>CM075858.1:56016164-56616164 GCA_037975125.1 Latrodectus hesperus
AATAATATGTTAACTACTTACGCAACAAGCAACCCAAGAGCACACAAATGCAAACATTTCAATTTCTTTGGAAATCACTAAATGCATTCGAGTACGCTTTTTTAAATTCTTTCTGCTTCAAAATTATTTTCTAGTATTACCTTAAATCTTCTTACTTTTAAATAATTTACTCTCTTAATACGAAACAGAAATTGCATTCTTTTGTCACACTGACACTTATATTTACATCTATTAAAGAATTAATAACTAACTAGAAAATAATTTCTAAAAATTTAAAGTATTTTACAAATAAAATTAGGGTGGAAAATGTTTTACCTTATCTTATTTTCTTTTTTAAATGCAAATATGTTAAATATATTCTTTTAACTTAAGAATGTTATTTGAAATAATTCTAGATTTATTTACAATGTATGAAAAATAGCTTTAGTTTCTTGAATTTTAATTTCTTTCTTTCGATGCTCGTTTTTAATAATGATATAGTTTAAGTATTTTATTTCAAATTATCTCATTTCAATATATTCACTTTTAAATTTGATGACTTGAATTACTGCACATTTTATTTTTTTAATATTTTACGCATTTGAAATTAATATCTTTCACAACATTCAAATGTGTATCTGCGGAAGATAAATTAAAATAATAAAGTGAAGTTGTATTTTTTCTAATTTCTGATGCTAAGTAATAATATAAGAAACACTCATTGAATTATTTAAATAAATTAATGTGTATATATATATATATATATATATATATATATATATATATATATATATATATATATATATATATATATATATATATATATATATATATATATATATATATATATATATATATATATATATATATATATATATATATATATATATATATATATATACCACTTTAGGTTGATCCTTACTCCTTAAAAATGCAAAATGCTTTTATTTTTGTTGCCAAATAAATATCTCGTAACTTTCAATTATGATGAGCATTATGATAGCATTTTCAAATAGGA
Organism: Latrodectus hesperus; assembly: GCA_037975125.1. Classification (NCBI taxonomy): domain Eukaryota; kingdom Metazoa; phylum Arthropoda; class Arachnida; order Araneae; family Theridiidae; genus Latrodectus; species Latrodectus hesperus. The sequence continues at coordinate 56,017,162 of CM075858.1, forward strand.
TTTAATATCTTTATTTAAAATTATTATATTTATAAAAAAATAATTAATGGAGATTGGTTACAAACAAAATTATCAATGACAAGATTGTGTATTAAAGATTAACAGTTAATCAAGAAAGGATCATCAATTTAAAACTTACAAATAATATTCTAAGATATATTTTTTATTTTTAGGAATTATTTTTTGTGTTGCTTTTTCTTTAATTGCCAAATCGCATTTAATTCATATTAAATAATTCACGTATTATATTTTATCTTCTTTACTTAATAACACTCCTCTCACTGGAAGCACAAAAATATTACGAAACAAAATTGAAATAAACGTAACTCATTGTTACACATTTTTTATAAATTTATGTAAAAGATACTTTAAAACCTGAAACTTCAAATCAGATTATTAATTAAAGTTAAATTAAATAAACAAAATATTAAATAGTCCCACGTCACACAATAAAGTAAACTAATATTAAATAAACAATGGGGTATTTTCCGATTTTTAAATTTTCGGGTCACTTTCGAAAATATCAAGCTTGAATTAATTTTTAATTCATATTGATTATTTTTATATCATTAAAACAACTAGTCTGAAAGTAATTTCCATAAGTACTGATCAATTTCAAAAACTTTTATGTAATAAACCTATACTTGCTTATAATTTTGGCAGTAATTCAACAAATATAAAATTTAATTTAAAACTATTTTAATTACCATAAATTAATTATTATTATAATTTAGTTATAAATTATGTTTACTTTTTAAAAATAAATTTACATATAAAGCTATTCCTATATATAATTAAAATAATAACTTAATAGTAAACTAACTTTTTTGCATGATTTTATATAAATGTTTTTATATACATTAAATTTTATTTCAATAAATTTCTAATTAAATTATTATCAAAAATCATAAAATATTGAACTATGATTCTTTTTTAAAACATCAATAAAATAGATTTCAATCATTCAACACTACTCAATGAAATTTCGTTGCAATTAATAAAGGCTTTAAAATAACTTTGCATTTTCACCATAATGCTAATTTTGCAATGGAATTTTAAAAATTTTTAAATGAAATTAAAATTTTAATTCAATACAATATACATAATCTGAAATTACATATTCACTCTGAAACATTCTTGGTACTGTGATACTAAAAAAAACTAAACTCTATGGCACGACAGCCCATGTGGGCCAAGGCCTACAGTGCCATTAACTGTTTTCATGACCGAGCGCCCTGGGGTGCAAAGCATATGTCCCAGTTAGGTGGTCAGTTTAACGTAAGACCCCCAGTGTTTAGTTTCCAAGCATGCTTGGTACTCAGTTAATCGACCCACTGAAAGGATGAAAGGCTGAGTCAACCTTGCCCACCCCAAGGATCGAACCTCAGACCTGTGCCATGGGAGCGTGAAACGCTGCCACTAAGCCACCGGGCTGGTACTGTGATACGTTTTCTAAAAAAAGATAATTAATTTTCAATTTTAAAAAATATTGAGTTTAGAATATATTATAGATTAGTATAGGAGCAAGATTTATAATACACCAAAAAAAATAAGGTAGACAGAAAATTCAACAAGAATTAAAAAAAACCACAATATAAAAAGTATAAATTGTAATCTTTAATTAGCATTGCTAATAAACAACAGATTGCATGCATTCCTTGCATTTTGCAGTTAAGATATTCTGATACAAAATTAATCAGTCTTGTGATCGGATAGCAGATATTTCAATACCTAAGTCACTTACCTAATCAAGCTAAGAATTTTCTGTTATTCAATGCTTCTAGACCAGGGCTTCTTAAACTTTTGTAATTCACGACCCCATTTATGATTACGAGTTTCTTAACGACCCCATACAAATATAAAAGAAAAATAAATTAATATTTTTTGATGATTTATTTTTTAGGTAACAATATACATATACATATAAAAATATATAAGTTTAGAATTCGTTTTGAAATATACAAAAATGTAAAATTAAAAATTGCACAAAAAATTATAAAATTGTATTTATCATAGTTTCAAAAATAAAAGTGGATTCTGACCGTCTTCATTCTCTCGAACATATTCAAGTAGTTGCGTGTTAAGTATTAAATTAAAGTATAAGTTAAAAATTTAATGAGATGGATGTGCCTGTTTTTTATTGCATAACAAATCAAATCTTGGTGGAATGTTTTCTTAACACTACTACTTTCACTGATAAAAAAAATCAATTCAATTAACTGGCTGGTGGTAGATCCAACAATATACGAGTATAAATGGAAAATTTTTTTAAACTGACTAATTCGGAATAACATGCACTTCATTCACAATCAAACAATGGCTAAATGAGAATAAAACGAAATGTTTATATAGTTTCTTCAGCAATAATACCTTGAAATTTTGTTGATAATATTTCTCAGGATCATTTCGGTTTGTACCTGCATTTCTATTAAGAGTATTATAATACTCTTAATAGAAATGCAGGTACAAACAATCTCTCCGAACTGGAAGATTTTATGATGTATTTATCTACGATAATTGTTAATTTATCTTTATAACAATAATTTTACAAGTTAAAAAACATTTTCTGTTAAATTGTATTTTTATCTCTCGCGACCCCAGAATTTTGCTACGCGACCCCAAATGGGGTCGCGACCCATAGTTTAAGAAGCCCTGTTCTAGACATTAGTAACTTGGTGTGATGACAGTCTGTTTAATAAATATTCATTTAATAAACAGATTCGATATGATGCGATAGACATTAAGTATAATAATTAGAAATAAAATGCTGACAATTAAATGTTAACTTTGATATTTTAATTAGGTTTTAAAAAATAATTTCATCAAGTATGTTCAAAAGTTCTACAAACATTGACTACTATAACACTAGTAAGTTTCGTTTAAATGTTAAAAAACCTTGCTATATAATGTTCTTAGTTAATAAAGTTCCAGATAATTTGAGGTAATCTAATTTAGGTCTTTAGATCTTGGTAGAAAATAGAAGTATCATATGAGAAAACTAGAATCACCTTCAACAAAGTTTCACTTGGTACTTTCTCTTACACAAGTTAAGTGAAACTAATTTATCTCCAAAAATTATTTTTTAAGAAACAGATGAGGAATTATTTTAGGAATCTAATATTTAATTTAATAAGAAATATTTTTCAGTTTCTTTACATTCGAATGCAATACTCTTTCATAAGCTCTTATCATTATTATTAGTTATAACTATCATTAAAACATGTCTGTGCATAAATGGTACTCTAAATTCTTCTAAATACTTAAATGCTTTCCCTTTGAATTTCGGGACAATTTGAGTATTGTTTGTACAAACTTGTTAAATTTTAATAGAAATTTATTTCGAAATTAATCCTTATTACATTTAAGTATTTTTGTCTAATTAAGTAAAATCAATTACGAAAGACATATTGATTATATTATAATTATCTCATTTATTCAACAGTAAGAATTATTTAGGAAAATGTTTCCTTTCTTACAGTACATAAATGTGGGATTGAAAGCGCCACCAGAGGGCCACTCACAATGCTTGCCGCCAGACACGCAGAGGAGAAAGGAGGAGAACGACGATGTGAGGAAATGAAAAGACGTGATGACGAAAGTTACGGGAATGCAAATTAAAATTGTTTGGAATGAGAACTAACTACAATGAAATGGACAATACGCTTTGATATTGTATATATGTATATATCTCATAATATTATTATGAAAATATAATTAAATAATTTAACATTTATCGGTCATTTTTATTGAGAACCCACATATTTTGCTGTCAGAAGTGGAAAAGAAAGGATAAAAGCATCTGAAAAGGGTATGTAAATTTTCTTTATTTCAAGATGAAGTTAAATGATATCAAAAAGATACGCATTGCATTGCAGATCATTAAGTCGGACAAAGTAAAAGTTCTACATAAATTTATTTTCGATTCTGACGGAGACCGGTCAAATCGAAAGCGTATAAGAGAATTTTCTGGTTTTAATTTTGATATCGAAACAGAAGAATTTAAAAAGAAATTAAAAGTAATAGAAAATAATTTTTCTTTGAACGAATTAATTACAATTTCTAACATTTTAGATATCTCTTTCGAAGGAAATAAATTTGAAATAGGAAAAAGAATACTTGAGCAATTGTGCTCTTTGAACTCTTTAGCTGAGGGAATTAGCGACGCCTGTATGTCGGAATCGGATGTAGACGAAACAAACAAAAATGAAAACAAAGCAGATTCTCCAATGCAATGTGGAAATAAAAATAATACTTTAAATGTGTGTGATAATGAACTTGGTAAAAATAATGATTCTCAAAATGTTTATATTAATTATTCCGATATCGAAAGCACAATTACCAAATTTAATGCTGAGTCGCATGAAAACATTAATAACTGGATAGAGAGTTTTGAAAATGTATCGAAACTGTTTCATTTATCAGATTTACAAAAGTTTATTTTTGCTAAAAGATCGCTTGGTGGAAATGCCTTATTATTTGTTAGAACAGAACCGGAAATAAACTCGTGGGAAAAATTAAAAGATGCCTTAATTGACGAATTTTCTGTTGAAATAAATTCAGCTAGTCTTCACGAATTACTTAGTAAGAGGAAAATGAAAGACTCAGAATCCGTTCAGGAATATTTTTTAAAAATGAAAGAACTGGGTCGCTCAGGAAAAATTGATGACGCCGCGTTAATACATTATGTGATTAAAGGACTTAATGATAAACATGAAAATAAAATTATTCTCTATGGATGCAAAAACTTGATAGAATTTAAAGATAAACTTAAAGTGTATGAAGTAATGAAAAGTGATTCAGCAAAGAGTAAATATGCTTTCGATAAAATGAAAACAAAACATGATGCAAATTTTAGATCTTATTCTTTTGATAAAAATAAATTAAAATATGATAGTAATGATAAATTTAATTCTAAATATGAAAATATGAATAAGAATAAAGTAAAATTTGATGGTAATTTTGATTCAAAAAATAGAGTGTGTTATAATTGTGGTTCACGTTCACATATTTCTAAATATTGTATACATAAAGACAAGGGATTATTGTGTTTTTCATGTCAATCTTTTGGGCATAAAGCTTCGGAATGTCCGAAATCAAAAGAAACTGGTCCATTTGATGATAAGCCGAAAGTGAATTCAATAACTTGTGAAAATTTTATTCTTAAGGATGTTAAAATTGGTACTTTGAATGTAACTTCATTAATTGATACTGGAAGTCAGAAAACGATTTTGAAAAAGAGTTTATTTAATAAAATTAAACAACCCATAAGTTTACAATCTTCTAATATCTCGTTGACTGGTTTAGGAATGAAATCAATTAAACCACTAGGTTATTTTAATGCAGAAGTTGAAATTGATAATTCGAAAGTTAATACAAATATTTTTGTTATAAATGATGACTCTGTAAGTTTTGATTTAATTGTAGGAACTGACATTATTAATCAAGGTACTTTAATAGTTTCAACCAATGAAGTATCGTTTCACACTAACAAGAACGAAATAGATAATTTCTTAATTAATTTTGTAAATCTTAACGATGAATCGGAAATAGATCTAAGTCACATTAAAGATAAATCATTGTGTTCTGAAATACATTCATTAATAGAAAATTATGTTCCTAATAAAATTAAAAATGTTGATGTTAAGATGAAAATTAATTTAACTGATGAAATCCCTATTTGTTCATCCCCCCGACGACTACCACCTTTTGAAAAGAAAATAGTCGAAACTCAAATTGAAGAATGGTTAGCTAAGGGAATAATTCGTAATAGTTCTTCTGATTTCTCTTCACCTGTAGTATTAGTTAAGAAAAAAGATAATTCTCACAGACTTTGTATTGATTATAGACGGCTTAATAAGAAAACGGTTCGTGAACATTTCCCTTTGCCAGTTATTGATGACGTAATAGATAAATTACATTCTTCTGTAGTGTTCACAACTTTGGATTTAAGAAATGGCTTCTTCCATGTTGACGTTGAAGAAAATTCCCAAAAATACACTTCATTCGTTACACACGATGGTCAGTATGAGTTTTTGAAGTGCCCATTTGGATTAACAAATTCTCCTAGTATTTTTCAGAAATACATTAATAATGTGTTTAGACAATTATTAAAAGACGGTGTTGTAGTGATTTACATGGATGACTTAATTATTCCTGCCGAAAACGAAACCGAAGGTGTTAGAAAACTTAAACTTGTCCTGCAAACTGCGTCGGAGTATGGACTGGAATTGAACTTAAAGAAATGTAAATTTTTGAAACGTGAAATTGAATTTTTAGGCTATAAAATAATAAATGGTAAATTACACCCATCAATAAATAAAACGAAAGCTGTAATTAAGTTTCCCGAACCAAAAACAACAAAAGACGTTCAGAGCTTTTTAGGACTGACTGGTTACTTTAGAAAGTTTATTAAGAATTATTCTATTATTGCTAAACCTTTAAGTGATTTATTGAGAAAAGAGTCTAAATTTAAATTTGGTGAAAATGAAAGAAATTCCTTCAACCAATTGAAATACATTTTATCTACGGAACCCGTTCTTGCTATTTTTAACCCTCAAAGTGAAACCGAAATTCATTGTGATGCCAGCATTGATGGTTATGGTGCCACCCTTATTCAAAAGTCCTTAGTAGATAATCAGTTTCACCCTGTTTACTACATGAGTAAGAAAACAACAGAAGCTGAACGAAAATATTCTAGTTACGAATTAGAAGTAATGGCTGTCATAGAAGCTTTAAAAAAATTTAGGGTATATGTGTTGGGAATTCCTTTTAAAATAGTTACTGACTGTAATGCTTTTGCTATGACAATGAACAAAAAAGATTTATGCACAAAAATTGCTAGATGGGCTCTAATGCTAAGTGATTTTGACTACACAATTGAACACAGAAAAGGTTCTAGTATGCGACATGTTGATGCTTTAAGCAGAAATCCAATTTGTATGATAGCTCAAGATAGTTTAACACTAAAAATAATTCAAGCACAAAACACAGACGAACATATCAAAACAATTAAAGAGATATTAAAACAAAAACCTCATGATGATTATTTACTCAAAAATGATGTTCTTTACAAATATGTTAATGGTAATGAATTGTTAGTAGTCCCAGACGAAATGCAAATGAGTATAATTAAATCTGCACACGAGAAGGGTCATTTTGCAGTTAAAAGAACAGAAGATAATTTAAATTCTAACTTTTACATTCCTCAAATTAAACAAAAAATCGAGAGATGTATATCTAATTGTATACCATGTATTTTAAGCAATCGAAAAAGAGGTAAACAAGAAGGAGAATTACATCCAATTGAGAAAGACGACACTCCTTTACACACATATCATGTAGATCATTTAGGTCCATTAGAAAGTACTCATAAGAAATATAAATATATATTTGCCGTGATTGATAGTTTTACCAAATTTGTTTGGCTTTACCCAACTAAATCTACTGACGCTTCTGAAGTAATTTCGAAGTTAGAACTCCAAAAGACTGTTTTCGGTAACCCCTCTTGCATCATTTCGGATAAAGGTTCTGCATTTACTTCAAATGATTTCGAAGAATATTGTCGCCGTGAAGAAATTAAACATATTTGTGTAACCACCGGTTTACCTAGAGCTAATGGTCAAGTAGAGCGCCTTAATTCCAGTATAATTTCTGTTTTGTCTAAAATGTCGATAGATAACCCAGCTAAATGGTATTTGCATGTTAGTAATGTACAACAGGTTATAAACTCAACTTTTCACAGAAGTATTAACACAACACCATTTGAATTGTTGTTTGGTACAAAAATGAAGCAAAAAATTGATGTTAAAATTAAAGATCTCTTAGACGCAGAAATGCGAATAGATTTCATTAATAATCGCGATAACCTTAGAAAAGAAGCTAAAAAACAAATTTTAAAAGTTCAAAATGAAAATCGCAAAACCTATAATTTAAGAAGAAAACAAGCAAGGAAATTCAAAATAAATGATATTGTTGCTATTAAACGCATACAACAAGGTCCAGGTCTCAAGTTAAAACCCAAATTTTTAGGCCCCTACAAAATAATAAAAGTTAAGAACAATGACACCTACGATGTTCAAAAAATTGGTTTTACCGAAGGTCCCCTGATTACCAGTACTTGTGCTGAGTATCTGAAGCCCTGGCCCGATGTAACTTAAAATATGCTGAAAGAAGAAGAGAAGACACCGATGACGACCAACTCCTGATTTTGACTTTTTGACTCCTGATTTGATTACCCACAGAATTGCTATTTTTTAAGACTAAAACTTTATATTTCAGACTGTTACTTTTTCAAATTTAAAAAAAAAAAAAGAATAGTAACTGTGATGTGTTCAAGACGTTTCCTTTTGAAGATGGCCAAAGACGAGAGTGAAGATGTAGTTACAGATGCTCTAACCAGATGAAGACGAAGGAGTCCTCCATGACGGAATCTCAGATTCAAGGGACAACGACGATGATAGCGACGACGATTTGGTTGAGAGCTGAAAAGACGAATTGAGAATTGACAACACTGTTTTAAAAATTTTCTTGAACATGTTACTGCTCCTGTTCATTTTTTTTCAGGAAATTCTGATTCCAGACGAACGCTGAGGTCAGCTAGTGTCATCAGGACGGCCGATTGTGGGATTGAAAGCGCCACCAGAGGGCCACTCACATGCTTGCCGCCAGACACGCAGAGGAGAAAGGAGGAGAACGACGATGTGAGGAAATGAAAAGACGTGATGACGAAAGTTACGGGAATGCAAATTAAAATTGTTTGGAATGAGAACTAACTACAATGAAATGGACAATACGCTTTGATATTGTATATATGTATATATCTCATAATATTATTATGAAAATATAATTAAATAATTTAACATTTATCGGTCATTTTTATTGAGAACCCACATAAATCGTCAATCACAGTCTTCAAATACATTTCAGCTTTGTATATTTTAATTTAATAAAGTGTGGAGCTTTATTAAATCAGATATTCTTACATAATGAAGAACTCTAAATGTCATAAATATTTCTGTAAAAGAAATGACGAACTAAATTAGATTAATCTTCTCAGTATTTTCGTATTTAAATACTTTTTAGAACTTTCCTAATTCATCACCTACCAAAATTAATCACCAGTAATTATTTGGCGATAAATGCCGGAATATTTTTAATTATCTCCTTTCGTAATTAAAATTATGAATTGTCTTTCTTTGACTAAAACATATAATTATTGTGCTAATGTAAAATGTTTATTTAGTTTATCTTTGAAAGTTCTGAGAGAATGTGATACCTAGCTTCAACTTAGAAACAAGTAATGTTCCATCATTAATTCCGGAATTTAAAAGCATTATAATATATTTTCGGAGCAAATAAAGATATTAAGTTTTACTACTTTGTTAATAATTACTTTTTCGAACGATTTTCAATTTTGTAACATAGAAGTTATTCATTGAATAAATTCATGTAATAAATTTAATTATTAATATCTCCTGATAAATATCAATAATAAAATGGTAATATAATAATCCCGTGATAACTTTAATACTATTAATAATATCAATGTTATCATGAGGAAAATATAGTTTATTGACATCATAAAATTTTTATAAAAAGAATTAACGCTCTTAATAAATGAAATGATATACATAAATAAAAAAGGAATTTTTTATATTCTTTAAATAACGAACTTTTTATAAAATTTTGAAATTTTATTTATATCAATAAAACCGGAAGTGCTTGAATATAGTGGAGTAAGACATTTACCCCATATAAAGAGGAAACATAATAGTTATAACCAGTTTAATTAATTTCTTGCAGAATTTATGGGAGAAATTTGCTATTTATGAAAATAACATGAGCAATTTGTATCTATGATTTACTTTTTAAATTTAACATTAATTTGCTTAAATGCACAAAAAATTATTTCTTAAACTGAAATGCTCTGATAATCATACTGACTAATCATATTAATTATTCAGAATTGGAAAAAAATTATTCAAAAACTTATTAATATTAAATATTATAAGTAACTATTTAAATTATAACAGTAAAAGATATTGATAAATAAAATAATAATTAATATTATAACAAAATTCATTATTCAAAAAGTGATAAAAATATTTCACTGAAACAATTTGCAAATGCTTTGCATTTCATTCAACAATCAATAAAATTTAAAGTAATATTTTATTAATTGTTAAATAATTATGTTTTGGTATAATTATATTTTATAATCCCCTTTGAGTATAAATTACCCACAAATAAGAAAATTGTATCTTCGTTTATCCAGTTGTAGAATGCTAACAAAGCATGCAGGAAAAAATAACAAAACATCTCGAAAAAATGTGTTATTATATTTAACCAATTGCTTTACTTATAAATACAAGTAAAAAAATCTGTAAATTGGTGGTAAGGGAAACATTCACAAATTGCTTTTATAAACACAATAAACAAACTTATACTTTAAAATACAACTTTAAACTACAAAATTAAGTTTTATTTTTTAAGTTTGTTTATTTTGTAACAAAAATGTTTTTAATATAAACGTCACTGAAATATAAACGTCACTGAAAATATATATCAAAATACTTTCAGTTTTATTTAAAATATTGAATTTAAATAATTTTGGTATGAAAAAGCATTTATTGCTTTAAAACAACAACCATACTTTTTAACCTCTTTTTCTTAATATTTTTTAAAAAGCTCTAATTTTTATTATATTAATAATTTTTCATCCTACGTGACTTCTTAATTCACACTCACAGTTCTCAGGATAATAAAAAACATTTTAACATATATAGCATGTAAATTTAAAAAAAAACACATACAAAAATGGTCTTAAAATAGAGTATAATTATAATTTTTGTATATTTGTAGTTATACTTTGAACTTACGCATTATTCTTTGAAATTTTCTTATAATTCATGATAATCATTTAAAAATTAAACCTCATATTGTTCAAAAATCTTACGAAAGCTGAAATTTTAATTATATTACAAGGTGTGCAATATGTGCAGTGTATATATTCAATTACTTATTTCATTTGTATATTTTATTTCATATATTCAGAAAATATTCTTCTTTTAAAAGTGTTTCATTTAGAACGTGAGTGAAATAAAACAGCTGAAACAAATGGATAAGAACACAAAAATATGCACGTTCTAATTACGAAATAATGCTAACAAAAATGAGATAAAACTCCTTTAAAACTATCTTACATGTTTATTTAATGTAGAAAGAGTGTTTAGTCCACCCGAAAGTAAATGTAAGTTCCAAGAATTTATTAGAAAAGATAATATTAGACTTTTTTCCTACATGGCAAATTTTTATCTAAGCAAAGTAATATTCAAATAAACGTCACTGAAAATATTTGCTTGAAAAATGATTATAGTTGCTTTAAGAAATTAAGGCAACGAAATTTTAATTTGCGAAATTTAATTAAATTATCCAACTATGTTTATAAAAATATTATTCTTCTCTGATTTTTCTGTGGAAGCATTTTAATATTAATTTCTGGATAAATAAAAAGAATAATATTTTCTTCCCTAATTATATTCCACAGTTTCCCTAGTTTATTTGGATCCATTATTTTTTCCTGAAATATTAAGAACTACACTACTGAAATCGAAATCAAGTTTAAAGAAACTCATTTTATGCAGGTTGATAATCCAATAAATTTGTTACCTTACTTGATGTTTATCAGAGGGTCCTACAGAAATATAAATGTAATATTATATATTTAAATACATTTTCGTTGAGCAGTTACCATGGGTGCAATCGTCTGGAGAAACTTATTCCTCCTTCAGATTAATGCCAAAATTAAGGGAGTAAATCCTTTGGTGCTGTCATCTATTGGAGGATTTGAAGAAAATGTCATATTTTCACATTCATGGTGCTCTGATTAAACGAAAGACGCTCCCAATTGGCATAAATTCGCATAGCCAAGGCATAGTGAGCTTGGCTTGTCCAAGTATCATTAGTAGCAACAACAAATACATTTATATTAAAGATTATTTTTAGTATATTTGTATAGTTTAGTCCCGGAATTATTATCCGTGTTACTGAGAATATCCTCAAGTGTTTTGGGAAGATCAGATATCCTAACTTCATTGCATGTGATATTTCTCCCTTATAAAATTCAACCCTCTTACGATAAATCAAACAAGTCCTGTTATTCATTCCACAAATGGACCTTTTTTCATGCTTCATGGTATTATTTAGTGGAATTGCACAAGATTTAATATGTAGGAATGTTGTAAGCAAACAAGATAAGGGCGGGCAACATTTTATTTTAAGAAATACGATTTCATGTTAACATTTTAACAATATTCTTGCACAAATCAATTTCAAGATTAAAACTTAAACTTTACTTTCAAGAAGAATGTTATTCATACCAAATGGCAGAGTTTCTTACCAATGCTCATAATGATTAGATCTGCATATGATATTCTTTATCTTCTAATCTCAAAGTCAGTTTTTTAAAACCTTCAAATACGGTTTCACTCATTTTACTCAGCACCAGACATCTATGTCTGATGGAAGGTTTCAAACTTTCTATGAATTCTTTAGTTAATTTAAAATCAGATGCTAACCATAGTTATGTTTAGGTTATCTCAAAATCTTTCTGATAATAATTCTAATATCACCCAGTATATTAAGTAAAACTGCACTCAATTCTCTTTATTTGCTGTTTAAAACGCAGCTAATATATAAGAGATGAAAATTAATTTTGCAAACTTATAATAGGAAATCGAATCTAACCTGAATCTTATCTTGCTTTGTCCAACTATTTGCCAAAAAAGAATTATTTTATAACATAAGCGAATTAAGTAAATTTGACATTCATCAAGTGCTGCAAAAATTTATTCCTTGCGAATGAATTTGACAGTTTTAAAGTATTTGTAAATATGTCAAGTAGTCTTTAAATGTTGCTCGTCATAAATAGTCGACTATATTTACATGTAGCTAGAAAGAAAATTTGAAAATCCTTAAAGCAATCAATCCGACAGCTACTTATTAAAAGAAATTTTCACATTAATCGTCCATTCAATCGAAATCAGTTTCCATTTGGGACATTTCAATCCAGAGAAAGCAGTTCTACCACAAAGTCACAGTAAACATAATGAAACATCTGCACTTTGCATAGATATTCCTGTTAATTTGAGAAATATTTACTCCTAATCATATTCTAATCATCTTGATTTCAATTATTAGCATAATAATTTTCAGTTACTAACTAACAATATAACATTTATTTTAATTTTGTTTCTTTTCTGTACGTAAGTATTTTGCTTAACAAATAGGAAAATATTTGTATGCGTTTAATTTTAAGAAAATCATCATCCGAAAAAGATAATTGTTTGCTGTCTGGTTAAGAGAAGGATTTTCGCAATTAAATATCGAGAGAAGATAACCTTTTTACTGAAACTAATATACGTTATTTTCATTTATTCTTGAAAAATAAGTACAAAAATCTCAATAAAATGTTTATTTAGGATTTTGAATAGAGCTTTTTGAAAAATATAGTTTGAAGATATTTTAAAGAGCAAAAAAGTTACAATAAAAAATGAAACCTTCACCAACCTATAAAAATCTACCTTTTTTATTTCTAACTAGGTTTCAATGCATTTTATTTTACTGAGACTAAAGAAATTTTCGCCATATCTTTTTTCCTAGTAAAATTATGTGTTTAATTTCCTTTCTAGATTATTTTGTCTTTAAATCTTCACAAATTGATGTCATATATAAATCTCTATAAGACTATATAGAAATATAGAGAAACAATTTAAATATTGGCCAACATTAAGTACAAAGAAAATTAGATAGATAGATATAGATAGATATAGATAGATAGATAGATAGATAGATAGATAGATATATAGATAGATAAATATCTCAACCTCTCAATTTTGATATGTAACGTTATGGTCATAAAAAAGATGCAGATCACTTAGGCATATTTACATAAGGGATCTGCATTGATGTATGATACTGAATCTATGGGTTGTTCGGAAAGTCATTTCGTTTTTCATGAAAATGAAAAATGTGCAACAAATAAATATCGTATTGCATTGCACGTTGTTTATTTTAGTCCAATAGCTTTTATCATCTTTCTGGTAGTAACATGATTCCACACTCGTAAAATGGTTGGTTTTTACTAGCAAACAGCTGATCCATGTAGGAAAAACGAAATTACTTTCCGAACAATCCAATGCTACCCTTTAACAGCAAAATATATTTGTATTCTTGAATATATCTCCTTTTTGATGCATTGGATAGTGTTACAACTTTGGAAATAGCGTATAAATCAAATGCAGGGTGTATATACTTTTTCTTTCGTATTTCTGCCAATAAAGTACAATTTGGCATTAAGCTGCTAATTTATAAGTGACTTTTTTCTAAACTTGCGCTTAATCTTTGAGACAAAACCATGAACTTGCAAATTTTACACAATTAGGGTAATTATGAATCACACTATCTTGTACAAAGCCACTTTCCTAAACCTCGACACATTTTTATAACAATATCTGTTGATATTCTGCAACTAATCTCATAAAAACAATCTCTCTATTATAAATGTTTCGAAAGTTGTTATCTTGAAGTTATAATAGTAAATTAAAGATAATTTTTTTACTTTACAAGTTAAAGCAGATTTTACTTAATTTATAAGTGTTTCACTTAATTTATTAATAATTATTAATAAAGCAGTTTCCGAAATGAATATATTGATAACCGTATTTCCAGCAGCTTGAATATTCCATGGAATCAACTGCTATAAGAAGCTAAGCATTTTATTTTCCAAGCGCTGTAAGGAAAATTTCATATCCTGCATCAATCGGAATTTCAAATGCAGTCTGAAATAAACGAATGATTCACTTTTTATAGGTAAATTTTACATAAATAATATATTTAAAGCTTTTTATCTGCACTCACAGATCAATCATTTTACATAATTATATTCAGATATTTCTTTTTTGAAATGAGAATTTTTATTATCCGGGTCGAAAGAACTCTGTGTTTCAAAAAAATATACCTTCCTTTTTTATGGAATGATTTTATTCTTGGAAGTATTGAAGACTGAATGTGACATAGAAATATTGAGTTGAATTTTCAGACACAGAGACAAAATATAGACGACATTTGCTATCAAAAATATCTCCAAACTGACATTTATCAAATATGCAAAAAAAAAAGTTTTACAATATGCTTTCATATTTGATGACATTCCCTGATACCTTGAATTGTTTTTAGGCTTAAATAATTTCATGAATGAAAAGTAAATTAGAATATTTATAAGTTTAAAATAATAAAATGAAAAATTAACAAAATTCCAAAAAACTTTTAAAAATTAATATAAAAAATTTAAAAATAAAGTTTATAATTACAATTATAAAAAACTTTAAAATTTTTCTAATAAAAATATCGTTTACAATCAGTAAATCAATAATATATTTTTACATATTATACTTATAACATCTAATAATAATTTATGATTGTACTGCATATCTGAATACAGTCAAATTACAAGATGATCTTTGAGATATAGATATTCAGGTCAGAAAAAATTAAACGTTTTTAGAGAAACTGAATGATTAATTATTTTCCAATGTAACAGTAATTTTCTTGTCTTGAAATTACAAAAATACATATTTTTTTTACTAATTCTTATAGATTAAATGATTTGAAATTTTTAAACTGCCATTGCAATCTTCCAAAAACCTTTTTCATACTTTACTTAAAAATTTTAAGGCGATAAATACCAAGCAAATGAGAGAAGATTACAGTTAAGTTTCTAAGAAATTTCAATATTGTGCTACAATTTCAAATTTACTGCTTTCATGAATGCGAAAAGCATTCCTTAAACTTTAAGAATCTAACCACAGTAGATCCATTTGTTTTGTTATAGAAACAATATAAGAGAAAGGCAAAAAATATACAAAATGTTACTTTTCATTACTACTTAAAACCATCTACAAAAATATATTTTAAAACACGTCATTATTTTTCATTAAACGTTTGGAATAAAATTATGATAATTTGTATAAAATACTTTCCAAAGCATACCAACATTTCTGAAATGATTTGATTAGGTCTCTCTCGTATTTAAAATTCCATGGAATCCATACCTTTCCTAAATAAAGACTATCAAGTTGAGAGGACCTATTCACTTTAAAAATTGTATAAAAATGAATGTCCATCTACTAGTACTGTATAGAGAAGAATCAGATATCTCTCGGATATCAATCTCATATGTTACTTATCATTCACAGAGATGTTCTGTTTTTAGCATCTTCAATCGAAAGAAATATAGAGTTAGATGAATAATGCAGTAATTCAATCTAATATTCCACAAGGACTATTAGTTTGGTTTGGGTTCCCTGATACCTTGTAGTTAGATAACTTCTTTTTTGGAATAGAAGATCTCAAGTATGATTTCATTCGCTTTGAACAATTTAAGATGGGATTCCGCTATCTATTTGCTTATTTGTTGGTGTGAGAGCTTTTTTTTATTCTGGTTGGGGATATGTGATTACTGTGAAAATACTTTCATGGATGACAGGAATATGATGTAAGTACTTAAAAAAAGCCATAAAGTGTTTGGATGCTGACTTTTTGATTTCTAAAGCATCTATTCTTTTATAATATTTTTCAGAGCATTATTTACCAAGTATATAATAAAAGTCCACCGAATTGTTAAACTTGCTTGTGGAAAAAGTGAAAAATTGTTTTTTCAAAAGATGCCTTTTGAAAAATTTTCAATAAACTCGTAAAAAACAATTTATTCAATTTTTAAATACGCATGTATTATTAAATGTCCATTCCAGATTACAAAATTTATGAATTTTAAAACACAACGATTACAAAACTCGTTTACGTAGGAAATAATATATTATATTCATTTATTATTTCACATTGAAACTAGCCATACTTATAATATTTACTGAAATAAAGTACTCTCTATACTTAATTTTTTCACAAGATTACGTAATAATTAAGCATTTGCGAGTGAGTATTGAGAAAATTTAATTTCTTCCTCAGTTAAATATTTAAAGATAACTCATTAATCCTGATTATTATAAGATACTCTTAAACTATCATAACGAATGTACAATCTTACTTGAAAAAAGTGATTTTATAAATTCCATGTTTTTTATTAATTTTTATTATTATTATTTTAATATTCAAAAAAAGTGTGTGTGTCATTTTATGTTTGATAGATAGGCATTTTTCTCTAATGCGTTAAATAAAAGATATTTAAAATTTATTTCTCTCAAATATTCAAAGTATATATTCTTGCTTCAAAAGTGCTAAATTTAGTCCACATGAGTGAAATAAAACAGCTAAAACAAATGGATCGGTACACAAATTTATTTTATAGATATAATTAAGAAATAATACTAATGAAAACTGTGAGAGGTAAAATTTCTTTAAATCTATCTTGCAAGTATTATTTCTTTTATAAAGATCATTTATCCCGCCAAAAAGTAAATGTATGCTCAAAGAATTTATTAGTAAAAATAATAATAGACTTGCTCCTATATACATTTACGAATTTTATCCAGGCAAAGTAATATTTAAATAAGTCTTACTGAAACTTTCAGTTTGAAAAAGGATTAGCTACTTCAAGAAGTTAGAGCAGCTCATTTTAAATTTACAAAATTTAATTTAATTATCTCACTATACTTTTAAAAATATTATTCATTGTTAAATTTTTCATCGTGATATTTTGCTATTAATCCTTGAATCAATAAGAATTATATTCCGAAGTTTATATTTCCTTAGTTTATTCAGGAAGCCATTATTTCTATCTGTAATATTAAGAAATGTATCGTCAAAATCGAAATCAAATTTGGAGAAACTCATTTTATCCAGGTTGATAATCCGATTATAACAAATAAATTTTGCATGGCATAATAAGCTTAAAAATGAAGAAAAAATAATTGCAAAATATGTATTGTAAAGATTAACTTATTATATGTTGAAGAATTAATATATTCTAGCAGATTAATCAAAAAAGATATCATTACATATTAATCCTATAAGAAAATATCGACAGGATTTTCTCCCACAATTTATTTTTAAAACATTTTTAATGCTTCGTTTAATATGCATCTGAGCATTAAATCATGAGGTATTTGTCATGATATGAGAAACATTTGTAATGTTATTGCATAGAAGATTATTTTTGAAAGGTTATATAGATAATTTTGCCCCTTACCAAATATATATTAAATTAACTTTTAGAATTTTAATTGCTTAAGTTTATAAATTTTTAGGACTTCTACAATTTAAAATTTTGATTTCTTTCAAAAATAGCTAAACTATCAAAATTTGCGAATCACAAATCAAGATCATTTTATCTAAACAAACAATCTAATTTTAGCAAAGCCATCTTATAATGTATAACAGATTTAAAAATGATCATAATAAAATTTTTGGATTTTTTACAATTTAATGTGTGTTAATTTTATAGAAAATACACCTACATCCAACGACAGTTTATTTTTACAAAAATAATTTGTTGCAATGCTTGATATTTATCAGTATAGATATAAACAAAATACCTCTATGATATTATTAAATTCCAAAATTTAGTCACTGATTTACTATTCATATTTCAATATGCAGTATTTAACTCTTTGAGAGTTCAAAACTCCTAACTTCATCACTTAATATTTTTCTCCCTTATAAAACTTATTAAACTTTATAATAATCAAACACGTCATTTTATTCATTCCACAAGAATGTCTATTATTTTAATGTTGTTAAACATTATTTAGAAGAATTGCACAATGGTTTAGTACGTAGCAATGTTGTAAACACTCAAGATAATAGTAGACAAAGCAATCTTTGTTATCTGTAGGGCTACACTTAATCTTAAGAAAGAAAATTTCATGAGAGCATTATTGCAACAATATTCTGGTAAATCATTTCAACCTTAAAATACATTAGTTTTTGATAAATTTCGTGAAGAACGTCATTTTTTCTCACATGATAATCTTTTTTCCATGGCTTATTGATTAGATGAGCATATGATGTTCTTGATCCTCTGAGCTTAACTTCGGTCTTTTTAAAAGAATCTTTTTCCCGTGGCTTATTGATTAGATGAGCATATGATGTTCTTGATCCTCTGAGCCTAACTTCAGTCTTTCTGAAGGAATATTTTTCCCGTGGCTTATTGATTAGATGAGCATATGAGGTTCTTGATCCTCTGAGCCTAACTTCGGTCTTTCTGAATGAATCTTTTTCCCGTGGCTTATTTATTAGATGAGCATATGATGTTCTTGATCCTCTGAGCTTAATATCAGTCTTTTTTGAAGGAATCTTTTTCCCATGGCTTATTGATTAGATGAGCACATGATGTTCTTGATCCTCTGAGCCTAACTTCAGTCTCTTTGAAGGAATCTTTTTCCCATGGCTTATTGATTAGATGAGCATATGATGTTCTTGATCCTCAGAGCTTAACTTCAGTCTTTTTAAAAAATTCATAGGGAATAATATCCAAGTACATCTTTTCAGATTCTAATCATATCAAGACATGTATGTCTAATGGATAGCTTCAAATTTTCACTGCCTTTAATTTAAAGTTGGATTCAAGCTGTGACGTTACTCAGGTTACACCAAAACCTTACGAATGAAGTATTTTACCATCACTCAGTGGACACAGCTGAGAACAACACACTCTTAAAAATATTGAGTAAATATCCACTCAAGCAAAGTAAATTTTTATTTATTTACTTCTTGAAAATCAACCAGTATTAAAAAATTGAAATCAATTTTCAAACGGATGTAACCTAAATAGAAGTTTTTCTCTAAATTAATATCAAAAAAACATTTATTTTAAAACCGTAGGTGAATTAAGTGAATCTGTTATTATTCATGTGCAGAAAAACAATTGATTTTTTAAAAATGTTGTAAGCTGCTTTAACGTATCAGTAAATCCTTTCCAAACCGTTCCAAAAAGCTTTTAAAACCAATGGACAGTATTCGCGTGTCGACATACAATAAATTTAAAAAAAAGCTCTGATCATTCAATAAGATTATGTATTCAAAAAGCAGTAACATAACATTCATCTTTTGTTATTCAACAGAAACACAGCCCTAATCCGGGATATTTCGTTTCGAAGAGCGCAAGCCTACCTCTAAATCATGATGGGCTCAATAAAACCTCAGCATTTTTCGTAAATATTTTTGATTTTCCGAATATTTCTTTTTAATCTTAATATAATTATTTTCATTTCAATGACTAGTGTAATCATAATTATTTTACAGTTACTAATGAACATTGTTGAATTTATTTTGATATTGCTTCTTTTCTGTATGTAAATATTTTGCTTAACAGATAGGAAAATAAATGTTCACATTTATTTTTAAGTCAATAGTTATCTGAGCAGGATAAAATATTGATATCTGACTGTTAAAACGTACTTTTGCAATTAAATATCAGAAACAGCGAGAGAAAACTTCTTTAAACACAAACTAATACGATATTTTCAGTTATTGTTAAAAAAGAATAAGTGCAAAAAGCTTAATTAATATTCCCTTAGGATTTTAAAATAAAGCTTTTCGAAAACGCTATTTGGAAGACATTTTAAAAGGTAAAGAAAGTAACAGAAAAGGATGGAAAATTCTTTACCAAACTATAAAATTCAATCATTTCATTTTTATTTCTAAGCATGTTTGAGTACTTTTTATTTCCACAGAGAACAAAGTGGATTTCATCAGACGTTTTTCCTAATAGTGTTTAGTTTCTTTTCAAGATTGCTTAGTTTTTAAATAATTTCAAAGTTGATATTATATACATATAATTCCTTTAAATTATCATGTATCATTATAAGATTTTACAGAAATGTAGTTATACAATTTAAACACTGACTGAAATTAAGAATATTTTCAAATGGAAAACATTTCATATACAGGATGCCCAGTAACAGTTTCAGATAGTTGGTTTTAAAATGTCGAACAGGTCATAATAAAGATACAGATGGTTTTTCTCTGGCAGAAATTAGTAAAATAAATACGAAAGAGTGGGAGGGAATGAGAAGAAAAAAAAGGAAAATGGCTACTTTCTAAATGCCAAAGCAATTTGAAGTAACCTTGTCGATGAACTTTGAAAATTATCGACCATTTCGAAAATTAATCGAGATAAAGGAGAAATGTCATTCACAAAAATGTGTAGCATACTAGATATTTAATAACAAATAACATCTTTTTTTGGACACAGAAATTCAAATTAAAAAGTATGTACCACACATACTGGATTATGATAGCATGAGTTCTAAATCAATAACAAAATAAAATATATAGCAAAATGAAAGCAAGCAATTATTTGTTATTAAGCCTATTTATCTGGAACATTTAATTTGCCTTCACTCAGCTCCAGCCCTTGTTCTGACGCTTAACTAAAGTGAAATCAAACAATTTAGTGTCGTTAGGCATATTTATATGCAATACTTAATTTACTGTATTTCAGCTGCACAGTTGGACTTTGGAGTCAAATAAAAACAAGCAACTAGTTATCACTAACTATATTTAACTAACTCCCATGCTTAATCTGCTTTCTTTCAATTAAATTACATACTTAGATTCTAAATTAAGATGAAAACAAGCAATTATGTATCACTTGCTATATTTACTTGCTTAATCTACTATCCTTCAACCGTAATACATATCTGTACTCTGGAAAACATCTATTTTCTAATGATTTTAATATTGATATAATTTTGGAACTAGTGCATAAGCCAATTACATATGGGGTGTACATCCCTCATGTTCTATATTTTCCTCATATTTCTATGAGTAGGGTGAAATTTGGTATTAAATTGCTACTATTTTGTAAATTAATGATAGATTTTTTTCAAGATTTAACTCAGTTTTTGATTCAAAACCTATAATTTCCAAATTTTACCGATAGGGGTTTCGTGAGCAGTTGTCTCATCTTGTACATAACCACTTTCGTAAATTTCAACATTATTTTTTAATACAATAACTATTTTCACTCTATAATTAATACAGTGGAACACAACTCTCTATAATGAATATTTCAAAGCATTTCTCTTTGGATTTATAATTGTAAATTATAAATAACTGCTTTAATATTTACTAATAAAAACAGGTCTCAATATATAAAGAGTTTTAATCAATTCATATCTAATTAAAAAAACAGTTTCCAAAATCGATATATTGGATAATTGTGTTTACTGCCTCTAGAATTTTCAACGTAACCAACTACTCTAAAATATTAGTTTTATATTCCAAGCAATATAAGGAAAATATCATGTACTGCATCAATCAAATTTTAAGATGTCAATTTGAAATAAACGAATGAGGCACTTTTTGCAGGGAAATTTTACACAAATAAAATGGTAAAAGCTCTTTATCCGCACTCATAGATCAATCATTTTACATAAGTATATTCAGATATTTCAGTTCTGAAAAAGAATTTTTATTCTTTCTGATATAAGGAACTCTGAATTTCAAATATATTTTGATTCATTTTTTATCAAATGATTTTATTTTTGGAAGTATTGAAAATTAGATGTCACACTGAAATATCGCATTGGATTTTTAGTCTCAGAAAAAAATTTGGAATCAAAAATATCTTCAAACCAACATTTATCAAATATGCAAAAAATGTTTATCATATGCATTCATATTCAATGCCATATATGCTTTGATTTGTTTTATTATTAGTCTAAGAGATTTTATAAATAAAAGATAAATCAGAATAGGAACACAAAGACAATGGATTTATTATATAAATTTATTTTATAGGATAAAGGTTTTAAAATTTGTGCAAAACTCTTAAGAATTAACACTGAATCTTATTTTTTAAAATATAAATTACATTAAATCCCATCCACTTCATAATAAATTGATAACTAAAAGATTTTAAAGAAGTTTTTAGTAAAAATATTGCTTACGATCAAGCAAAATGATCAAAAGTTATGCTCCTTATCTTTATCACGTTTTCCCTTATGTTGTTCATCCTTATCCTAACCAAGTTTAACAACGATTTAAAATTACTTTGCATTTCTAAACATAATCAAATTATAAAATAATTTGTGAAGCATAGCTAACTAAGCCGAACACGAAATTTTTCAGAGAATCTATAAATTAATTATAGACAGAATTAACTTCGAATTTAAGTGATTCTCTCTTTTTAACTTTACTATAAAATGCTTTCATTTTTTTACTAATTCTTATTAATCAACTGATTTGCAAGGTTTGTAAAACAAGTTTTATTTACTAATATAAATTTTTAGGAGATAAATGTTGAACAAATGAGTGAATTACATTCAAAGTTGGTAGCATGTTTCAATAGTGAAATTATTGCTTTTCTGAATTATAGAGAGCATATATTAAAATTAATTTTCTTATCACGATAGATTCAATTCTCGTTATATAAAAATCACCTAAGTGATGTTTTAACATTTTAAAAAGTTTCCATTTAGTATTATATATTTTACACCGACATAAAACTATTAAAAACCATTTAAAAACATTTTTCTTTTTTAAAAAATATTATAAAAATGATTACGATAATCAATGCAAAATATTTTAAAAACATACCAACATTTCTGAAATGACTTGGTTAGGTCAGTTTCGTGTTTAAAAATCCGCGAAATCCATAACTAATTCAGATGAAGATAATTAAAATGAGATAATCTATTCATTTTAAAAATTGCTTGAAAGGGAATGTCCATCTGGGAGATAGAAATACAGGGAGAAGAATTAGCATGCAGATATCAATCTTTTACTCACCATTCACAGAGATGTTGAATTTTTTCTAACATCTTCAATCGACAGAAATATTAAAATACAGATGCGCATTGCAGTAGTCAAATTTATTATTCCTCAAGAACTTGTACTTTGATTTGGACTCTCTGAGATCTCGTAGCTGGATACTTTGAAATAGAAGATCCCAATTCAGTTCATTCGCTTTGAATAATTTAAGATGAGATGTGTGCTTCCTTTCTCTTTATGCATATTTATCAGGATATTTGCCATATTTTTTTCCTACTAGTAACACATGAATATTGTGAAAATACCCGCTTGAATGGAAACTATGCATATTATATGCCCCTGAATTACAAATATGTTACAGATACATATTTTTGTTATTTAGGAAGTATGGGTGTTAAAAACGTCTTACAGTGACTATCAACACTCAAGATTACCAACTTTTCGATTCTAAAAATCTATAATTAAATAAACGTTTTAAAAGAGTTGTTTATCCTATATAATAGAAGTCCAACCGAATTGATGAAAACTTACTTGTGGAAATATCAACAATCTAATGTACAAAAACTCCAATTTACAATATTTTCTATAAACTAATTGATAACATTATTTTTAAAATATTTATATTGCAAAATTTGCAAATTTAGGCAATATAAATATTTTAAAAACAGGCTTGCAAAATTTGCAAATTTTAAAAAATGTTAATAAAGCTATTTAACATTTGAAATAGCTATGTATATTTATTATTTTACGATAAAACTAACTATGCATAAAATTACTGAAATAAATATTCGCTCTAGTTAATTTTCCCAAGATTAAGTAATAATTATGTATTTGCAAGTAAACGTTGGGAAAATTTAATTTCTCTTTTAGTTAAAAATTGAAAGTCAGTTCATTAAACCTGATTATTATACTATAAATTTAATCTTATAATATCATAATGAATGAGATACCTTACGTAATTTACATAAATTGCTTTTAAAGTCAACGAGAATTTTCACATTGATTAAAATGTAATTATTAAACATATACTTTGTTTTGAATTTTTTTTTAAATTTTTCTGTGAACTAAAATGTTTTGCATTCTTTTTTTACTAAAGCGCATTTAATGTTAACATTTAAATCTAGTTCAGATACAAATCCATGAAATAAATACAGCTGAATTTTGATGAACTTATTTTGATTAAAAATATATGTTTTTTTTTTAAACTTTAAGTGAACATTACTTTATTTCTCAACTCCCTGATTTTTTCAAGAACTTCAGCATTAATTACTCATTAATATTACATGCATGAGCATTAATAGTTAGAACCATAATCTTTGACAGCAAAAGGCAGAAGGTAAAGCAATGCTTTAAAGGAATAACAATAAACTTATCGTTTAATTTTGTTTATTTGCATTTTTTGCAAAAGATATTTTGCATTATTTGCTCAACAAAATTTAGTTAACGTGACAATTAATAAAAGGAAAACGCTTTAACATACAATTCAACTATTCATGGGTATGAATGACGTCCCGGATTTGGATGCTTGTAATATTCTAAAGCTTACTTTAAATTATGATCTTGATTTAATTTGCTCACATATGCAATAACTGGTAACAGTAATAAATTTAAACAAACCAATATATCAAGTTTGTACTCACAAATTTAATTGAAGAAAATTTTAAAAAATATAATTAATCTTTAAAATGTAACTGTCTTTCCTAATATCTACTTTGCTTTACCTCACTTCCTTTAAGTATTTATTTAAACAAACACCTTTCCATAAAAACACAATTTAAATTAAATAACTTTATTTGTTAAAAAATGTATAAAATATGGTACCACACAACTTCTATCAGAAAAATTCTCATTTTAAAATTAGTTTTATGCTCTAAAGTACGAACCAGTTTTCTGCACAATAATATGCATGTTTGAATAATATGCATTGAATAATATGCACAATAATATGCATGTACTTACTTAATGAATTCTTTCATATTTCAATATAATGTTTCCGATGTTTCTCTTGTCTCAAAACTTTTAACAAAAAAAGTAATACTAATTTTTAGAAAACTGAGTTTGTAAATTATCGCACACTTTTATATATTATTCCAAGTCCTCTCATTTTGTTTTCGTTTGATTGTGTAATTTAATTTCAGGTATTAAAATTAATTTAAAATTTAAAGCAGTATATTATTACATCCAAATTGTTAATATTGGATGTAAATATACAAATGAATAGTAGTGTTACTCCTAATGTTAGTAAAAATTTTGATACTTCTACTTTCTATATGTATTTCTGCCCAAGTTGTGAGTTTTAAGAGCTTTCCTGCTTTTCTCCCTTGCGATACGTAAATGCAACCAAAAACTAAAACCAATGGAAAAACATTTTGAAAATCATTTCTCAGTAAATTTTCAAATAACTTACAATACCTTTCATCTGTTAGGTTATTCCCTACGCGATCTCAAATGTCTGTGATAAAACATTTATAATTGTATAAAAAAATCTGAGTTTTAGTTGCTATGAATTTAAAAGATCCTAAAAAATTCATAATTTATCTATAATTGCCTTCACTTTGTATTCTTAGTATTAACTTTTATAATAATGATCTGTACTTTTAAAGGTTTTTGATCTTTTTAACCCTTTAGTAAAGCCACTTCGAAAAACTTGTATCTTTAAAAAAAATTCTAAAATGCTTGAAGCAATATAACGAAGGCCAAAATAACTAAGTCATAATTGCAAAAAGTTGAATCAAACAAGTAGGAATCACTAGGGAAAAAAACTCAAGTTTACATAAAATGAATCATAAATATTGTTTAAGTGATTCATAAATATCTTTGAGTGAATCGTAAATCTTATTTATTATTAAAAAAAGAAAAAACTTACAAAATATTATAATAGATCTATGCAAATATTTTCTATATTCCCCTTTACCTCACTTCTTCAAAATAATTTAAATAAAATTATTTTTACAAAAAAAAGAAAACAATAAAATACCTACGAATTATTTTAACCTGAAAAACAAAATAATATTTTTTAAATTAAAAAAAGAGTTTTAATAAAAATTTTAAAATATTTAATGCAGAAATTATTTTATAATTTTAGTAAATATATTGGGTTATATTAAAAAAGACGTTTTAAAGACACAAAGTAAATAAATTTATTACATTAAAATTTATACAAAATATTCAAAAAGATTTTATTTTTATTTTTAAAATGAATCATTTTATCGAAACATCAGTGTTTTCTTATGTGAAATAGTCGATGTATAATATTATCGATATTTTTTCTGTCTCTTACAATCTAACACCAACATGAATTTGTCAAAATTGATTTTTATCCCCATGAGGAACCATAATTTGTTATCCATTCTGTAAAGTTCAGCGTTTTGTCTAGAACTGATTATTTTTAGAATGCATACACCCGAAGATAAGGCAAACCATGGAATTAGTTGACATTTTTACGATATAGGTTTACCTAATAATAAGAATGTCTCTTACGTGAGCCAATCATATTTCATCAGACGACCAGTAAATATCCGGAAAATGTCTTGGTTTAGTGCCAGTTAGATTTCAGACTCTAGTAATAGTTTTATAAATCAATACTTTACATTTAAACAATAAATTGTTCATAATATAAGTATGGATTTTTTTAATAATTTTACAAAATAATGTTTGGCAACACATAAATTTTTAAACATTTTATTCTAAGTAGCACATTTCTAATTTACTATTAAGTGCATGAATGAATTTAATATATGTCTCAGAGAATTAAAATTAAACTACACTGTTAATTTATCATTCTTGATTAAAATATTAACTTTTGAAAATCATTGTATAAAATTAATTTATTACAGGGATATTCGATTGAATAACTAACAGCACAAAATTTCTTCAAGTACCTCAACAGGCAAATATTGCATCTCAATAAATCTGAATCGGAAGCTCTATTGTCTTTGATTTATTTATGAGGGTTTTATTGTGCAATTAAGCAATTTTAAAAATATATTTATTAGAATATACTTTTAGAGTTATTAAAAGGCACAAGAAAATTCCTAATAATTTTCTTGAAAATTTACTTTTTACTATAACATCGCAGTAAAAATAGTGACAAAGCAAAGAATTTTAAATATGAACTTTTAAAGAAAATAATAAAATATTTATTACAGTTCCTTAATTAATATCAACATTTTAATTTATATGAAAACATTTTAGAGAGTTACAGTCATTTAACTTACTTTCTTTTATACCCAGTACTTATGTAATAATTGGAGTGCAAAATCTAACTTCCTTTTAATTTCCATAAGAAAGCATTTATTTTCGTTTTATATGGTACGCTATTTTATAAAAAATGATTTTAGGCTCATTATTTTTGTATACGATATATTTTAGCTCGTGAGAACATAAAGCTTTTATTATTTTATGTTCACAATGTTTCAAAACATTTTACAGCGAGCTAAAAATCTGATTATTTCCAGATCATATATTAAATCTTACTTAATCTTACTTCTACAATGCAACAATTCTTATTTAATCACTGTTTTTAAGCATTTATTATTTAATTTTACTTACTATACTACATAACAGTTCATACTTAATCATATTTCTGCAATAATACAACAGTCATTAATCAAATGTTACTTACTAAAATGTACAACAGTTCATGCTTAATCATATATCTGAACACCTAGTATTTATAAATTATTAAATTTGATATTATTAAATTTATAATTTTATTGTATTATTTAAAACTAAATAATAATTTTCCATTAATTAATAAATTTTGATGTTGCTTTCTTAATCATTTCATTTTATCATCCTACAAGCATCAAACTGATATTAAGAAAGTCAGTATAGTTATATTTATTGCAAAATACAATACAGATTTGTTTCTAACTAAGATTTTTGTTAATAATACCAATAAATATTTACTTAATAATACTTATCATTTAATTACAAATACATATAAACTGAATTAATTCATTTTAAACAATATTCAAAAAAGGTAATTATATTATCTTATATTTAAAAAATTATTTAATTTCTAGGTTGATTCTAAAAGATAACTGTTAAATGTGTGTGTGGAAGCCGAACGAAAAGTTCCGGAATAAACAGTTACAAATAAGCAGTCGAGATGTGTTCCTATTTCCGGAAAGAGGAATGTCATACCAATTAAGCTTTATATATGAATAGTTTTACTGAATTATTCCCATATATTAGATATACATAGTTGTATACATCACTCGTGAAATGTTATTGAATAATTCACGGACATAACTAGTTTAAAATGCTACGATTAAACAGTAGCTTAAAAGAGCTTTTTTGCATCATGGTAAATTATAGGGAAAACTATTAATTATAAATATGTATGCTTAATATCTTTAGTTTAATAAGCAGAAAATATATTCTTTTTACTGATCTTTCTTAATGAGTAAGTATAAAATTTAATAGTGCAATGAATTTTATTCTTAGTGTGTGGGATACCCGAAATGCTATAGTTACTTAAAATGTTAAAATTGTCTTTAAACTATAAGTGGCTTAATAATGGTAAATATTTCCGAAATAATATTTTTCAGGACTGATTAACCAATAATATCAAATTATTTTTGTTCAATTGATTTAATAAAACTGGGTGTAAAACTTCTGCGTTAAATATAACTTATATATTTATTAGTTTTCATTTGGGTTCTTTCAGATTATAAACGTCTTCAACACTAAAAAATTTATAAAAAAAGATTCAAAATGATATTTATATAATTCTTAATGCAACTCATTACATAAAATATCATGAAAAACTATTCTATAAGTAAAATCAATTAAAAATTATGCAATACAAAAATTAATTAAAAACATTTATAAATTTTATGTAAGTATTTACATTAACAATTTATAAGAACTAAAATTACGAATTTTTGTAAATTTAGTTTCTAAACTATATATCAATCTATATTAAACTATATATTAATCAACTAAAACAAGGTAATTTACTTTTTATAGAAATTAATGAAAGTAAAAGATTATAAATTTAATTTACTCAAAATGTCAACAATTCTGTATCTTATAGTAAGTGAAAAATACTAGTTTGAAACATATATGTATCAAATAATTCTAAATAATTATTATTTTTAAAATAAATAATTATTTATACTTAATAAACGCGTATTTAAAAAATTTTTATTTAACTCTGGCTATAATTAATCTTATGTTTGATTTTTAATGTTTGAAATCAAACATAAGATTAGGGTTTTATGAATTTAATTTTTTAGAATTTAATTCAGAAATTTAGAAATTTAAATTTATTTTAGAATTAAAATTTCTTATGTTTGATTGAATTAATTTAACTGAATTTCTATTGTAAAAATATGTAACTTTTTAATAAATAAAATTTGCAATATTAAAAAATATTTAAAAAAATTTCTTAGTTATTTCTTCGATAATTATTCTTTTAATATTTAAAAAATTTTTGGTTATTTTTTTGATGATTTATTTTATTATAGATGTTTCAAAAAATTGTTTTTTTAAGCAAACTGACCAATCAACCCCTTCAGATTGCTGATATTTGATTGATTTAATAAAACGGAAGTAAAAATTGATGTAAAGTGGCTTTTCTAGTACAAAAGTGTTATGCACAAATTGTAAAAAAAATAAAAAATTAAAAAACGAATCTTCGAATCTTTTGTTCTTTCAAATTTCACTTTTTTTAACATTATGTTCAGAATGATTTATTAAATGAATTTTTTTATTTTCTAATTTTAATTATAAAATTATAGTGTCATGTACGGATAAATTTCAGAAACAAGTATTTCATAAACATGCCATCAGAAAATTAAATATAATGCTTGGATTAAGCTCATGATTTATCTTCCATATTTATAAAATCTTGAATACAAAGAATCTCTAATATTTATTCTAGGCAATTATTTGAATGAAAATATTTTGGAACATTTTATCAAGAGTAATTCATAATTCAGATTTTTAAAAATAGATATTAATTTAATTTATTAAAGCTTAGTTTGTTTATTCAATGTATATAAAAATTTTTCATATTTTTAAATAGTTTGCAAGACATTTTTTCCAGTTATAGAATATTAACATACATAACATTATCTTAAATTGCAATATATGAAAAAATAAATAGAAATGTAATTGAATAAGTTAATTAAACTAAAATTAAGCCATTAAGATGCAATTAATTACATAGTTAACTCTAATTTATGTTGTATTTAATATTTTTAAGCTATTTTTTCATTAAGAAATATTGAAATAAGCTTTCATTTATATTTATTTCAGATTGCCACTGTTTCTTATATAAAAATAGAATTTTTAAAACTTACTTTTGCTGTGTCATTAAATCTCAAAAGTTTAGATTGTCTTCTATTTTATACTTAAAATTAAAGTAACGAAGTTAAAGTTGTAAACTCAACTTGTTTTTCTGAAGTTGTTTAAGCAACTTTTCTAAAGAAAAGAATCTCAAAAGATAACTTCTTAGACGATATTTTCTCTTAAATAAGGGATTTTCAAGAGAATAAATATTTTTCTTTGGACAGTTTTCACATAAATTCACACTATTTCTTAAGAATAGCGTTGATATAACATAGCATATAACTCATCAAAGTAGATATAATAAAAAGTATATTGCATTTTAAATCATAGAAAATCTTTGTAATAATGTAACATTTTTTAATTTTTAAAATTTTTTCATGTAAAATTTTTGAGAAAAATTAAGTTAATGACTTAAACATTTTCCATATCAAAGAAGAAGCAAATTATAAGAATATGTGCTTCTAAATTACATAAAAAATCAATGAATCTAAATAGAATTTTAGCTCACCATTTTAAAGATAATTATGGCTGTAATTGTAACTTACTTATTGTATTTACTATTTAAGCTTAAATACTTAATTTAAACAAAATTCCTAGTTTTTATTGAAAATATTATCATTGTTTCAATCAACTTTTGGAAATTTCGGATAGGAAATAGTATTGATTCTTATTCGAAAGTGAATGATTTAATCTATGGTATACATTAAATCTTATGATAATGATTCAATGTATTTTATATCAAAGCAGGAACAACAAAAATGGTTTGTTTCTAAATTACGCTAAAAAAGCCATAATCCAAATAAAATTTCGGCTCGAAATTTTAAAAATAGTTATTACTGTATATGAAATTTACTTATGCTGTTCATTGCTTAAATTGAAACTCATAGTTATATAAATAAAGCCTTTAGCTGTAATTAAAAGTAATA
This sequence comes from Latrodectus hesperus, assembly GCA_037975125.1. Lineage (NCBI taxonomy): Eukaryota > Metazoa > Arthropoda > Arachnida > Araneae > Theridiidae > Latrodectus > Latrodectus hesperus. The sequence continues at coordinate 56,049,120 of CM075858.1, forward strand.
ATATTATTTCTTTGAACTTTTTGAAATTTCTGGTAAGAAATACCATATTTTAATGTCTTAATACCTTCTGTGTCAAAGCGGGCAATAGAAGTATTTTATTTATTTATTTGATTTTATATTTTTCTCTAAATTACATCAAAGTATACCATAAATCCAAATAACTTTGATTTAGAAAGAAAACAAAAATAGTATTTTTTACAGCATTGTCTATTTATTTTTAAGCTGAAATGAATTTATTATGTAAACACAGAATACCTAGTTTTTATTTAAAATATTATTATTTTGACTTGCTTTGGAGAATTTTTAATAAGAAATATACAACGATTATGTCAATTTTAAACACATAATACTTTTTTCTAATTTCATTAGAAAGTAAAAACTACTTTGTCTAATGAAAGTGAATTCTATAAGCCCAATTTATGCTAGAAAACAAACCGTTTAATGCTACATTTTTTTAAATCACTCAATTTTTCAATGTTGCTGACATTAGTAGATAAATTATTTTATGGATAATAATTACAGATAATTAATCATTTTCTAAAAAGAATTAATTATTCAGCAAGGAATTTTCAAAAAAATCATTTAATATCTAGCAAATAATAAAACAAATAAAAACATACTAACACTTTGAAAAATGTAGTATTTGTTGAGTATCTCTTTATGAAGAAAAGAAGTCCTCCTCTTTCATGTTCAACTTATTTCAGTCGAACAAACTAGCTGTTAACTTATTTTAAGAGACTTCATCGCCGTTCTTTTTAATACCCATGGCATCTCTAAGTTGTGACACTTCTCTTAATGGCAGCTTCAGCTTCCTGTCTTATCAACGAAATTAAATTTCTTGTCCCGTATGATGGATCACGTTCGAAAAAAAAGATTCTTTCCCTCGCGTGACAACCTCTGTTCTCCAGAGTATTTAATTTTATCTGACGTTAGAGTATCATAACAATTAAATTGAAAGGTTATAAGAGTAATAATTGCAAAAGTATTAAAAAGAAGGTCTCTTTTATTAAAGCATTGTGTTTATTCTTTCGTTAAACTCTCACTTATGAAAATAGTTGAAAAGTATTTCAAAATTGTACATTTTTTTCATAATTATAATTGAATAAAGTTATTGCGATCTTTCAAATTGACTGTTTCTCCTAACATAAGACTCTAAATGAAGTGTACCCGATCGTAGTTTGAAAATATGTTAAAAGGACGAGGTTGACACTTGAGTTGGTATAATTCTCTTCATACCACGCCAAATCAATGACTAAATATAAGACGTGAAAATTTTAACATATTTTACATTATTGTTTTTCAGATGACTAAGATACTGAACACACTGCATCCGTATAATTTAATTTTAACTTTTCTCTCCTACAGATTATACATTAAAACTTGTGTATGTCAAACAAGAAAAAATTTTATTATTCATTAATTAATAATAATTATTATGAATATAAAAATTGATACCAAAATAAATGATATGCATAATTTTCTGCTACATTAATTTTTTACTAAAAAATTTTCCTTTAATTGACTGTAATAGTACTTAAATTACAGACCATCTAGTACATGAGTGTATAATCAAATAATGAAAATATAAAAAGAATCGACGATGCGATGCAAAAGAGACTGCCCTATATAAGACAAGTATCTGGAAAAGCTGTTCGACCTCTCATTACTGCAATAAATGAATGTTATCAAACTTATATAATTTTGTACTGGCATTGTAGTTAGTGCATATGACGTGGAATGTATCTCCGATACAGTGAGGAAATCTGGTTTTTAGAATATGACTTTTTCACGAGTGTGCAAGTAGTAAAACATCAAATATCTAGAAACAGTGTGATTGGGAAAATATTAGTTTGGTTTTTTGCACACGAGGGCTAATTAGACCGGGACCTACGGCTTAAAGTGGATTCCAAACCACTACAAACATCCATGCCCAACGTGGGATTCGAACCCACGAACTGCTGAACCGAAGGCAAGAGCGCTAACCATTCGGCTGCCAGCTCGGCTGGGAAAAATATTAGAATCGTCGGGGCTGATAAAAATTTTCAACGAGATAGACGTGCAATATATCATCAAAATGCAGATTATTTCGTTGTTGAGGCTTCAATAGATGTCAGAATGAAAATATTGATATAATCTTTCGGAGCCAAAGGCACGCACATGTACCATTCTTCATCGCAATTGTAAAGCTTTATGCCTGGAGGCACACGGTAGACTAGTGGTAGTATATCGTTTTTCAGAGCACAAGGTCCTCGTTTCAATCCCATCCACTGTTAATAAATGGGAGATGGATGTTGTTACTCTGCATTCTACATGCACGTCTGTTGGAGGGTGCGTTTGGGAGTTTTCCGGGTTTCTTGACTTGCGGCACATGAATACGGCCCACAATCTGTGCAAATTCATGCCGGAAAGCAATACTTACAAATATAGCTTTTTTCAAATCGGCTTTTTATGTCAAATGTAAAATATAAATTTACATAAGTATATGAATAAATTAAATGGAAAATACTAATATTATGATATTATAAAACGCAGTAGAGTTATATTACATACATAATTACAACACAGAAAATACAACAATGAATTCCAGGGGCATCTCCAAAGTGCTATGAAGCCAAATAAATCGAAACAATAGTTCTTTTGGAATAATATTCTGTAAATGCATTCATTGAAAATTTATATGTGAATAAATAAATGTAGATAAATACTTACATATGTATAATATGGATTTTAGGGTAGTTTCATGGTTAATAATATACAAAACAGTTGCAAGTAAGAAATAAAATATAATGTATCTAAACATAAAAATATGAAATATTTTCATTTTGATTATAATTGTAAGTTCAAATAGATTAAAAATTTTCATGCTAATCAAAATTTGTTATTACAAATGCAAGAAAAATCGAACTCACTAACACAGCGTCTTATTGAAAACTTCTTGAAAAATTAATTGAAATTGAATACGGTTGAGATTAAATTTCAATTATCGAAGTTTCTAAATGATTAAAATTCAAGAACATTAATCTCATTAAGTAAGAAAATTCTTGATAAACAAAAATGCAACTAAACAGCATAGAAAAATAGGCAGCCGTATTGATTTTAACTCTACATATGATATATTTTGCAAATCTGCCATGCCCAAAATGGTTAGAAACTTGGCTACCTCTCTAGGACCAATAATGGCTTATCATGGAAGGCTGATGGAAACTTAGCCCCCCATAATAGGACCAACCTTGGCTTATCTTGGCATACTGTATATTGTGGAAACCTTGGCCCCCATGATAGGACCAACTTTGGCTTTTCTTGGGCTGCCCAATTTGGGGAAAACATGGTGCCCATTATAGGTCGATTCTTGGATTTATCTTGGCATGCTGTATATTGGGGAAAACTTGAAGCCCACCATTGGTCCCTTATTGGGGTTATCTTGGCAAGATTGTCAATATTGGGCCAAGCTATTTTGCTACTTGGGTATTGATATCACAAAATAATAAACAAACTGTAAAGCAAGAATTTCATTGTATAGTTGTGTTGCTGTTGTGGCATAAATGTGGAAGTAGGTTGACAGCTCAAATGTCACCTCGTCATCTGATCATGATTCAAAATTACGAATGCACGGCTATGTGTGTACGAAAACGTTGTATTGTACGTTGTGTTGCTGATTCATTACATAATAATACATATCATCACATCACTCAATGAGAGAGATTTATAACACTGCATTGTTAAGTTTGCTAAATGCTGCTTCATTATAGGTTATATAAACTTAGATTATGTTGATCACATTTTTTAATTAATCTCATCATTTCAGTGATTTTCTAACGAGAAATAGAATTTTTTCAGAATAAGGGTTTTATAATTGCTAAATGAAGACTTTACATCAAATCCCCAAGATATACTATCACATTTATACAGACTATAATTTGTAGAAGTTTACAAAATCAGGAAAATTGTGAACAAGGTTTGCACAGATTAACCAGATCAGGAAAAATTGCACATGAATCCCGAAAAGTTATTTTGGCACAGGTATAATCCATGATTCCAAATTCTGAATTTTTTTGACGATGAAGAAATGTTGCCAAGATGTCGTATCGTGGCGTGCACAGTGACGTAAATACTAGGATTACTAAAATAGAATTTTCTGCATAATTCTTATAGATCTCCATCTATGTATGACGTAACAAAAACTAGAGATGTAAAATTTCCGGGAATTTTGAAGCTTGGGAATTTACTCGGGAATTTTGGGAAAAAACCGGGAATTTTAGGGAATATTGGGAATTTTGAGGGAATAAACTCAGCCAATCATATTTCGTTTTAGAGATATTTTTCGCATATATATGAAGCGAAGTGAAGTAAAATTTGGTGTCTGTAAATAATTTTTAAACAAAGTGAAATTTTTTTTTACAATAAGCATTCATAAAAGCAGTGAAAAGCATAAAATATGAACATTAAAATTGTAAAAAATATAGTATTGAAAAATATTCCCTAGGGGATATTTTTATATCGGTGTATTAATGGCGAGATATGTCGCTAAGATTGTTGGGAAGCCAATGTTTCTCACAAATATATATTTAATGAAACTATGAAAATAAACTGAGAGTTGTTATTTGACCAAAAATTATATTGTTTCACTGTAACAAATAGTGATTCTTTTCTTCATTCCTATTTTTCCATTTTCAGTTCTTTTAAGTTGTAAAAGATTAATTTTTTGCGATCATTCTTTATATGATAGATTTGTTTCTTTTGTATTCGAAATTGCTTTATTTTTAAAAAATTATTTCACTTTAATTTTCATGTATTAAATTTCTTAAAAACAAATTATTTGAAAAAAGTAAAGTAGTACATCATTTTTCATCTTTTTAATAAACTGAAAATTGATTTAAAAAATAAATAATGCCAAGCAAATTGCTTTCACTTTTGTTTTGACTTCTAATTGACAAATTTTTAATTTACCAATGATAGAAAAAGATACTGTTTCCTGTACTATTTTTCAACTGAATATGTGTAAATGTTGTACCAATTTAACCAATATGTAAATGAAAGTATGTGGTGAGGCGACATGTAAGTTGTGAACAAAAACAGCTCTTCCAGCAAGTCATCATTTAAATCATATCTTGTAGGAATTAATGTGACAAAAATTCTATGAAATAAGCAAGCGTCATAGCATTATTACAATTTGCGTGTAATTTTGAGTTGCATTGAAACAGCAAATGTTATTCCATTCCAATTATAGATATCTTTATTTGCAGAGGGAAATTATCATCAATATATTCTAGCATTATTAGCAGTTTCTTAATAGTAACTTATAACTATTTAAATTGACAAACTCAATATTTAAATTATTAACAATTTACTAAAAAGTCACATTTGTAGCAACTTAATTTGCAAAATCTATTTAAGACACAAAAATAATGAATTTATAAAAAATTTTTATCCACAAATGTAATCATAAATAATACTTTTTCTTTTATTATACTTGAAATATTTAAAAAAATTTCTTTTATATTTTAAGATTAATTAACTTTTTTAAGTACAATATATAATGCAGACTTTAAATAAAACCATTTTTATTTCTTTTGCAAGGATCTGATACATTAATTTATACAATTACAATATATCTACAGTTGAATTATTCATTGAGTTTTTAAAAAAATTTTTTACAACATTAAAAATGATTTCAAAACAGTAAGGTAGAATCAAAATCTTTTTAAACTATTGTTCATCATCTAAATGATAAGGTAGAAAATGTTGGTGAGTTAAAAAATTATTGATAATCTGTGTCATTGAAAATATTTCCATTTTTTCAGACTTAAGTACTAGAAACGGAAATAATTTTATGATATGAAAAAAATTTGAAAGCCAAGCAAATGAATTCTGAAAAAAAAATGTTTTTGCCTTTTTAACATTTTGCACTAATCTTGTTATAAATTCAAATTATTTTTTAATTCAATGCATCTTGCTTTTCATAAAAAGGCTGAAATGTGTTATTCTTTTCAAAAGAAAATTTGGTTAAAATACTAGCTCTGAAAATATTAATACCAGTTTGATATAAAAAATAGGTGTATTATTTTTCTACAATCTTGTTATAAAAACTTGAAAACTTATATTTTTTAAGATTTAGTTCAGCTTGAATTTTTACACACAAGATTAAAATTTGTACATAATACAAAAATTTTAGGACAATTGACAAATCTGTAATTTTATGAATTATATATTTCCAATTCAAAAACTTGAAGTAACAATAAACAATTTGTTCAGAAAGGATTTTAAAAATTGTACAGATACACTTAGAAATCTGCACAATAAAAAGATCCCATCTAAATATGTTTATACCTGTTACCTTGTGAAATAAAATTAGGTATTATTTCTATGGTAGAAAATATTTAATATTTCTAAATATAAAAATATTGTTTAATAAATACTGATTGATTTTTATGAATATAGTTGTTCAACATGTCAACTGAAGTGGATATAACAAAAATTGTTATTATAAATAATGTATAAAATTGATGCTACATATTTTACTGTAACACTAATACTATATTTAAAACAAGCAAATGACACTAAATATCTTAAATAAAAGTTTAAATATAATAGTTTTTCAATGTTTATACTACTATTTTCACGATGCAACACCAACTTGATGGCCAATGATATAAATGTGTCGAAACTTAAGCCCTTGTAATGCTGAAAGGTATAAATCCTAGTTGCGAGGTATTATAAACAATATCCTACCTCCTTTCTGATCCTTGATCATTTTAAAATAGCAAGTTTCAAGAATTTTAAATGCATTGTAAATCAATGCATGTTGGTCATAGATATGCTATCAGAAGGAAGACTTGTGAACTTCAGCTTTCTTTAAAAAATTTCAAATACATAGATGAAAAGTTTGTTTTTTTCTGGGATAAATATAAAATACAATGAAATTTAGAATTTTTAAAAACTCTTATATGAAGAAACATTTAACATATCACACATCAATATTATTATTTACAATCTCATATAAGTGTGTCATTACCAACCATCAACATATTCTGTAAAAGTTGATAAATATAGTGAAAATACACAAGACACGTTTTTGAATTGAGAAACAATCTCGATTCACTAAGCTCCTGATTATGTTATGTGTGTATACATATTTAAAAATTATGAAATGATGTAATCTGCATATATATACATATAAACATCTCTATATGACATAATCCTTTAATTAAGCAAAACTTTTAGAAGCACTTTTCAGCTCACACAAATTAATCTAAATGAAATTGGTTGAAATTATGGTGAAAATCAAAAGTTTTATTTATTATCTGTTACATTATAGTTTAAAATGAACTAAACACAAAAGCTATATCATGGAATAATTTAAATACGATTATAAATACTATCCAATCAAGTTAAAATTTAACTTAACTTTTTCCAAATTATTGAAAAAATCATCAAATACCACCTAAAAGATGGGAAACAGATATCTCAAGATGTTGAAACAGAGGAAATGGCAAATGCTCATAGGAGATAGGTTCTGCTAGTTAGGACAAACAGGATTTAATGATTAAAATACTGGTAAAGAAGTTTATTATTGAAGCAAACTGGACCAATTCACATTCATTTATTATAAGAAACACTCATCAAAATTTTAAGAGTAACTTCAAATGCCACTATTTAACTCTTAACTTTCAGTAAAAGCAAAATGATGATATAAATCTCTACAAATCTAAAGTTATTGGAACTAACATGCATATTCAAATTTTAAAAGGTCCATAGTAATGAAAGAAATTTAATATTCTTGCCATGTATTCCAAAAAAATTACTGATTTGTCCAATTGTTAATAAACAACTAAATTAACTTGTAATGAAATCCAACATGCTTAATTAAATCTAGTTTTTCTATTTAATTTCTTGCCAACATTTTGAATGATAAATAGCTTCATTTTGATAAGGAATAATATCAAGAGCATTTTCCTGCTTCTTTATTACTAGCAAATAATTAGCAATTTTAAACAGACATTTTTTTATGTGACAGTATTAAAGTTCAGATATTTTCCAAATCTTAAACACCAAATTTATAAACTTTAATAAATATAACAGTAAAAAATTGTGAAAACGTTTCACTAAAATTAATAAGAATGAGTATTTATTATAATCTATGAACAATCAGTTTAGCCAGAATGCCAAATAAAATTATCAGTATACTTCACATCATTACTTTTGATGGTAAGAGAAAATGATAGTCTTTTTGTATACAATACGTTCAAAATCTGAATCGATAAACAGATATTTAAACATGATTTAACCACAGAAAATAAAAGCACAATAGTTAAAAATTACTTTCTGAATGTTTTAAACTATAAATGTACATCCAGGATATTACTTTTATTTAAATTGATCAAAAGTAACTCCAGATATCTTATGAAAAACAAAATGAATATCTATATACACTAACGATTGACGTTATAAAAAAATTTTCGCATGCAATTTTAGAATCAGTTATCAATCTTATCTACTGCGTTTAATTTAACATTTTATAAATAATAGTAGAATAATATTTTTAAGAAATATATATTGAAAGATTGAAGTTTAGAAGAGAAATATTTTTCAAGGGATAGATACACATTGAAAGACAGCATATCTAAGCGATTTCTCTGTCCAAAAATTTAAAAAACACGTATTAAAATAATAAACATTACGAATAACAATTGCAATTAACACAACTTGAAACCTCTCCAATCTTTACAAATGGCTGTCATCTTTTTCAAAATGTTTTCAGAAATTTCTATTGCCATAAATAAAAGTAGAAATCATTAAAATGTATCTTTTTAAATATATTATGTGGTTTTAATAGTTAAAAACTTGTAAATTTTTAAGAAAATTCAAAATTTTCCCCAATTTTAAAAATTAGGGAATTTTGAAAATTCCCGGGAATTTTTACTTTTTATAGTTTACTTTCAATTTCATCTTTTGATAAAAAAATGATTTGCATTAGTTAATGATTTTTCTTTTATTTTGTACTTGATTTCACTATTGTTTTATTTTACACTTTATAAGTAAAAATAAATAATAAATATTTTTAAGTAAATTAATAGTGTGATAACTAGAGATGGCAAAAGCAGTTATTTTTGAATAACTAGTTATCAACGTTACGTTCCAAGGAAATAACATGTTCTAGAAAGCGTTATCAAATAACGGCTTTTTGGAAAGTTATTCTAAGAAATCCGTTCCCTTTGGCCTTCTTGGAAATTCTATGGAGCGAAAGGAAGCTTTCGTGGGGTGACAAAACTGGTTTTTGAAGGAAATGAGGTGTAAGGTGAATTTTAGTGACTGAGCATCGAAAATCACTTACTGAAAGAAATTTTAATGATTTTTGTTATATTCTTTAATCAATTTTTTAATAATTTCCTACTTTATTATACGGAAATTCAACATTTATGTCTAGACTAATTTTCATTTACTTATTTTTTTAAATAATTGCAATGGATTAAATAAGATTTATAATTTTTTTTTACTGTCAATTGATTTTTTTTCAGTTAAAAATTCTTAAGTAATGTGTATTTACATAATTTGTTTCCCAATGATCTTAACTCCTTATTAATATATTTTATTACTTTAATGTATAAAATATGTCTAAATTTGAATTTTTTTAAACCAAGCATAATTCAGTTTCTCACAAGATAAATTTAATTTATTCCTCAATGTAATTTCTATTATAAATTCTTATAAATTTTAACTGATGTTTCTTTTACACTAAAGATTACTATTGAGTATATCACTTATGCTCGAATAAATCTTAAAATATATCTTCTTGAAAAAAGTATTTCTCTAATTAGAGACACAATATAATTAAAAAGTTGAATTTTGATCGAAATTTCTTAATTTTACTATCTTATCAACTTATAAATATACCATGCGATTAATCAATATCCAAAGAGCACCATCCATCATTGTTTATGGTAACATCAGTATCGAACCCACAGTTTTCAAATAGTGAAATCATTTTAATGATAATTTAACCAGCGATATACATTAAACTAACTTATATTTAATAATTAATTATATTTTACTATTTCATATAAATTTCTTTTTCAATATTAAACATTTTAATTGAATTTAATTTTTATATAAATCTATGTAATAAAAGGAAAATCGGATCTATACAGATGTCATATACTATAAAATTACATATTTATGAACATAAATAGAAAATAATATTTTCTTTAAAAATAAAGAATTGTATATGTAAACCAGAATATTTAGTACCTACGAGAAAATATTCGAATATAGGAATTTGCCTTTATGATAAGTTATAGAATTTTACTTCATATACATGATTTCACTGTTCTATATGCTTCAATTGTGTATTTATCTTAAATATTTTTACTATATGAAATTACTCCTCACGGAGAAGTAAAAATAAGAGAGCTATGTTGTATTAATAAAATGTGTGTGTGTGAATTTAAAGTACTAACAATTAAACAGTATTTTTAAATAAAAATGTATGAAAATTGCTTCTGTAAAATAGATAAACACATTACTACAGTAAATAATTCAGATGCAGTTTCTTACTATTGACACAATACATAAATTTACAGTTTTTAAAATTATTTGCATATACAAAAGTTTTTGTTGTAAATGAAGAATTTTATCAACTAATAAACTTTTTAATTTGTATTGTTTGATCTGCAAGTATCTTTTGATATCATAAGAACTCAAATAAATTAAATTAATAAACAGAATTAACATTTTTACTTTACATACTATAAAAACAGTTATTACTTGTCTTTTCTTTTTATGATTGCTGAGGAATATATGTTATATAAAATTCCATAGTTATTTACTTATTATAGTCTTTCAAATTAATGTAATTCTTATTCGTTTGAAATTTAATTGAAGAAAAGTTACTTTTATATGTAAATGCTTAAAGTAATGTTTTAAATAAATAGACTGCAAATGTCTAGGCAAGGGAGTAAACTTGGAAAACTCTCAGACACTTATCTTGAAAGATATGTATGTTTAAAATAATGATATAATATCATAGGTTATATATAGAGAAATAACACACATTAAAAATACAGAAAATAGTATCCACATAAAGAAATAATATAACTATAATTATATATCTACTGTTAAAAATGTACTGAAAAAATGTATAAATACTGTTAAAAATGTACTGGAAAGATAATTTGAAATGTGCTAGTAAAATGTATATTGCTCAAATGTTTAATGTAAACTGTCCAGTTCACAATGGCCTTAAGATATAACTCTATGGCATGAGTAGAGCTAGATATTTAAAGTAGTAGTAGGCATGAGTAGATATTTAAAGATTTATATTGAAATTAGATAGGAATAAAACTACAGAAAAGATCTTTTAATGAACAATTTTTTTCCTCATAATTACAACTTAACCTGAAAAATAAATGATGAAAATTTAGAATTTGCAGCTGTAATACGTAGGATATTAATTTTATTGTGATTTTATTTTCAAATATTAAATAAATACAACTACATTTACAAATATACATGAATTAATTTAATATATTTATATACATTGCAACATTTATTATCATGATTCTTAATTACTTAACAACAATAATACTTTTTATTTCAAAACAAATTTTATAAATGGCTTTCTACAAGAAATATGATGCAATTCTTTTATTCCAGTACATCAAATACATTTTTAGGACTGTAAAATTATTACATTAAGAATATTATTTTAATGTAATCAAGTATATTATCATTTAAAATAATTAAAATTTTATTTATATAAATTAATTTTAAAAATTTATGTTGATGCTTTCTCAATAAATAAAAAAAATTATAAGTGTCAAAAAATTATTTTTACAATATATTAATTCTTAAAGTAAATTTCAAATTTAATTATATATATGTATATTTTATTAGTTTGATCCAAATTTTATCGAATGGTACGTTAGTTTCTTCTTTTAATCTTTTTAATTTATAAAAATTAATTCCCGAAATTTGAAATTGAATTTAAAATATTTCACGTTTGCTTTGATATGCGAGCATAGTTTCAAGTTTCTAAAAAAATGTTTCAGTTTAATAAAAAATTTGCTAAAATTCACAAAAATTATAAATAAAGGCTGAAAATAAATAAAATGCCCGTAAAATATTAATATAAAATGTATTTTTAAAAATCCCCATTTTTACAAATGTTTTAATCTCTTTTAAAATGAAATATATTTATTCATGCATCCGCTTTTCAGTTAACTTTCCTTCATCAAAGTGAGGAACCGAAAAGTATACATTCTTAGTTGCTAAGCAACGCAACGGGCCAAGCAAAAGCTTGGAATGTGTTCCCGAGAAAACTCAATGTCAATGTTAGAAACCAAAACAACGTAATAACAACTTAAAATTTCGTTGCGAAACAACGATTTTGGCCTTAAAGTTACGGAAGTTCTAAAATAGAGATAACGGCCTTAAAGTTACAAAACAACGAGAACATTTTTAATATTCCGGAAGTTACAAAACAACGATAACGACTTTAACGTTACAAAACAACGAGCACAGCTTTAACGTTACAAAACAACGAGAACAGCTTTAACGTTACAAGACAACGAGAACAGCTTTAACGTTACAAAACAACGAGAACAGCTTTAACGTTACAAAACAACGAGAACAGCTTTAACGTTACAAAACAACGAGAACAGCTTTAACACTACAAAATAACATAATGTGGAAACGTTCTACAATACCGTAACGACTTTGAGAAGTTACCATTACAGGAACGATTTCAGCAGTTAAGAAAAGAAAAACGTTATCTTAATAACATAATTTTTGAAGAACGCGTTATTTATTCAACGGTTATTTGTTGATAACGGTTCTTAAATAACAGTTCCATTAAATAACGGCCATCTCTAGTGATAACTTCTACTTTCAATTTTAATAATAACTTCTACTTTTAAAATGTCAAATTACTTAACTTTCATTTTTCACTTTATTATTCATATTTAATGTGTAAATGTTTCTTTTCTCATTATAATTTATAATATATTTTGTAAATACTATAGTTTCTAATTAAACTTGAAGATAGACATTATGTACATTATCTTGACTAATTATAATTTAACCCATAACATGCATTTGAATTGGTTTCGAAGTGGATAATTTTAATTTTTCGAAATATTTCCAGATTTTTTTAATGTTGTAAAATGCTTAGATCATGCTTTTATACTGATTGTAAAAGTAGTTACAATTCAGATGTGAATAGAACGGTGGAAAACGACCAAATATTTTTAATACAGCTAGGTATTATCAACGAAGATGTCAAAATATACAACCATGTTCATGCGATTTTCATGTATTAATAAGTTACTCTTATTCTATTAGACTAGTTCATGTAAAATGAGTGAACTTCATTCAATTATATTATTTTTTGTGATCACATACGCAAAAGGCTTATAAATTTTGTGAAATATTTTTCTGATATTTATTTAACTTAAATTTATTTGAACATCTCTTTGTTTTTGCAGCCTTTTTTTTCTTTGTTTTGTGTACCTCTTTGTTTTTAACATCTTGTGTTTGTCATCAATCATTTTCCTTTAGAACATATCTTGCGTCTAACTCATCCAAATATTACTGGTTCATGAAAAAGTTGTATATAAATCTAACTTCCATATTTTACCAGATTCCCTTTGTACCTTCCTCTTTTATTTAAATATATTAAATATCATAATGTTCATGCTAAATTTAATTAAATTAATGGAATAATAAATTTTCCACAATCAGGATTATTTCTTAATTTGGCAACTGTTTTTATTTGGTGTAATTTTTCTTTTATTATTGTTTTTGCATAAGTAATTATTTATACCAAACACATTAAAGTCAATCATTTTGTTGGTAGACCCTTTGTCATCATTCTATATTTATTGTTTATCTAAATTTTTTGTATCAAATTGTAATCCAGATATTGTATAAACTTATTGAAAATACATAACATATTGTTTAATGTACAAAATTTTGTGATGTTCATCTCAAGACAATCATTTTTATGGAGAAAAGAATATGATTAAGCTTATAATCTTATTTACAAATGACAATTTAATGTATTTAAATTCAAACTATTTTTTCATACTTAAACATGTTGGATAATATTGTTTCACTAGACTGATCACAAATTATGATATCCAAATGCAAAATTCCTATTAGCCATTTTTAGTGCTATTTTCAAAATATATTTTAAGATAAAAGTTATTTTTACCTTTTCCAATGCAAGTCCAGAAGTCATTAGTTTATATTTTTCTTGTTTTATATATGTTTTGTGTTCTGTTATTTTAAATTCGAAGGTTTTTATATATATATAGCAACATGAATGTTTCAATTTATCAAATATAAACAATTTGATGTTGACTCCTTCAAATTTTGGAAGATTAATTATATCATTTTATAATTAAATATGATTGAGAAATTCGTACTTAATTAATAAACCAATTTATTCATGTGTAATGATTTAAAATATAATTAAAACTTTAATTTGTTCTGTATATTATACTAATATATTATTAATTTAGGATCCAGACTTGCTTAAAAAGTGGAAGTAGCAGATTCTTCAGCCTGATAAACAGTTGACATTTTTTGTTGTATGTGCATTACATTTTAAAGAAGAGTTAATTAATTGTTATCAGATAGAACTATAAGTAATTCATGTTCCAATTTTTTAAAATGTTTTGAATGTACCTGCTTTGGTGTGTAAATTTCTAAAAGGAAGACCTAGTATGATCAAAGATGTAATTTCAAATATCTTGCCAGATAAGAGGAAAAGGAAATTGCCTGCTTTAAAGAATATTGTAAAGAGGAAAATGATATTTTTAGTGTCACTAAAAAGTTAGCAAATTTATGTCTTTGATAAGCTGAAGCAATTTATTTTATCATTTTTTAAAAGAAAAAGCTGTTATTAGTATTTTAAAATTAATCTAAAATTTAATATTATATTTTAAAAAAAATATTTATAAGTTTAATTTATTGAATATTTTATAAGGTACAAAATGTGTTAATTTCATAAAGTGAAAACAACTGATATATTTCAGTAAGATATCTTAAAAAATTTCTTACAAAAACAATTATAATATTAGCATCATTTATCAAATTATTATTATTTAAAGACTTGGTACTTTTAGATGAAAAATTTTTGAATACATTTGCATTTGACATTAAAACTCTATTTTTATTGTTTACAATTTCTTTAATAATTTAAAAATGTGATTTTTATTAATATTTAGAATCATTTATTTAATGTCTTTAAAATTTTTCATAAACTTTATATTAGATTGCAGTATTTTCTAATTTTTTATATTTTTTCTGGAATTGTGTTTTAGAAAATTTGATAGAATTATTGTCTGGAGCTGAACTTGAATAATTTTAGTGTTTATTACAAAAACTATAATTTTTGAAAGTGGATGCCACTGCCTAGTTAATTCAAATTCAAGTTTTCATAAAAATGTACTTCATTTGCATTACAGATGTAACTTTATTGCCTGGTTACCACATGTTGTACACTGTGTGATATTCAAATTATATAAATACTTTACTAAGTATTTATCTTTGGGAAATTAATTTCTAGTTATTAGCATATTAATAGTAATTGCAATGAAATATTCAAAATTTTGATATTTAAAATAGCCTGCGATTGCAAAGTTGAAGGTCGAGTATGATCGGTGTTTGGTAACGGGATATTGCTTGTAATGACAAAATTTAGGTTGGTAAGAAAACTGTGCAGTGGTTGGCATGAAATTTTGAAACTGCACTAAATAAACATTGTTCCACGTCATGACATTAATGCATAAAGAAATCCATGTGAAGTACTTCATGATCATGTTCCTCAAGACACATCTTTTTTAGTATGAGGTTCATTTCCATTTAAATGTATTTGTCACTAAACACAATATATGCTATAGGACAATCTGTGTGACTTTTGAGAACTGCATCGGAGCCCTTTGCATTCACCTCGTATCTCAATATGGTACACAATCTCTTTACTTGGAATAGTGGGATGATGTTTTTTCGAGCCAAATGAACAGATTGTCAGTCACTTCATACTGTTATGTGAACATGGTGAAAGAATTTTTTGGCCACAAGTTGATGAATTGCACTTAAGAGAAGTTTTTCTTCAGCAGGACAGAACAGCAGCCTGCACTTTAAGGTCATCAATAGCTGTGCTGCAAAAATCACTTTCCCAGGCACATCATTTCAATGAATAGCCATTTGGAGTGGTTGGCACATTCTCCTGTTTTGGCACTGTGGGATTTCTTTTTGTGGGTATATTTAAAGTCACTCGTCTATACTGAGCACAGGCAAACTTTGAAAAAACTAAAAAGAAATATTAAAAGATCCAACATACCTACCTATATGATTGAGAGAGTGATCAGAAACAGCAGAATTGGATTCACCCAGTATATCGACAATGGCAGGCGTTTTTTTCCCAATATGATATTTAAAACTATGTAAACTAAAACTTTAAATGTGTAATATTTGTATACAAAAATAAATGACAAGATGTGTTCAGTATTTTTTGTTATTGCAATGCAAAATAAAGTTAGCTTGCTAAACCCTGTTATTAACCTGTATATAATTTCCTATTTCAATTGATACTCCAGGATATAATTCCATTCTATGTTACTAAGTAATTTTGTATATTTAGTAATTTTATAATAAGGTATATATTATGGAAAAAAACAATAGAAACTTATTCTAAATGTCAACTTTTTTTACAAATTGATCTCAACTAGTTTACCCAGTGTATCAACAATTTAATTAATTTTTATTTAAATTAAACTGTTTAGTTGAGTATGTTTTTCAGGTTATATTACTCAAAAAGCTAGAAATAGGCTATTAATCATATATATTAATTAAAGTAATAGATACATAACAAATGCATTGATTGCTGCAATGTGTGCGCGTGCTTAATATGATCTAGTGCTTTAGCAAACTTTATTGATTTTCTTTCAGTATTAAAAAATGTATGAATTATATTAAATCATTTATGACTTGAAATAGTTTATTTCAAAGGAAAAATCTAAGTAGAAAATGCTAGCATTTGTTATTCTCTGAATATCTGATTACTTTGATATTAAAAATTCATTTGCCATTCACTGATTTAAAATTGCTCAAAAATGAAATTTTTACTGCATTAAAAAATAAAAATACATTTTATGAGATTATAGTGTGCTTTTTTTATTAAAATGTTACAATTTTTATTTAATACTTTAAGTTATAAATCACATATCCATTCCTTTTAGAGTTCTGTAAATATATAAATAAAATATAAATCTGCCTTTCACACATAAGAAAATGTAAATTTTAATATAACATTAATGATGAGAATTGTTGTTTCAAAGGAAAAAACTTCAGAATCTTCTTAGTTTATTGGTTAAAGATTTGATAATTATTATAAAATAATGTATACAAAATGTAGGGATAATTGTACTATTATAAATATAAATTTTTAATGTCTTTATAATCTTAATATATCAATAGTTTTTTTATATTTATATTATATCAATTTTTAAATATAATGAATGAGAAAAAATTCATTCATAAATTTTATGTGTATTTTTCCATTATTGCTGATACTGAGCATCAGTGATCAATTCCATTGCTTTTAATTTTAATCTAGTTCTGTATATTAAATGCATGGTTCTTATTCTGCAGGAATAAACTTCTATTTATCCTCCTAAAGAAGACAATGATGCCTATTACTGCATGGAAAAAGTCCTTCACTAGAATATTTTTTCCTTTTTGATGAAGTTTCTATTATCTACAAAGTGAGTTCTTCATAACCCTCTATTTTAATTTAGATATTATAAAAGATGAATGGATTAAAAAATATTTGACACATTCCGTATTAATACTTTGTTCTATAATAAAACTAAAATATATATAGAGAGAGAGTTTCAAAGCTCTAAAATGCTGAACTTGTTCTAATATCTTTCTTAAGGAACGCAGTCATGTCATATAATATCTATCATTTTAGTGCATAAATATCTTCAACTAATAAAATAGTGTAACAAAACATCAAAATTTTTATTATTTTGACTAGGAATTATACACTTTTAAACTTATAATACTGAATAGTGTTCTCTTTAAAAAAAATAGCAATTCAATCTAATGGGAACCATGGCTGTATATAAATACTGTTTTTTAAGTTATAAATTGCAAGAAAAATCCCGAAAATTTTAAATGATAATATTTCCTTATTATAATAGTATTCTAAAAATATTTAAGCAAACATACATATTACAAATTTTTATGTAAAATGTTATTTATCATTATTACTATTCTTTCAAATATAGCCTATCTTTATATTCAACAAAATTTGAAAGTTTCCTTTCAATTTATGCTTTATAAACTTAGTTACTTTGAAACATTAATGAGATTAAGTTTTATCATTCTGAATATTGTTAACAAAATATTTAATTTCTTTACAAAATAAAACTCTTAAAGCATATATATATGAAAAGGTTTTTCAATGAGTTTACTTAGTTGGATTATTTTCCAAATTTATACTGGAAAAAATTAAACATTGATACTTTAAAAATTTGAACATTTTATCAGTTTTGCTTTCAGAACTCCCAACATAAAGACTGTAATTTTATAACATATAATTAAACTCATTTTTGTCTTTCACTTGAACTCATATATAATTAAACTAAAAATAATTATTCAACTTGAAAATGCTGCTAAGAAAATAGACTAGTTGCAGTTAAATAAGAAATTCTTAAACTTGGATATAATTGGGAAACAGAAAAAGAAAAGTCCACAAATGTGCTTATTTTAATCTCAGTAAATATTTATTGAACAATTCTAACATTAATGTTAATAAAATGATAATTTGAATAGTAAATATAAAGAAGTACTACACAGTTAAAATATTATTAAAGAAAATGTGCTTAACAGAAAAATAAAGACAACTGTCTGCACTACAAAAATATCATCTTGAGATGCTTGCAAAAACACTCTTTAATGAAGCTTGCAAAACACTCTTTAATGAAGTGATTTCATCTGAAATTTTAGAAAAATGTCAAAATGATTATCAAACTAAAAATGAATCTCTTATAAAAGTGTTTAAATTATGTCACTTAAAATATAAATCAATTAAGTAATCATTAAAATTAGATATTGTATCAGTCTAATTTGTAAACTAAAAGATTTAATACTTTATATTCTATTTACTAAAAATGAATTGTGGAAAAAAGCTTACATGGTTACATTATATACTTTAATTTAAAAATCTTGTAAAAGATTAATTTAACATATAATAATTTTTGGATGTGGTCCACAATTTAAAAAAATGTACAAAAATGTAATAAAATCCAAATTACATATTTATAAAATAGAGGCAATTTATTTTTATCACAAAAAAATTTAAATTTACTTATAAAGAACTCAATCTATAAATATATAACAGGAAAAAATTCAAATTGAAAGTAAGAAACTATTAATCTTTGTGTGATAATAAGTATGTGCATTTATTATGAACTTGATCAAAAGTGCTATACCAGTAAATGTGTCAGGTATGTCTAGCACAAGAGTTAGCGTAGATTTAAAGGAAGAATTTCATTATTATCAACAGCTTCTGTTGGCTTTTTTGATTTCTTAAGTTGCTTATATAATTCCTAACATCTTGCTACACAAAATTTGAAATGCAATTGAAATTTTAATGTTTATTTTTCATTAGAATCATAAGTAAGATAATGTTCCATACTTGTAGCAAATTTCAAGCCCACACAAAATAAATTATCTGTTAATAATGAACTTCATCAACTTTACCATTATAGACTTTATTGTCATAAATTGATCAAACCATCCTCATGCAAAAGGCTTTCTAGCATGATTTCTTCAATGTCCTTCACCTCTAGTTGCATTTGAAAGTTATCGTTTTAGAACAAACAGCTAATTTTTGTTTTACAAAATATCCACTTTTGACACATACTAGAAAAAATTTTTCCAATAAGCATTTAAGGCCAATTGGTACAACTGTTTGATTGCTACAGAAGAATATGCAATACAATCCATAATCATAAATTTTCTCTGCTTCTACAACATTCAAATTTCTTCCATGGATCAAATGTATCAAGTAAACCAACTATCTTCTCATTACACTACAAATTCAGTAAAAAAATTGTAAGATTCACATGCTTAAACAAAAAATCTATAATTTTCACTAAAAAATTGTCTGCTATTTATTTCAACATTTGTAATATTTCATTCTGTATGTGTATCTATATATAATATAATATATTGTTGTATAATACATTTAGGAAATTTTTTTCTATTATATTTTTAACAATAAACCTTGAAATGTATTTATTTTCAATATTACTTTGATTTCTTTAAAAACTCCAAATAAATTTTGTTAATCCTATAGCTACTTTTAGCTGCATATCTTATAAAGCATTTTTATTTATTTTTAGTTTATTTTTTTAACTTCAAAAACTTAACCAATTGTTTTCAACAATCAGATTGTTAAATATACCGAATAAAAGTTTTTCAATGAATTATTCTGGTATCAAAAATTTTTATTGATTCAAACATATAGATAAAAATTATAGTGAGGTTTTTTGAATAAATAAAAATTATAATTTTTTGTAATTTATTTGGAAAATTTTAGAGTTTATAAAGGAATAAATTTCAAAGTTTTTGTAGTAAGTATGATTGCTTTTTATTTTTCTGATATTTCAAATACTTATTATAAATAGCTGAGTTGAAATTAAGTATGCATATTTTATTTCAATTTTTATGGCATAATAGATGTATAAAGGTAACATTTAATACATATCACAACTTGCTACTACATTTAAAATTTTTATGGGAAAAAGGATTTAAAATTTTATATCTAGTGTTATTTTAGGTATATTTTTACTATTGTACTTTATATGAGAAACAGGGTTCGTACAATTCCTGTAATTTTAACTCGACTCCTTGAAAACCATGAATCACTCTTGTAATTTTTATTTAAATCTTGATGCATTTTTTGTTGAAAAATATTATAATTGTTTTTTATGGTGCGAGGGATTTTTTTATTTTAATATTTTTAATGAAGTTGCCCAAAACAAAATTGAATATTAGCTTTTAATATTCTCACTAGATGGCAGCATGATTCATATTTTATTGCTATTTGATTCATAACTGTTGCTAAAATAAAAGTCCAGTTCAGCTGCTGTATCTTCCTGGTGATCCAATTCATCAGAACCAGATAAATTATGTGTGTGAAATGAATTAATCACCAATAAGTTCATCATGTGGTGCAATCAGACAAGTGATTTTAACAGATTATTTTTTTTCTTTATATTGTTTAAAATTCTCTGAATATTAAGTAAAATTTTTGTGTTAAACTATACTTTCCATACCTTTCCTAGTGAAAACTGTATAATTTCAGTGAATTAGGGTGAATTTTGTTTAAATAAAGGTTAAATAAATTTATGAAATAAAGTCTGAAATAAATTAATTAATATGCCTGGTGGAAACTGTCTATCAGTGAACTCAGGATAAGCCATTCAAATATTGGCTTTTGCATAGTTCAGAAGAAATACCTGCCTATTGTCTGTCTAATTTGTAAAAAAGACTTCTGCATTTCAAGTATGGGCAAATTAGCTGTCAAATATCTTGTGAATGAAAAAAAACTTGTGTATTTATTGGAGCAGGGTATATATGACAAAATATCTAATCTTTTCAAATATTTTTTCATTCCACAGCATGTTCTGAAAATTTAGATTCATTTGCTTCTTCAAAAGAAATTTTAAAGACTGAAATTCAATGACAGTTTTAAACAGTGGATTCAGCTACAGTTTTTGTAGCAGTATAAATTCTGTATGCAATTATTTAAGCAATTATTCCAGACAGTGCTATTGCAAAGCAATTCAGTTGTGGTAAAGAAAAAAATATGCTTATTTAACAGTTTTTGATATTGCACTTTATTTTCCCAGCTTATAAGAAATCAAAAAATAAGAATGCTAGTAACCATGTGTGTTACTTTGATGATTTAAATGGTCATCTGCAGCTAAAACAATTGGATTGCTAAGCAAAATTTTGGGATAATGATATTGTTAAAACAAATATTGTTTGTCAGATTTTTTAGGTATTCCAGCTGGAGATATTTTGTTTGAAAAAGAAAATGAGAAATGCTTAAAATTAACAAGTGGATTACTCTTGTTGTCAATGGATTGTCTGAATGTAAATTGCTTCGTTTTCACTAAAATGACTGATTTTTTTAAAAAGTACAGCTTTCAAATTTTGTAAATTTTGGGTGCTTGAAAGAGGTTGTTATACACATAATGAAATATTCAATAAAATAATAAATAAAAATCTAATGAAGATGCTTGAAAATTTTGAATTTTTAAATACTGGTAAGGATTATTTAAATAAAAAATTTTCTCCTATAGTTACAAATTCATTGAAGGCTTTTGAAGTATTCTTTAAATATAGTTTTAACATAAATAAAAAAGTATCTTATTAATTTTTACAATTACTTGTTTCTCTTACTTACTAATATAATTGAAAAATGTTGCATATACATAATTATGTGCTTATTTGGTTTTGAACAATTGGTAAAATAAAAATTATTATTTAACATAAATGTTGATACCTAGTGGAAAATTTTTATTTGATTTCTGGAAAACTCCTGAAATTTGAATGTTTGAAATCTGTACAGACCTTGAGAATTAATTTAAATTGTATTATTTCATATCAGTTTTGCTGAATAAAAGTTAGTTTTTAAACATTAATTTGTTTAAAGGTAACAACACCTAAATTATGATTGCTTTAAAAATTGCAGTTCTTTGCTTTCATATTCTTTGCTTTAACATATTTTTAAAATATATATATATATTTTAATATAAAACTGAATAGAATTTTGTCTTTTTTTTATGAAACTGTCAAATCTGTTTGAAATTAAAATGTTTATTTTTTAAAATTAATTCTGAAGTTGGATTGTTACCAAATTAACTGAAGAAAATTAAGAGTTAAATTTTTTTATAAATTTTGTAGTATAGAACTTCTAAATAATGTAATTTTTGTTATTCTGAATCAATTACTATGTGTTTGAAGTTAGTAAAATAGTGTAACTGCTTCTCTAAATTGTTACTGATAAATATATTTCACTCTTAATCTGTAATGAATCAAAAAAATATTACTACATATCTAAATATGATGCTTCAAAAATTGCTACAAATTGTTTTCAAACTTTTGTATCAGTGCTTATGGAATTTAATTTTTAATAATGTTTAATATGTGTGTATTTTTCTTTTATTTACAATATTTTTGGCTTATTTAACTTGTAGTGATTGATAAGTGTAAATACTACCCTTTTAATATTGATAAATTGTTAAATGTTGCATAGAATTATAATTCCTGTGAAATTTCTGGGTTAATTACTAATTTATGTTTGCATGTGTAAGAAATTTTTTTATGTAATTTAATTGTTTTATTATTTCAGATTCTGACTTGATTAGACATTTGTAGCTTGCCCTTGTAGATATTTGTAGCTTATGCATTCTAAAAATATGAATTGAATACACTGGTCATAAAATTGTAATTTTTACATAATATTTTTCGTAATTACTATTACACTGTAATGACTTAACACAAATTATATTTAATAGTTTAAGTTTTTATTGATTTTATTCTGTTTTAAAGGAACTAAGCTATAAAATTATTAACATTTATTGCAGTTTTCAGATTGGATAAACTAAACTTTTATCCACTCTGAAAACTGAAATATGAAATAAGTGTTAATAGTTACTTTTTTTATTTTATTCTGTAGATTAATGATATTTTACTTTACACTGTTGATTAATTTTCAAAGTAAATGTATATTCTACTCCTTAAAATCATTACCGATATATTTTTTAAATTAAATTTTAGTTCCAAGAAATTTTATAATATTAGAAAGTTTAGTAGTTGAAACTTAATGACAATATTGATGATTAATATCTGGTTGATACTAGATACCATATTTTGCATAAGTTACTATTTGTCATTGAAAAGTGACTTTGTAAAATAGGGTATTTGGTTATTTTCCTCATTCATAAAATGAAATTAGCTCAAATCCTATTATATCTATTTTTTTCGTAACTTAAAAATAATTCTTTTTTGAAAAATTAGGAATTTATGTAAATATTTTTATTAATCTTTCAAATCAAAACTGTAATTATTACTTTTAGTATTATAGTTTAAATGTTTAGTATGTATAATTCCAAAGAAGTTTTGTACTTTTATGATTGTTTAAAATATTTTATATTATTAGCTGTGAAATAAATGATAATAACAAAATTGTTTCTTAAAAGTAATTTTCAATATTTCAAAGTTTAAAATTAATTTTAGGGAGATAATCATAGTTACACAGAAATATATAAATGTAGGAAATAGTATGTTCCAAAAATATCTGAAAGTGATCTATTGAATAATTAATGTTGGACAATTTAAAAAGAATAATCGCTCACGAAAATAAATGTTTGATACAGCATCACAATCACACACTTCAAAAATGTGTAAAATGTGCATTTAAAAGAACATGAAAATATTTTTTATTGATATTGTAACATATTTCAGTAAAAAGTTTTTCAGTATCAAAATTAATTAGTTCTGTTAAAAACATGATAGTTAAAAGAAATCCAGTTAATTAAGCCAAAATTTTAATTTTGAATTTTAAACTGTTAATCAATGATTGATTAATATTCATTGCCATTGCTGTGAAAATTAAACTTTTTTACTCAATTTTCAGCACAGTTTAATAATATGTGAATTATTTATATTTTCACTGTGTGATCAATGAGTTTTTCAAATTGAGTATATGAATATGGAATGACCATGGTACTTAGTTAGATGTTGATATCTCATCAGAGTCATTTTATAAACTTTTTTAAAATTTGTATACTTGTCTGATTAGGTATGCCTTATGGCATTTGATTAATTCAACTATAATATATTGTGTTTCAATATTGATATAAATATTTCTATTTTGAAACAATAATAATCGATTTATTTTTTCCAATTTTTTTGCATATATAGTTATATTACAATCAGCTTCTCATTTTTTACATACTCATTCATCAGATTTTAGGTGATAGTAAATCAATCCCTTAACTAAATTTGCTTACAAATTTGTTTTCTCTTTTTTTCACTTATTTTGTTTTATTTAACATTATTGCATCGTTATGTTGGTCTTGTTTCACTTTTTAGCCAATTTTAAAACTATGAGAAAAATTTTAACTGAATGTAAAATAGTTTTTTGATGTCTTTTGTCTAACTGTATGATTTGTTTTTTTTCAAAAGTTATACCTATATTCTTATACTTCTCCAGAAATAATAATTGTCAGATAATCTTTTCCTCCAGTTATTCTATTTGTCCTAATCAGGATACCTTTTATTTATTAAACTCATAATATTTCACCTGCTGCTTATGAGATGAAAGAATAAAATTCTGAATATTGTTATATTAATTATTTTCACTTACATTTATCGTGGAGTAGCAAATAAATCAAAATTGTGGAATTAATCAAACGAATCATTGTTCAAAAATTCACTGTAATATCTTATTTAAGAAGTTGAACTGACTGAGAATATTAGCTCTGAGTATGCCGAATTTGTTTTTTATTATGTAACAATTCTGTAAAGATATTTTACTATAGCTATCTATCCACAAATAATATTTAAAATTCAATGTTAAAAGCATAATAATTGGTATTTTGTTAGGGATTTTAGAATTTTTAAATAAATACACACATTTGTACTTTTAATTAATATCATGATTGTGTTGTCTTTAATTTTTACACTTTACTATAATAAATAATTGTATTTATGTGACTTAATTTTCTCACTTTATTACTTATTTAAAACATTACATTCTATCATTTAATTAATGTATTGTGAAATTGTTAATGCTTAAAAATTCAGGGTTTTCCATATGGAATTTCTATATTCAAACAGTAAATGGATTATTATTAACTGCAACTTTTTCTGGTACTCCATTTTATACAGGCATAAATGACAAAGTTTGTTAATTTTTGTTACAAGTTTACTTTTCAATGACTCAATTTTGAAAAGTAATTTTTAACAACAAGGAACTGACCTCATATTTTTAAAATATCTTCACTTTCATTTTAGAAAAGTATGAAATTGTAGTAATTTTTTATTTTATTTTTCTACATTGCAGTTTTCTAATATTTTAATCATTCAATAAATGTCCTGATATTTCATGTCATACATGGTCAACAAGAGATTTCTTGCCTTTTTTTCCTATGCCAAAGTTTGACATTATGATACCATGTTTATATATTAAAAATAGCATCCTTTTTTCAGAGCTTAGACATTACAAATTTTTTTTGTTACATAATCAATCCTTAATTTACATATCTAAGCTGATATCTGAATATTTAGCACCCTGAAATTCAGTTCCACTGTGAAGAATTTTACTCTTATTGTTATACTTTTATTAACTATCATTTACATTAGCATTAAAATCTTTAACATTATTACAATTATTAGTATTATTGCTGTAGATGTACTTTATACTTAATTTTGTTTTGCAAATAATTGCAATGATTTTTACTTACTTAAAACATATCATTTGCTGTAATATTTTTATACTTCTTGCTGAATCTCTGGTATAATTATGTATACTGTATTTTAAATTTGAATAAAATTTTGCATTTTCTTTCCTTGCAAACTTTATTTCATGCATATTACAAATATTTTCTTCATTTCATGCATACACTTCATTTCAGGTTTGTAATTGTTTTTTTCCTTTCATAGAATACAATGCAATTACAAAATTAATACAATTATTACAAAAAAATTGTAACTTTTTATCACCCTTAGCTCTGCAAATATTTCTTTTAAAAAATTTCAACAATATTTGTATTTAAGTCAATTTTTCTGCTGTTAATATTAAATTAATGAAAAATAATATCAAAAAGGAACAAACAAAGTTGTCTTGTGTTCTATATTAAAATGGAATCAATGTTCTATTTTAAATAAATCAAAATATCTTGTTTAGATATGTTCTATGTTAAGATATACAAATTGTTACAAATACATTGGAAGAACTAAATGAATAGCTTATGATTCTAATCTTTAGAACCAAACTTCTGAATGAATTTATGGGGACTTATTAAAAATATGCCTTATAGAAGCAATAATATATTTTTTTAATATTTTTACAATTAAATATCCATTGTAAAATTTTAAGAAAAATATTTTGAAAATCATAACAATTTACAATCTGCTAATTCAAATTTTATTTTTTCTAAAATTGGAAATTATTTTAAAAAATTCTAATGAATATTGTCTCAAAACAAATTTATTGGAGTTTTTCTATTTGTAAAAAAAATAAAACCAAATTTCTAATACTGAAATTATTGAATATTAATTATGTGTCCTTCAATAAAAACTGATGAAAATACTGATATGTCCAAGAGGGAAACAATATTATATGATTGGTTAAATATGTTTCATATTATTTTCACTTAAGTATACTATCTGATTTTTATTACATTTTGAATTTATTCAAAACTATTAAAAAAGCTACCTTCCAAAACAAGTATTTTTATGTATGAAAAACTTATGGGTAAAATGTAATTTATGTATCAAAAAAAATGGGTTTTTCCTCAATATTGTTTGGCTTAGTAACAAAAATACACTATCGTTAAATTATTTTTAAACGATAGTGTATTTTTGATATTTTAGCCAGAAAACAGCATTAGTACACGAGTAGAATGCAAAATTGCATAGCATAATATCATCGTTGCACTCACTCCCTTTTCATCGAATCTTAAAAAACTCACCGGCCATAAGCTCATCCTACCGTGCACTTCAACTGAACGGGCGGGGATACCGCAACCGCTCTCCGGCCGAGGTGACCAATAGTGCACTGTTCCATGCACTATTGCCGCACAGGGGCCGCTGAGTTTTCATCGGTTCAAGTCTTTAACCCAATCATCACCCCAGTGTTGAATTGCTACTAGGGTTCCTTGCTTGATTTGAAAGTGCGAATAAGGTTAGTGTAAGACATGACACTTCTAGCTACCTGTCTTTAAATTGCTGTCCCTTTAAATGATGACAATTATTTTCATTAATAGATTTTCTTGCATTTCAAATTCAAGAAGAATATTCAAACTTTGGATTGGCGCGCATGTCCATTTATGGACCTTGCGCCATAAATGTAACATTTTTCTTCTGGTGTTCAATTGTGGTTTCAAACCCAGGATATTTTGTCCTGAATAGCACTTCCTCCAGTGAGCCTAAAATACTTATTACACTATCATATATTTAAAATATTACCCAAAATACCCTCAATGGGGCCTCATAAAAACTATATTTGTAATGATTAAATAAATATTACTGTATTTTTAACAGCTAATACTCTTCTAAATGAATCAGCCAAAAAAATCTATCCTCTATTCATTGTAATGTTTCTTTTCATATTAAATAATTATTCTCGTTTTATATTAAATACTTACCTTTCTTTGTTGAATACTTGTATTATAACGAAACATAATGATAGTAAATTCTCATTTTACTATTTGTGAAAGTTTTGTTTTTTGAAGAAGTATGTGAAAATGGTGATTATAATATTTGTGTAAGAAAAATGTATAAATATTATATTTTATATCATAATATATATATCAAGATAAACACCATCACAAGAGAAATTATTGTGTGGAGATTTTTGTTGTATTTAATATTAATTTCAATAAAGTAAATAAATTACTTTTTTGTAAAATATATAATGAATAAAAGAATCTTTAAATGATCTAATCTCTGTCTTTCATTATTTTTAAACCTTTTGAAATGATTGATGACTGCAAAGATTATAGCAATTGTTATTAAACTAGATTTTTTCCTAAAAATTATGTAAATGCCTAGTTAAGAAAAATTATTTAGTAAAATCAGATGTATAAAAATAAGTATTTATTTTGTTTCTCATTTGAGGGTTTTAATAACATAAGAATATCATGCGTCATTTTATGTTTAAATGTCAATTATCACTTATATTTAAAAGTTTTAGCCTAATTTTTGATTTGAATAGTATATATTTAAATCAAGGAAAAAAATTTATCAGCAAAAAATTATATTTACTAGTTAAAATACTAGTAAATATTTTCTTCTGATAATATTTTTTTAACTAAATACTTCATTTTTATTTTTAATTGTTTTAAACACTTTATACTTCCCTTTTTAATAATTTAAATAGATCTAATATTTTACTTTTAAAGTCTACATATTTTTACTATAGTTAAATGTTTTATACGATTAGTAATTTTTTCTTTGAGTGAGTGAGTATATGTTTGTGTGCACGCGCGCCTTTATCAATATATTCTATTTCTCAAAATATTTGAATAGTAAATTCTGTTGCATAAATTTCTGTGCACCTCATTTTCTCCTTGAAAACAGCTAAAAACTTTTAGTGTCAAATTGATTTTAAAAATTGTTAAAGTTGTCATATGAACCATATATTGTGCAGACAAGATATTAGCTCAGCAGAAAGATATTAGTGCAGAAAAGATATTAGCTCAGCAGAAAGATATTAGTGCAAAAAAGATATTAGCTCAGCAATTTTTCTAGAAATGTTACATGAAGCAGTTGGTTTATTCTACATTCTCAATCCAAAGAAAAGTTAAAAATATGTAAAAAATTATACTTAATTTGTGTATTCTATTTATAGTAAACAAAAATTTATATATAAAAACTAAATCATCCTAAGAATAGCATTATATAAATATGCAAACTTTATTTATCATAACAATATTCATAAAAAACAAAGTTAATTTGGTAAAATTGCATTGAAAATTTTTTTTTAATTTTCATATTTAAGAAAAATTATCTAGTGAAAATCACTTCAAACAAATTGTACTATACAAAATTATTTTTCATCAAATGCATGCAATTTTCACCAAAAATCAATTTTTAACTTGTAATTTTAGATTGTATTTATATGTAAAGATTGCTTATTGGAATGCATCATCTAAAAGTTATGTTATTAATCATTTTTACTGTGTTGATTTTTAACTGTACGGATTGATGCAAGAAAATAGATGTTGTCAGATGCACAACTGAATAAAGTGCAAATTCTGTCATGCACCCTTTTGAAATTTTTTTAAAATCTTCATTCATACATGCATATGTGTTTAGCATTCAACATTCAAGGTTGCATTTACAGATCTGTGTTTTCATCTGTTTCAGGCAGTATTTTTAGCGTTTCAACTCATTCTTTTCCTGAAATTCGACAGAATTTATAAATTCGAACTTAGAACGGTAATATACATGGCTTTTGTAATACTGATTTCAAATAATTTTGTGATTCGAACGTAACGTACTGATTCTTTGCCTGAAGAAAGCTACTTAAGAATAAATTTGACTTAAAATTCAACCTATTGTTCAGCTGACTATTTTAAATGAATTTGCATCAGAAACCATATACAAAGGTTTGATATTCTCATTTTGTCCAGCTTTTGGTCTGCAACATCAACTGGCTATTTATGGAAATTAAATTTTGTGAAAACATTATGAAAATTATTGAATTTTACCTAAAAATAACTTTTAATTCGATAAAATTTCAAGTGATTCAATAAAATCATTTATCTTCAATTAATTTAAGTAGAACGCTTCTCTACAGATTATTATCTATGTTATTTTAAATTATACATTCAAAAGAAAGTATGTCATCGATTTAACCTCTTCTATCGGACTGTCCAACTACCAAAGGCAGATGGAAATATTTCAACATCTTTCGTATATTATTAAACTCGGAAAGACTTCAATGATAATGGGTAGCAATCATGTGTTATAAGGAAAGAAATCTGTAAAACCTCCAAGCAGCTAGCAAGCATCCCCAACAAACATATAAAAAATAGAAATCTGTCTTCTGTCGCGTGCAACAAATTATTTTTAGATAAATTAAGGAAAAAATAGAAGAATTAATATGATAAGAGTTACTTAGTATTGAATAGAAATTTAAGTAAATACCCAAAAAGAAAAGTGTGAAGGAAAATGGTACAAAACCTGCATACGCATAGCATTTGAATATTTTATTTAGCAACTAAAATTTTAAAAAAGTGATCGAAGTAAAAAAGTTTCGAAAAAAAAAAGTTATTTGTAAAAGGAAACATTACAAGTTAAATTGAGATTAAAAGTTTCAGCGACAAAAGATGGAGAAACCATCAGCATATATAGTAGAGTAACTCACTAAATAAAAAATTGCAGATCGCTTGGTTCATCAAGCTTGAAAAAGAATAGTTTAAAATTATACCCGGGAAAAAATAAGTTTTTATAACCTTACAATTTCCCTTACCTTTATTTTATGAATTCGAAATAAATTAAGATGCATGATTACATTCGAAGAAGTAAATTATTTTTGCAGATATTATTTGCATTACAATATCTGGAAAATAAAAATATAGTCAAGAATTTAAAAAAATTATCAAGGCTAAAACATCACTAAAGATCATTATTATTTTTTCTATTTTACAAAATTGTGTGAACGAACAATTTTTTGATTTACAACATAGAAAATGCTGTTATAGAGCATTTTAATATTCACCGCGCAACTTACCTTCTAAAGTACGCAAAGGAGAAAACCTAGAAAACTCCCCAGGATTTACTTTGATAGTCGTGTTTGCAGGAGGTACAAGTGTGATATCTATCTCCCGTTCAACAGTGGTTGGGATTGAATTCAGAACCTTTGTGAAGAGCGCTGTTCTATCATTAGGCCACGATGAAACTATTTAAAAAAATCGAACTCTGTGCTCAAAAAATTCATGTTACCACATGGTTGGTAATATCTTTCAATAACAATAAACTATGTATATTATATGATAGTTGAAAAAAATTTTAAACTTATACATTTTGTGATAAATATATACATTCTTATACATTCATTGATAAAATCTATGTCGGATATTCGATTCAAATATTGTCAGACTTCATGCTCAAATCTAAAAAAAGTTATGCAATGGTAACCATTTTATCTTATGTAATATTCTTGAAGTATTAAATTTATCTCAGCATCAGAATTTTAAAATTGTTATCTTAATTTCTCCATGTATAACTATAGCTAGTTAAAAATCCATAACATAACACTTACGTTTAAAATTTGAGGCAAAAGTCAATTTTTTCATCATTCCAAAAAGTAAGACTTAATTTTAAGCATTTTTCTGCCATAATAAAAATTATTCGCAGAAAGTGCACAAAATTTATAATATCAAATATAATTTTTTCCTAGTAAAAGACGGTAAAGAAATTAATGCAAAACAAGGCTTGAAATTCATATTCTGAAGACAGTATTTTATTAAAAGAATTATTTTTCCATTTTCTACGAAAATGCATTGTGAAATATTAACAATTCATAACTATTAAATTCTTAAAAATTACCTTTATGTGAAACGCAAATTCAGAATTTATATCTTTTGTGAAAAAAAAAATGACTATCCGACAAATATACTGATGGAATACATAAAATGCAACATCGTGATATTTTTCACAACATATTATAAAAGTAAAGAATATTTCTTCCTTCTTTTCTTTTTTCTTCTTTAACAGTCGGAAAGGAAGAATTCTAATTAAAATAATAATTGTTTTGTTTTTTATTCAATGATATTCTTTTTCTCTAGTGGATATTTTGTATTCCTTTTTCACTTAACTGCACTTACTCCCCTAAGTCATTGAGAATAAGGAAAATCTTTTACTTATGTTAATTTTTAAAAATATCCATGGCGTTTGCCACATATTATTATAAACTAAAGACTTTCTTGCAAGCTATAGAAGCTTATGCATAAAACATGTCACCGTTTCGCAAATATTAAATCCACTGAAACTAAATAAAATTAAATTTCGTTTAAAAAATTCCTGATTAATTTGAAAATATATTTTATAAAGTACCAAATAAATATAAAGATTATTGAAATGTTTTGATTCTATGTTTTGTGGTTAAATAACATTAATATTTATTTTATAGATGCAAATAATAGTTATACATTCTCATTTTTTTTTATTCTTCATAAGGTAAATAGTTTTTAATCAATATTTTAAAACCATTGGAAAATTTGCGTGAGGGCGCTATATAGTCATGGCATCATGCATTTGATTGGTGTTCACCTCTCCAGTCCTGAATAACAAAAATGAATGTTTCGCTTCTCCTTTTTATGCATACACCTCTGTCGGTGTGAGTACTTGAAAGACTTCCATGTTTAACTTCTTTGCGGCTTGTGAATATGATCTACTATATATGAAAAATCCACCCAGATGACAAATACGCTGTGGATTCTTAACTCGATATTAAATTAAAAAATAAATATATATTTGGAAATAACTTAATGTTACTTACAAATTTAGGGAATTTTATTACTAAAATAAATGAGTAAAACTGAATAAACATTAACTGACCAAAAATTTTAAAAGAATCAAGGCAATTAAATTTCAATGATTACGACAAAAAATACTTTTTCTTTATAAACAGAGAAATAGTTCTCAATGTGAGGAGAAATTATGTCTTCATACGATAACTTTGGAAAACATAATCAACCGTTTTTTGAGAGGATTTAATAGAAATTTTCCCTGCATGTGTTCTCAATGAAACAGAAAGTGTTATGATATCTCTTATAATTTGTACTTGTTCCCTAATTTCTTTGTAAAAGTTCAAATGAGCAACCATGATGAAAAATTAATTAGATTTTAAGATTATTGTTGATAATTAAAAAGATTTTTCTGAGTAAATGGTTAAACGTTTTTAATAGAAGTAAATTATTTTGGAATATCAATTTCGTATGTAAGTAAACGTCCCCTTTTACCATAATATGGTGTCATAGTTTTCTTTATAGATGTTTTGTTCTTTCTTAATTCTTCTATTCATAATCAAATTTTCAAGTTTTATATCCATTCTCGATAAACTTTAAAACATTTTTTTATTAAATTTTTTTTATTTTTGTTCCTTTTTAGAAGAGCGCGTTTA
Organism: Latrodectus hesperus; assembly: GCA_037975125.1. Taxonomy (NCBI): domain Eukaryota; kingdom Metazoa; phylum Arthropoda; class Arachnida; order Araneae; family Theridiidae; genus Latrodectus; species Latrodectus hesperus. The sequence goes on from CM075858.1 coordinate 56,083,063, forward strand.
AGAATAATTTTTAAATTTTCGAAAATTTAAATTCAATGAAATGTTTTAGACAAAGAAGTGTAGTATGGCATTTCGTTAAAAGAAAAAAAAACTTGAAAATGTTACAATTTTAATGAAAAGAAATACGTTAAATTTTATTTACAAGGGATTATAAATTAATAAATTATTTGTCTTCAAATAAAAATGAAAAACATAAAAGATTTATTTTTCTTTCTTGAAGCTAAAGAAGTAAGATAAACTATAAAACTCTAATAAATTATCCTATATTTATAATATAAATAAATTATCTAATTATTTTACAATGTTTGTATTTTATAATTAATTCAAGAATCAATTTTTATTTGAAGACACGTTATAACATAAAATTATTTAAATAAAAATAGAACCATTGAAAATATACATTTGGTTATCTATAATTATTTCAATAAATACTCACAATAAATGAGGCACACCTAGTAACCAAAGTTCCAAACAAAAAAATGAGATAATCTAATAGTTCTATGTTATTAATTTTTAAAATTTTTGGTTTATTAAATTAATTTGTAAATAATTTTTTTTCTAAAGGTAAGTACTTCAGTAAAACAATCTTTTCTTAAAAATCAAGAATAATATTTTTGATTTTATAAAAATTTACAAAAATCAGAAGCTATTTAAAAAGGGGCGTAACCGCTTTCTTTTCTAAGCTATTCAAATAACAAATGTAACTGTAGTCTTGCCACGTATTTTTGTCATTAAATCTATTTGACTGAGAAAGAAAGTTGATTGATGTGAGGATTATCTCGTTTCACGTATATTTTTCTTCAAAATATTTGTTTACGTATTTTGCTGGGAAAAATATATAAAAATTATAGAAAATTAAAAAAATGATAAAATAATATATTTAAAATGCTTCCTGAAAAACCAATAAAAATTAAAAATAAAATAGTTGTCTAAATAAAAATAGAAATAAATGTTTGTTTATTATTTTATAAATTATAATTTATAAAATAATAAACATATTAATTAAATTATTATAATCAAGAATAATAATAATTTAATTAATATGCAGTTTCATTTAGAACTAATTTGAAGATTATAGTGGAAAGCTAGATTGATTCTCCTAAGTTTAGTACACCTAGCGGATAGTTTAACAAATAAAAATAATTGTGAGACAATTTAATACCCATTGATCTTTTAGAAGTAATTTTCATAGAAAATAAGTTGTATTCAAATGTTGCAAGAGTGAACATTTTAACTTGTTCGAACTATTCGTTGTTGTACACAAAAAAAAATTTAATTAAACTTTTTAACATTATTAAGATTTTCAAAACTAAAGCTGTTACCATAATAATTCAAAATTTTGTGTTTTCTGTTCTTAATTTAACAAAATGTATAGTACCAAAAGCATTTTATTAACAAAATACGAACTACTATTAACAAAATATTTATAACTATAAATGAAATACTTATACTATCAACAAAACACTTATAATAAATACTTTTTTGTGGAAATAACTTAAAGTAATAAATTAGACAGAATTTTTGTTTTTAATTATGAATAATTTAATAATAAGGAAAGGTCTAATATCCATATTTTTAAGATTTTTTCTTGAGACTGGCCAATTTGGTGGAGGTAGAATCCATTTATATGATTTTTCAAACTTGGAGCTAGAAAACTTTAATTTGAGCAACTAAAACAAATTATTTAGTGGTCAGTTATTGTGAATATAACAGGTAAAAATCATTATATTTATATATATTACAACAAGCGGAATAAAATTCCAATAAAATTTCCATAAACTGTTAACAAGAAATTGTCAATACTTGAAAGTATTGTTATTCATAATATCAGTAAATAAAAGAAGCCAAATTTGGCTTTATCCCAAAATACTGGCGATAGTCACTTGATTGTCGTAACTATTGATAAATATCATTAACAGAATATTTAAATTAAAGAAGTTTAACTAAATAAAAGAATATTTAATTTTGAATACGTTATTTAATTAAAAAAAGGTAGTAACAACCACATTTTAAGTTTAGTTTAAATATGATCGTTATAAAATGATTATTTAAAGTTTTATTTATTTATTAAAATATTTTTGTATTATCTAATTGTTGTTAAATTTTTGGTTTTTAAATATTCGCTATTATTATAAAAGCATTTATTATTATTGAAATTTTCATTAATTCATTAATAAATAAAATATTAAAAATTATTGCAGTCAAAAATATTTTATCTGTAAAATTCAACTTTTTTTTTTTAAATAGGATCAACTTACTTCCATAAAATATAAAATACTTTATCTTAAAAATTTGTCAGTTCAAAACATTTTTTTGAAACTTAATATAAATGATAATTTTAGTTGACAGATATCACATGTCAGACTTTTAATGTCTTTCAGATCAATAGTTTAAAAGATATTGATGTGTATTACGAATAAAATGAACAAAACCCATTATGCATAACAGATAAAATTATAAATAATCATTTAAAGCTTGAAAGGTTAATACTTATAATTGGAACTAATTACTAAGAAATTTCAAGGAAAACGAATTAGTTCTCATGAAAATTTTAATTATAAATGTATAAACGAGAATTGTTTGATTATTTATTTCAAAACAAATTACTTGGCGAATTTCTTTTAAATTTAAATACAGTTTTTGAAATGCTGGTCAGTAACTTCCAAAGCTTTGTAATACCCACTTTACACAGTAAGGAAATAATTAAGATAGTTCATAATTTAAAATTTTTTTACTAAAAACTATAATTCCATATAATTTCTATGTTTCTTCCCATTATCGGTTTACAAACAGAAACATAGAAACGCAATATTACTCAAATTTTACTCCTTAATTTAAGTATAAAATGTGTTAATCTGTGAAGAAACCTCGGTCAAATTCATTTACAAATTAATTATATAATGCAAACATTTTCTAATTTTTTTTTAATACTCGTAATGGAAGGTTTTTACTTTTTAACATCTTTTTCAAATCCAAATTGTATATATGCACAAATGTATGTAATGTTAGTTTTTCAATAAATCGTATATACATTTCATAAACGTAAGCAATACCTATTATACGTAGCAGGCAAAATTGTAATGATAATACATTTGATTAATAATTTTTAGTGAAAAGCTATTAATCAAAATAAATTTAGAAGCACAAATTGGCTTTATTAAGACCCTTAATATAATTATGAATAAATTAGCCAACAAAAAATCAAAGAGTTTTATTTTTACATTTTTTCCAAAATATTGACCAAATGTTTATTTAGAAACGAGATTCTCTTTTATTATTTTACCACTAGCCTTAACAATGGGAGCTTTATAATAGATAAGACAAAGAGGGATTGTGTATGAAGTGCTATAATAAAAAAATAATTAGAATAAATCAATGAAATAAAAGAATTCCTATTTAGTTATCTTTAGCTTAATTATAAATACGGCAATTATGAAACCCATTTGATAATTTTGTGCTTTTATATAGTATTAAACATTTTTAATCTTTTTTCCCTTTATTATAGATTTTAAGCTATGCTGCCATAATTGAGCTAATTAACGATACAGTTTATAATCAGAATAAACTCATCGGAAAAAATTAGAACTAGAGAGAACCGTTAAGTTATTCATATTTCTCTTTATCTCTGCAAAAAATTTCTTACAATATCGATAACTTTTTAAAAAAAAAAAAATCTCTTTATTAGACTGTATATCAACATAGTAAAATTTATGTTAGCAATAGAAAAAAATAAATAATAGTTACAATATATATGAAAGATAAAATTAAAATTTTAATTTTATTTTAGTTAAAATTTATTTCAATCAGCTAAAGGAATTCGATTATTTATATTTTATGGTAGTTTTTTAATATTGGTCTAATTTTCTGCAAATTTTTTACTAGACTTTAAACAGCAATGATAAAATTTTGTTATCAACCGTTAAAAAATAATGAAGAATTTGGATGAAATAAAAAAATTTGACTTTATTTTAAATTTAATTTAATTAGAATTACTTTATTTAGCGATATACATTTGAACATATTTCGATAGTAGTTTTATGATATAAACCACACTTTTATAATTAATTCATTTATAAGATTTTAAGCCACAGCCATAAAAAATTGGGCTAATTAGTGTTAAAAAATAGCTAATTAGAATAATCTCTGAAGAAAAAATATCTTTTTTAAACTTCCAATAATTTAATTATTTATAATTAAAGAGAACCATTTGGTCATTCATATTTCTATTGTGATCATTCGATCATTTCTATTGTGACCACTTCCTTTTTTTATTTTTCTGCAAAATGTCCCTTCATTGGACTCCAAGATTTAACGCAAGAATTTCTGAAAAACACTGGATCTTTAGAATCATAAACTATCTTTAAAGTTTTGTTTATTTGGGTATATTAGCTTTCTAAATATTAACGTTTTATTTTTTCAATCTTAAAAACACTGTTGTGGATATAAAATAGGCTTCTAATAAAATAAATTAATATCTTTAGAGTAAAATTAATAATTAATATCCACTCTTACATAAAATCAAGTTAGCTTAAAAGTTCGCTTAATAAACAAACCGATTATATCAAATATTGTCTTAGTACATGAAAAAATTGGGAGAAATCATAATTTTAATGCAATAAGCTTATTTTAAAAATTCATAATGAAATTTTTCAAAACTTAAGAAGTTAATTTTTAATTCTCAGTGCACTAGGTTTTGGGTTTCCTTATCAAAGAAGTATTCTAGGAGTAAAAATGAAAAGTATTATTAGTTAAATAACAAAGAGAACTATTTTTTAAACTTAAAAAAAAATAACCTGATCTGAATGGGATTCTCTATTTTATAAGTATACAATCATTATTATGATAAACTGGTAGGAATCATTTCATGATGACCAAATATATTCATAATATATATTAATCATGATAAAACTTTTAATAGAACCAGTTTTAATTTTGTTCTTAAAATTTTTGTATGATATTTGATATAAAAAGAAAGGAAATCATATTTTATATAAAAAATCGTTATAATATATTATTATTAAAATTTTACAAATATTATTTTTAAATTTAAAAAATGCCAAATACATCTATATTACTGTAATAACTATGAATACATTTTACTGTTATTAATTAAAGCTGCATTATAATATATTTTTAATTTCAATGCATGGACTTAATGCATTTTTATGCTTTTCATATGTATATGTATTTTTTAATTGTAAATATATGTATTTTATTATTCCAAAATATATTTCTAAGTCGTTAATGCAATCGCCTGGCTGTTGTTTCACATAGTATTTCAACAATATTTGAAACATTATTTTAACAGCTTTATAGGCTCCTATTTCATCACTATCTTACTATTATCACACTTTTATCTAGAAGTAGTTTTGTTTTCGGTATGTACATATTAAAATAATTTATCAAAATGTTTCTTTAGCTGACAAAATGAAGATAGGAAATATTTCTTAGCCATGAAATTTCTCAGTTTTGCAAATTAATCTAAACTAAACTAAACTCTGTGGCATAACAGCCCATGTGGGCCAAGGCCTATTTGTTTACAAATTAATCTATCTCTACTAATTATTGTATTTATTAAATAGTAATGTTAAAATTCTACCCCTTTAAATTTCTTTTTTACAGACATAAAGCAGTTTTTGCTTTTAATTTTTTCCAAAAATAAAATAATACGAAAAACAATTAAATAAATGCAGAAGTGTATATACTTTTGGTGTTTTCCTAATTCTCAATTTTATTTCAAATGTTATTCAACAATCGTGAAAAAGCTTATTATTAAATATTATATTAAAAACTAACTAAAACTAAAATAATGTTTTAAAGGACATTTTTTTCCTCCAGAAAAGTTATAAAATACAATCATTTTAATTATTTCAAATAAATGCATTTATGGTGTATAATACATTATTCTTAATTGAGCGTTAAAAGTTAAAAAATAACATTATTTTTCAAATTGGATAATATTTAAAGAAAAAATTGTTTAAAATTCAAAGTTTGTAATTCTCAAAAAATGTTTTGTAGGATTGCGTTGTTATTTTAAGGTATTTTTAATGCTCTATAAAACATTAAAAAATTTAAATTGTTTTTTATTTTTTATTTTTACGAAGTGGTTTTCAATACTTTATTGGGTGCAATCATGAAAAATTAAGTGAAGGTAAATGGAAATCTTGTATAATTAAGATAGAAATATTTGATGTTTGCTTATGTTGTGCTATAAAGAAATGTTAAGACTATAGAAGTGTGTGTGTATATATACTAATATTTATATAAACGACATTTATAAAGAGCAACAAAAAATTAAACAAAAAACGTCACTTACTAATTATCTTACCTTCAAGGCAATTAGGTAAATACTTTTACAACGGAAATTTTATTTTATAATATTTTAAATTAATTATTTTTATGGAAATATATCAAATAAATTATCCTTTTATTTTTCAAATGTTTCAGTTTTACATATAGTTGATCAGAAACCATTTGTATAAAAATATTGATGAGCATATTGTAAATCATTCTATTTAACAACTGGTTATTTATATATTTATTTTAAACATTTCCACCTTTTTACGTATTTTGACACTCGTAAGCTGTTGAGTCCTTTGAACATCTGCTACCTATAGTCTTCCGAAAAGTGTTTTAATGGTAGTGGGTTTGATCACATGTTGCAAAGAAAGAATTTTGAAAAATTCCCAAGCACAAAACCTGAAGGACGTGAATGCAGAAGTTTCATTAATTCAGTAGAGGCAAGTTCCACCCTGGACAGCATGTCTGACTACGGATAAGGAGGTTCTGGGTTCAAATCCCCGGTAGGGCATGGATGGGTTGTGAATGTTTGTCTACTCTGTAAACGGGTACCAAAGGAATGTGTGTACTGAGAAAGTCAGAATCCACACCAAATTGCGGTACAGTTGGAAAAGTGGAGCAGCGCACCTAATATTACCAGCCCAGCTGATACAAGACAACATCAGGCAAGGATATAATTCAAAATTAACCGCTCTTACAGACGTGTTTCTACCACTAAACTATGCAAAGCTCTCAGTTCAGATGTTTTGACACCCCATAGGGGCAATATAATAGTTTATGGCTTTTGCAAGGCATTATTATATCCAACCGCATTCCAGGAGGTCTTTTAATAGATAGAGATCGATATATTACTTGTCGTAAGAAAGAAAACTTGGAAAACTTCCAAGCACCCACCTAGACAGACGTGCATGAAGTTTGCAGAAGCACCACTTCTTTCTCCCATTGTTTAACAGTGGTTAGGATTGAACCTTTCACTCTGAAGAACGCTTTAAAATAATTCGATAACCACTAGTTTCTATTTCATACCTTTAACTCCACATAATAAACAGCCTAATGACCTAAGACTATCGTAAAAAAATTTGTATTCACCATGTGAGTTGCGTTCCGGGAGAACTTTTCATAAATAATGGGTCTTACTCATGAGTTATAAGAGAGAAAACTCGGAAAATTCCCTAGCACTCACTCCACAGACGTGCACGCAGAAGGCAGAAACGCAATATCCCTCGTCCATTATTCAATAATGACTGGAATTGGAAACTTTATATATTTATTTGATATTCCGTTATTTATAACTGTGATTCCTTGAAATATTCCTGTCATCTATCAGAGATTGGTTATGGACAATTGATGGAAAGTGCTCTTCAAAAATAATGGTCCCTATTTCGATTCCATCGCTAGTAAGAAACAAACGCTTATTATTTTCGTATATTCTCTGATTGGGTAAGATGCTTGGGTGTTTTCTTCCCCGCGACATGTGCCGTTAAGGTACGCATTATTAAATAATTATTATATAAAATATTTCAATTTTCGGATAAATTTTAAGTAATCATTCGTAAATAAACATTGAAAATTATTTTATAAGCTAACAGAACAAAAAATATCGGTTTCACCATGTTCCGTTATTATCATAAATGATATCTTGAAAAATGCAAATCATGTATCAGATTTCAATATCATAAGCAAAAAATTTAAACACCAAACGCACACACAATTGATCTCCGAGTTCAGAATCGATCTTTAACCTTCGCGCGGTACTCCCCCTACTCCCTCACCGATTCAACCCGACCATTTGACGCACGCTATCCGACTCACTTTTCCCATTGTGAGAAGCACAACAGCTGTGCGCCAAAACTCGCCGCTTTCGCGTTATCTCATTCTCTCTTCCCTTGCTGAACCAGTTGGCGGTTTTTCGTTAAAAGCACGTGGTCTGTGGAAGGCGTTAGATTACGCCATCAGGTTGAAGAGAGTTGGCTGCCAAAGGTCGATGAAGGAATGAGCGCGACGAAGAATAAAATGTTCCTGTCCATTTATCTCGATTGAAAAGATAAAGGTGATGCCGCTTTAGACCATTCCATTCCCCTGCCAGCGACGCCCGGAGAAAATCGATTCTTTTTCTGAAGCCTCTCGAATCAGGATTATGCTTTCCCTACTTCTAACTACCTGTGTGGTCGGGTTCTTGACAAACATCGTCTCAACAGAGGTATTGCTTCTGATTATGACATTATTCTACTTTATAGAAACCGTGTAATTAACTGTTAAAATTATAATCACAAAGTGATAGACTCGCTGATGAGAGTTGAGCGGTTCTCACTTCTTTTAAACATGAAAATAACTGCTGTTAACTAATGTGTTATTTTTTCTAACCTTAAAATTTAATAATCATGCGAGATTAATTTACCATTACGAAAATTATTATCACAACATAATTCAGCTCATTGTAGAGATAATTTTTTCATTTTATTAAACTTGGATAATTAGCTGATTTATTTTATTCTGCCTTAAATTTAAAAAAACATACATTAACTTTATTTTTATTCTTTCATACTTTACTTCTTAATTTCCTTCATATTCCATAATTTTTTTTTATAAAAATTATGTAATATTCTATTCTTATTTGAATTTTAACTAAATTCTAGAAAGTTAAATAAAAATTATACTACTATGCTCATTTGAATTTTTTTATTTGTTATTTTTCAGACAATGGCCCATTAATTCTTATTAAATTTTTTGTAATTTTGTTAAATTGTAAAATTTTTTTTATATTTAAATTACTGTTAACTTTCTCTGTATTATACGTTAAATTTTAGTACATTTACTCGTTGCATCAAATAAATATAATTACTTTAAAGACATTTCTATAGATTTTGCATTAAATCTTAATTTAATCACAATTTCATCTCATATATGATATGATTCTAATTATTCTTTAATAGCTTTAAAGAACAGTTCTTTTGTAAATAACATTGTTATATCTTACATATTAAAATAATGTAAAAATTATGGGTTTTAATCTATAATAAATATTAGTTTGAACATAATTTTGCTTGATTTCACAAGTTTTTATGCTAGTAATTTATATAAAAGTTAATTTTTAAAGGAAAATGAAATACAATGATGCCAATACAATTATAAGCAAAATACTCGAATAAAAAGAATTTTTTTTTTTTTTTTTGAAAATAAAGTAAACTGTAACTGGAGAATTTATTGATATATGTTTGATTTTAAAATAAATTTAATACAAACTATATAATTTTTAATAAAAAGATAACATGAATTAATTTCATAACATTTATTCAGACTATTATATATGTGAAAGCACATTTTATATTTACCATAGCAATAAATTTTAAAAATACACAAGCCACAAATTAATCAGTGTCATTTATTTTTGTAATTTTATTTCAAAGCAATTGCTAATTTAAAAAAAATCCTTAAAATTACTTTTATATTATAAACATTTAATTAACATTAATAGATGTTCATTTTTGAAAAAAAAATGTTTATCAAAACTACCAATTAAATTCCTAACTTTATGCATTTTATTCATTCATCAAAAATAAAGAAAAATTTATCGTAACTGAAATCAAATTTATTTGTTTTTATGAACAATAGAAAAACTTTTTGCAATTGATTAGTTATTTCTGAATTGTGTATTGCATTGATTAATCAATAAAAATTTTGTTCAGACTTTTAAATTTTGACAGCAAATATTTTCCTCAAATAATATCAAATGGATAGCTGAAGATTATTTCGGAATAATTTCTCATGTAATTATGGTCTAAAATTTCCTAATAATTTAGTTTTATATTAAATGTCATCAATTTTTATATTTTTTCAAATTAAAATGCAGATTTACATTAATTAATCAGTTGTATTTTTATTTTTCTACTATTTCCAAGCAGTTTAAATTAATTTTAACAAGTATATAATTTAGTATAATAAAAACAAGCTCATATTGCTTAAATATATTTCAAAACGTCAGTTTTCAGTTTTCTCAATATGTTGTAAACAAAGCAATATTTTTGACAGGAATTAATATCGTATGTGTTACAGGATATGATAAAAATACAATTTTTACCTTCACGTTGTCTAATTAACGGAAATAATTGTGTACTTCCCACCGGATTTCTAAAAATATGTTTTCAACAGCGCGTGTCCACCAAGCAATTATTACTTTATGAAAAAGAAAACAATTGTTGAAATGTTAATAAAAAAATCCCTTCAACGTTATTCTGGAGAGACTGTTCCAGGCGTAAACAATTCATTAATGCTTTGCCTTGAAAAATACCTGTTATTTAATGCTGTTCTTTAAATGACGAAAGCGTAGATCGTAAACCTACAAATAAAAAAAATTCTTTATTAAGAAAAGCTTTTTCATTTTTTTTTTGTCTAATGATTTGTAGAATTTCAACAGACATTGATTATATATATATAATGAAAAATGAGGCTGAAATATATCTTTTTTATTTTTTTAGATATATGAAAGTATAACTTGATTTCTTATGATTTTATTTAAAAAGAAAATAACAATTTTAATTGTGATGTTTTAGTACACGAAATTCAACTGAATCTCATTGTAGTTGAATTGTAAATTAATCTCATTGTAGTCATTGTATTGTCTCAAAAAAACTCATGACAAAAATTAAACATCTAATTATGAAGATTGATGCGATATAAAAATTTGAACACAAAATTTATTTTGTATAACAGAGTTAACTTACACAAATGTGAATGTGTATCTCAAAATTAAATACAGGATTTGATTACTTTTGGTTGCTCAAATTATGTTGTCAATGCCATTTACTAATATATTTCAGAAAAATATTATATTACATTATATAATATTAGGCAATTCAAATGATTAATTTATGAAGTAACATATTTTTCAAATACTTTTAGTAATCTTTCTATTTATAACAAAATATGTAGTTTAATATGTAGATATTAATTTTGCATTTAGTCTTTATTCTTAATTTATAATTTAAAATTTACCTAATACAGCATTTATCTTGTAAAAGTTACTTAAATATGTTCCTAAATAAAATAAAATTTGCCTAATATAAAATAATTTCATTGAATATTTTTAATCAAATATTAAAATACTATTTTAAAAAATATTGTCAAATTTAAAACTAAAAATACTTATAATATTTTTTAAATTACTGAAAAGTTTTTATACCACACTGTTGTTATTTTTTTAGCCGATAAGTAATTTAGTTATTTACATAAAATAATATTTACACATATCTTTATAAACGAGACAAAAATAATATTAAATAAAAAGTATTTTTTGATATTAATCTTAATCTACAAACTTTCACTCTTCATTTTGTATTGAAGAAAAATATACTTGTATGAGATATTTTTTCTTCTTAAAGTTAAAAATCCACTTAATTTTTTTAAATGCATCAAATCAATTTTTTGCACTGTTGAATATGGAAAAGAATAAAATAACTTGCAGAAATTAAATAATGTTAAATAAAATGCTTAATAAATACGTAAAATATTTCACTTATAAAAAGTATATTTCCTAGTTAATTTTTTTTAATTAAGCCACCCTGGGTGTTGTTTCAATATTCATTTTTAATGTGCGTTAATATTATAATGCATATATTATGATACATGTTTGTAATTATAAAATAAGAGTTCGTCATAATTTGTATATAAAATAAAGATTAAAATCTAATTTATGTAATTATAGCCTTCTATCAAAAAACAAAAAATATTTTCATTAATTCATACCATTCTGAATTTTTAAAAAAAATTGGATATTAGAGATTTGGATAAATAGCACGGAAATTTCAAGGGAGATATTCTATATCTACACTTCCTTTATAACAAAAATAATATATTCATGTCATATGAAATGTTCTTTCTTATATTTTAATAATGAGTTCACCGTGGGTCGGCTGCATTCTTCTGCGTGTAAGGGCATGAGTTCGATCCCTATCTATATTGAAGAAAGCGGTGCTACTTTTCTGTTTTCTGGATGTGGATGTGTTGTAGATGCTTAGAATTTTTTGAATTTCGATGGTTGTAGCTCATGAATATGGTCTATATACGTGTAAAACTTTTATCTTACTAGTATTACGCTATATATATTCAGATGCGTTTCAGCAGTCTTTCCCTATTAAGCTCTGTTCTAAGCAGTGTCAAATGTATATTTGCAAGGCTGTGTCTCTTCCCAGATAAGAAAGTTACCCAAAAGTAAGCAGTGTATATTCAAAAAAGCCTTACAGCAGCTCTTTCCTAGGTGGTGTTATATCATTTTAATATTATTATTGTAAATGTTTTTATTGAACTATTACTTAAAGAATAATTTTTGAAAATTATGTTTTGATAAAAGAGAAATACATTTCTGAAATGTATTTTGATATCTATTTTGTAATAATCTTACTTATATTCTTTGTATAATTTTTCATTTCGTTTTATTTTTTAGGACAGAGTATCACTAGCAGTTTATTATGAGTCCCTGTGTCCAGATAGCGATAATTTCTTCCACTCCCAACTGGCTCCAACTTATCAAAAGTTATCTGACTATTTAGACGTCGACATAATTCCTTACGGAAACGCACATGTAAGGCCGATTTTCATTTTTTCTTATTAAATAGACTTGCAAAAGGATATTTCAGTAATGTGTGTCTGTTTGTATATATGCTCTCTTTGTTGTCAAACACATATGGAATTATAAGGAATAAAAATGCTTAAAAATTTTATATATAATATTCTACTTTATTTAAAGTATCATGAGTGTTCCAACATGATTATGATTTTGCTAAAATGTTATAAGTCGGAGGAACATTTTAAGTTTCCTCATTGTGTAGAATACTTCTGTTGATAGAAAAGAAAAAGAAAACAAGTCAAAAAATATTAATTACGCCGGCAATCGTCTGAAACTTATCAAATTCTTACAATTTATTTTCATTTCTACTTATTTGCTGTTAGGTTAATATAAAACAACTCTAATGTAATTTAAGTAAAAATAAAAGTGGATTGAGATTCATAAAATATATAATCGTATAAAAGTTGATTGATTTGATGAGGTATATAGGGAGATTCATATTGAAATCGCAAATATTTATGAGTTATAAAAGTAGTTTGATTGATAACATATGATAAAAAATGAAGATGATTAAAACTACTATAGCTACAATCTATCTGCATTTTTATCTAATAGCTTTTATAATAATTATTTAAAAATGAAGATTAATTAATTGTTAAGCATATAACGATGTAAAGTTTGTTAATTTGAATAAGGTAGGCAGGTAAATTGACTGAAAAATCAATACAATTAAACAAAGATTGGTTGATAAAGTAAGATAAAAATAAAAATAACTGTAATTGCTGTAACTATCATTTTATTTTTAATTGTTGCTTTTGTTACAGTTCTGTAAATGCCATATCAATAAAGTGTATAAGAATATAAAAATAAGTTGAATTGGTAAAGCGTAAAGGCAGATTGTGAAAGGAAATATTGATGAACCAAAAAGTTAGATTAATAGAAAAGGCAGAATACATATACAAATAAACATGACTGAAATGGCTATAGGATAGTACCTTTATTTACTAAAGGATCTACCTGTATTTTTACCTAACTGCTTTTGTTGCATATAGTTAAAAAATAATGGTCGATTGATTAATTGATAAATATGTGAAAATGTGAAAATAATTGTTAAACGTAAATCGGTTGATAAAGAACATAAAAATAAATGTAATTGAATTTGTTCAATTACACGTTTCGTATACAAAAATTTCATAATTAAATACCAACTTTACGTGATTCAATTTGAATTAGATTAATCGTTGATTTTTGAGGAGTACTTTTGAAATTAGAGCCAACTTTTTCAAGAAATATTATAGCTATATGTATGCTTAAACAACAACAGAATTGTGTGGATACTACAGTTTTATATACATTTCAAGAAGAGCATTTCTAAGGCTTCGTTGGAGAAACACTAGCTTTGAAACGGATTACCCTAAGCTCGTAACCAATTCTTGTTAAACAACATAAAGTAAATATTATGTTTCCACAGGCACCTGTTGGTTGTCATAGAAGATAGGAAATATTTCTATCTTTCACTATTTTACTCATATTTATAGGTAGCAAGGAAGGCTAAGGGACTGTCTCTAAAATGAACTCTTCCTAAAGACAAAAAGCTGTTTATATCATAAAAAGCATTACGGTTTTCAGTGTTCATTAAACTGTACCAAAAGCAAGCATTTCTAGAAATTTCTGATACTTAGACCACTTTAGTTTTAATTTTCTAAGGAGAGGTAATATTACTGATATTACATTTTACAAGTACTCCCTATATTTAGAAAAGAAAAAATATACTTCTGTCAAAGATAATCCTGAAGCCATGAAACATCTGAGTTGTTTGAAAAAATAAAATACTTTGCTGATAAATCTCAATTGGGTTTCCCTTTTTCTCAATCTAAAATCAACCTAATTACCGTGAAAAAGATCTTTGAAAGGACTATACTTTAGACATTAATAAATGTCTGCACCAAATATTACACACCGTCAAAATTTAAAAATTTAACAACTGACATAATCTTTTTTCTGTGGAAGTATGAGGTAACGAGTTTTTTGTGTTTCTTATTTTTTATAACTTGTAAATTGAATTCTAAATCAAAGAAAACTTTTCCCAGAAAATAATATATGAAGAATATTATGTGTGTTTGCCACGAAATATTTTACAATAATTTAGTTCTATTAACTGCATATTACTTGACATCAGAATAAGATATGATGCAATTGATTATTAAGAATTATTACTGACAAAATTTTTTGTTCCTCTTGTGTCAAAGTTGTGTTGTAGAACTCATCATACTCTTTTTATTTTTAATGACTAAATTCAACTTAATCTCTAAGTAAAATTTACCTGTTAGGACTTCGTGATAGATGTCACAAAATGTCCTTTTACTATTTATTCCTGTTGTTCACGACATGATATACGATATCAAAATGAAATAATGCAAAGAATTATTAAAGATTGTGGTGCAAAAAAATAGCTTACTTTTTATCAACATATTGACCTATTTACACAGTATATATGAAATATAAATAATAAAAAGCATTAAAAAAATTTTTAATTCAACATAAATATCTATAATCCTAAATATTAAACTGACGACAAAAATAAGCAATGTATTTGATAGTCAATTAAAGTCTTTTCGAATCGCCACCAAAGATATGCTTGTTACATATTTAAAAATATTGCTCCAAAGAATAAACAATTGCATTTTGAAAATAATGTGCGTATCAAACGGCCTATATTTTTAAGGAATTAATTTAATCAATAAATTTTAACTATTTAATCTTTAAAGTTTCCAGTAATTACTTATTTGACAGATTCCTTAAAATTTAACTTTTCATCGCTGTTTATATTAATGTTTAATGAAAGTGATTTGGAATACAATTTTAGATCTACTACAAATGCTACGCTTTTATTACTCATTAAAATTAACCGTCCAACTAATTAAAGTTGTATTAAACGTTATTCTACATTTATTATTCTGCTATGCTATTAATCTAATAAGAGTTATATGACTAAAATTTATTTGAAACATAGCATTAGTGAACACTATTGGTGCTTAAAAATGTGAACTATTTGACTAAAATAAAATGTCATGATTATTATTTTTAAGGACCACAACACAAACCTTGCTAGTGTCAATGATTTCCTAATTGTTGTCAAGATGTTTAATGAATTATAAGATAAATGCTCAATTTTATAACCATTTTTACTTTTTATATTCTCCAACTCAAATTTAGCTAATATAATTAATTGCACCTAGATTATCTTTCCATTAAATTGAATATGCTTGTGGAAAATTTAACATTTTTTCCATAATAGCTCTAAATTCTAATGCAGACTAATGGAAAGATAGAAAAATATGTTGATATTTCAAATGTGTTTTCAATGCATCAAAATACTCAATTGAATTATTGTATACAGAAAATAAAGGAGAAAAATACCTGTACAATACATTCATAAAATATTGGTTTGCACAACTGATGGGTTTCTGATCTTAAGAGTTCCCTTTATTGTCAATATTATTCGTAAAAACTTTACAGCGCAATCGATCGTAAAATAACAATTGCATATAAATAAATAATCGGGAAACCATAACTTTAGTAATTTACAATGAATAAATCCATGTTTTCATTCTTTTTTGAATGTACTAAGCAGTGCGAATTTAATAAATGCCTTCTGTTTTGGTAAAAAGTCGTATCAAATAAAATTGTAATATCCTATTTTTATTTATGGAAAGTACCGGAAAAAAATCCATGTGTGACAATTTTTTCATAGTTTATTTATTAAGGAATGGATTTCTCTATAAAAGTAATTCATTTCTCTTTTAGATATTATTTATACCTTTATTTATTTTGAACGCCATTATAAATATAATGTTGAAACGTTAAGAATGTTAGATTATTATAAAATGTATTTAATAATTTTATTTAAATAAGCTGATTTAGAAAAAGTGACACAAAATAATGTTTATAATTCATTATTATTTTTCATATTTACTTCAAACAGAGATGAATTGTTATAAGAAATATTTGCGATCGTATTTTACTAAATATTTTTTTTTTCCTTTTTTTTGTATCTAATGGCATTGATTCATGTTTTAATTCTCATACAATTTAGAGTTGAAATAATGTGATAAAATATATTTAATCATATTTATTACTTGAAAACACAGCTACAAAATAATTATATTCACGCATGTTATTACTCTTTTTTGCACAAAATTTCTTTATCAGTGATAAATTGTAAGTGAGAATACATTTGTTTTGATTACACTTCGTTTTGTGATGAACTTAGTTTATTTAATTTAGGTAATAGTCTGAATATTTTCTATCAAAAATATTAATTAAAAAAATTTTATTATATAATTGTATCCATTATTGAAAGCACATATTAGATTTCTTTTATCATAGTGTACTTACTTTTTGCAATTTATATAGTTATAATTTATTATTAAAGAGTTTCTCTTTTGTTCATTTTTACAACAATACCTTAATGTATTAAAAACTGCTCATAAATTTATGTGCTATATTTTACTTTTAGAAAATTTTCTTAATACAAAAGTTTTTTTACACATCTATGATATATTTATAATATTTAAGATGAAAGATTTAATAATTTGACATCTCAAATAATGTAAATAAATCTTAAATGGGTTAAATTAAGAAACGTACATGAGTTATAATGAAAAAAACTTGCTCTATATATACAATGAAATATTTTGCAATAATGACATTTTATTTCAGATTACTTTTTAATTTTACTTTTTATCTATTTATTTAGTTATTTATTTTTAAAAAGTATTTTTTATTAATTTACAAGACAGCATCTTAATTTTATCAAATATATTACATATAAATTTACTTAATATTTTATTTCTAAACATTACCCTTCAAATTAAAATATTATTACACAGGGTTTATTTTTTTTTTGAAATAGAAAACTATTTGCATTGATATAAAATTATTTTATGATTCTAGGGACATGTGTAAGAAAATAGAAGTTAGAATAACACAAAACAAAACTTCTATTACTACATTACTCATGATTTATATAAACAGTTACAAAAGAAAATACTTAATAATTATAAACAATGTTATATATAAGGTTAGAAGGTACATTACAAATAATAAACTAAGTTATTTATGAACCGGATGGTTCGCCTTCCATTTCTCACATCTCTCCTATTTCATCTAACTATTTCTTATTGGATATTGAATGTTTTGTAAGTTCACTCCATTGGGCAGTAAAGTTAATCTCGTGTCAGTGAAGTTAATATAGATCTGTTACATGATTAATTATTTGATAATATCAGGGATATATTTTAGAATTTTTTGCAGCATATTTTTCCGAATTTTTTAAGTTTCATGTATTTGTGTTATACTTTTAAAAAAAATTCACGCTATATTTTGTTTAATCCAAAATTATTAATTTATACCGGAAATTTATTTTATTATTTCAAAAAATGAAAACATAATTCATTTCATTTCAATTAATCTTCTATATATAATATGATTAATATAGTTAAAAAATATATATATTATGATTAATATAGTTAAAAAAATTTACTTTGAAAAGTTAAGAAAATTATTAAGACATTAAAGATATTGATGCTTTTAAAAGTAATTCTAAGTATATCTTGATATTACTTAAACAGGTTTAAATACTTCGGTTATAAAAAAGTGGTACTAAATTTTAGTTAGTTAATCTTATACAATCTGACATTTATCGTTTTACAGTACAGTGGACAGCCTGGGGAGTACAGATTTTCTTGTCAACATGGACCTGAAGAGTGTTATGGAAACATGGTTCAAGTGAGTATTTTAGTATTATTAAGTATGTATATGCATAACAGGAGGATTTATATAATGTGTGCTAAGGGAGATTTTTTCATTTCGCTACATTTTTATCTTTTTGATCGAATGCAGCAAGTTTTACTCCGAATGAGAAACTTAATCGAAAGGTCTTGTTGTAGTACAGGTACCATCTTTCTGTGTTGTTACTTATGACACTTCGACAAGCCAAGCTCACTCTGTCGACGGCTATGCGAATTTAAGTTAGTAGGATTCGCTTATCGTTTAACTAGAGTATCACGAAAGTGAAAGTAACTCTTTGTTCTAAGACTCCTCCGATAGATGGCACCACCAGAAAATATCCACTCCCTCAATTTTGAAATGGATCTGAAGAAGGAAATTTTCTCGAGACCATTACGCCCATGGTAATTGCTCAATGACCAATCACATGAGTTTCAATTCCACAGATTTAACGAGCACTTATATCGCATATATTTTTATCAGTTCTTTTTAATATTAAATTATCTATAACTCTATTCAATATATAATAGAGCAGGAATATTTCTCAAATAGTTTTTGACATTAATATTTTAACTTAATCAAATCATTTCTTCTGCTTCATTAAATATGAGATTCACGAAAAATGATTATTATGATATCAGATTATCTGTACATATCTATAATAAAAGTCTATCCAAAAATTTTTTTCAGGGAAACCTTTTAATGTTATATATCATATCTTTTTTGTAAATCTTTTGGTTACAAAGCATACAAGAGATTATCGAGCGATTTTATATTCCATTCACGATAATACTAGATTTTGTATTGTCGGGAATGGGATATCTGCGTAATATAATATAAAAATCTTTCAGATAATCTTTTGCAGAGCTTTCGCAATTTTATGACTAACTTTGTATGTAGCTTATAATTAAGAGTACTAGATATACAAAAAATAAGTATGGTGATTTTAGGTTAATTATAACTTTCATTTGTGATGATAATAAATTATCTGTAAATTTGTACTCGATAATGTATAAAAGTTTTTCAAATCATCTTTTGCATAAGCTATTTTAAGATTACATATCATGATTGTTTTTTGTATATTATTAGATATTAAATACACAGAAAAAAATGAAACTAGACTGTTAGTCATTCACGTGACATGTGGAAACATATTCCTCAAATTATAAATAGCTTGGTGTGATTTGGTTTGTCGCTCCGCGGTCACTTTTTGCACACGAAGACCAGAATTAATTTGACCGGAACATACGGTTTAAAGTGGGTTCTGAACCCCTACAAACATCCAAGCCCAAGGTGGGATTCAAACCCATGAGCTGTTGAACCGTAACGAAGCCATTTGGCTATCCACTCAGTAATAATTGGCACAATAAGTTTAATTAATAAGCTAAAAAATGTTAAAAGTTTATACAACATGAATGTTTGCAAGGCTTGTATATTGTTGCAAAATGACCAACTTAATTCTTTTGTAAGGTTTACTTTCTCACAAGAATTAGTGAAACAAGAGAGAAAACTAGTTTTGTGACAATTAATCTAGAGTAGTAGAGGGTTGCCAAAACAACAGGTTAAGCTGTTGCTGCAAACTTCCAGGGTGGGAACAGAAAAATTTGTTCATTTGTATCAATCGCACATTTGATGGAAATAATCGGAAATTTAATGTAAACTATTGGAGAAATTTTTGTGTAGTGTGGTAAATATATTTTATAAAATTCTCCAGAAAATAAACAAAATTTATGAAAACTACTAGTTTTGGGAAAGATCAGATTATACTATTGATAATTCGGAGCTTGCAATCTCAAAAAGAAAATCTATGAAAGTCGTATTATGAAACTAAAATATTAAATTTGCCAATTTGGCGAGAAAGCTCCTTTTTGGTGATGAAATATGTATCCTAACACGTTATTCTTCTGTTTTGAAAAGTGTATAATACAGTGCTTTGCTACAGACCAATCAGTGTGACTCCACATCTCAGTAAACTAAAATTCATTTTTGGGTGGAATTAAAGATAAATCCCTTCAAACCAATCAGTTTGACTCCAAAATTAAGCTAACTTAAATTTATAATTGGTTGGAATTGAAGATAAGGCCATAAAACCTTTCAATGTAACTTCATCACTATAACTAAACAAAAGTTAAATATTGGATGGTATTAAAGATAAGGCAACACTAACCAGTCACTGAGAATCTAATGCTAAATAAGGTTATGTTTAGCTAACTTTGACTGATAATTATTGTATTACTAATACAGTATTATTATTGATGGCTTCACTTAATACTTACACTTACTTTTTCCAAGCACTCACTTCATTTATCGATTAGCTTAACTTTTATAACGTGTATAAAAGGGCTTACAAGTTTCTGTATATTTCTTCATTTTCAGAGAATCAAAAATATCTTTTAATAATCAACTGTGAAAGCTTATTCAATATCTAGGAACTTAATTGAATGATATAATATTAAAAATATGTATTTCACTTTAAAATTTAATTTAAACTTTATACTAAATATTGTTATATATATATATATATATATATATATATATATATATATATATATATATATATATATATGCGATCATTAAATATTTCCATTCTTATCTCTAATATATTCATCTATTTTTTCAGGCCTGTTACATAACCCTTGTGAATAACACCGCCGAGGAAATAAAATTCATCAACTGTGCCTTTGATACGCGTTATCAAAGAAAAGTACTTGAGAAAGTGAGTTTCATATTTCCTGTGACGAAAAAGTTTACATAATTTGTTAAATATTTATGTTGCTTAGAAGAGAGCATGTAACTAAATGATAAAACTATTATCTTAACTAAAATATGTGCATAGTGTTGATTTTAAAATTTTTGACTTGAAATAATCGAAACATGTAATTTTTTTTGGTAATCGATAATTTTTTTAAGTTGAGCTGCTTGGGTGATACTTGATATTATTTTATGGATACTTAATTAAAGTTAGAAACGCAATCTGTACTTAAAATCAAAATTTATTATATTTAATATCCAGTTCATTACTTAAACTCAATTTCACACACACTGAGTGCTTGTAGCTAAATAACTATTTAATTGCAAAATTGAGAGGATTCTCTTAATTTTAATAATTCATTATTTTATCGTGATGTGATATTTAAATTGTAATGAATGTGAAATGAAATTCCTTCCAGAAATTTTTTATCACAATTCTCCCATATAGCAAACAGTGGTTCGAGCTGGTTATGGTCATCTATTTCCCTTTATTTATAATAATTCAGAAAGTAATTCTATATATAGGCTTCTCTTATAATCCAGTAATGAACTTCTCAATATTTCATGTCGCTGGACTAGTTTTAAATTCCTAAATAATTTAATAGGTCTTGATCGTTTTATTTCATTGCTTTCGAACAATATTCAAAATATTTTTATTAAAAATTTATAAAATAATTCATATTTTAGAAGCATTTTTAATCAAATCTTAACAAGTTGCTAGTTGAGATTTTATTGCGCTTAAACATGCTTTTTTCTATCTGAACATTTTTGTACAATGTTAATGTACAAATTACAAACGTTTATATAGGATATAATAAGTTATTTTTTAAAATTTGAATTCATACTGAATAAAAAGCACTAAAATGCATTTATGCTTATTGGAAAACTTTTAAAGAATCACATTTTTTTCACACTCTTGGAAATAAATATTTTAGAAAATTCTTCTTTTTTTAATTTTACATTTTATCAGTTAGGCATGTTTTTAATAATTGATTTTATGTAACAGTTCAAGAATCACCTAGAAGACTGGTCTATAATTAAACATCTAAAATAAGTTCAAACAAGAAATATTGTGATATAAATAACATAAAATCAACAAGACGCGTAAGTGCAACTAAAACCACGGTAACTTATCGATGAAAGGCAGCTCTTTTATCCGAAAATTTGCGAGTTTGATTCTTGAGACAGCCGAAAAATATCATGCTGAAGTCGTCTAAACACGCTAAAATTTCTGTAAATCAAATTTAGGAATGAAATTTATATGTAAACCTGCTCTACTGATCATGTTTCAAAATTAGGAAGCAGTTGTAAAGGATATTTTTCTCTGTTTAGTTACTATGTGGTTGAGCAGGAATAGGAACACACACACACAGAACAGAGTATTATAATAATCTAATCTACAGAACGGATAATATTTTGCAAAATAGTGCAAATTAAACTAAAATTAAAATGTTGAAATTTTTTGTGAAAAAAATTACTTTAATTTAAAAAAGCTTTAATTAGCTATTTATTTTTAAAAAGTAATTATTTGTTCATAATAATAAGAATTTAATTTTTTTAATTGTAATTTAACAAAATCATCTATTTTATTTTAATTATTTATTTCTCTTAACTATTATTATGCGTGATTGTTACAATATTAGTATCTTTATTTCAATTACAGGTACAACAGTTCGTTATGTCTTTAATATTAAAATATGTTGTTTATTTAAACTTATTTTATTTATTCTGATGAAAAAATTAGTTTCTTATGTGTCTGAGATATTAAAATATTATTTCTCTTATTTCAATTACAAGAAAAAGAATTGGTTGTTCTTAACATAGAAATTTATTATTTATTTAAAATTGGTTTCATTAATATCATTTACAAGATAATGTTCGTAAATGTTTATTATAATATAATTTATTTTTCTGTGATAATTCAAATCCTTGTGTTAAAAACATCTTAATATTCTTAATTGTTACCTAAAACTGATTTTTATTTTTAAATGTTAAATTGGAGTGCATATTGTCATTTTATTGGAAAACAGTTTCTCCATAAATTTTATAAGGCAAAATTTTTAATTAATTTCACAAAAGATTTAGATTTAAGGCACAGGTGTCGTATAATCCATGATGCCAAATTCTGAGATTGGTGATTTTTTGGCGGATTTTCTTATGTATCAGGCAACATCGTTTTTATTACATCATACATATGGAGACCTATAAGAATTATGCTGAAAATTCTATTTTGCTAACGTCATCGCGCACGTCACGATACGTCATCTTGGCAACATTTCTTCATCTCCAACAAATTCAGAATTTAGAATCATGGATTATACGGCGCCTGTGCCAGATTTAATTCTAGTTTAAATAAATATGTAGTAAATAATTTTGGAATAAATGTTGATATCTTGCTTTCTCTCTTTATAGTGCATAGATAATGTTGATTTACGTCGCCAAGTAAAAAAATGTGTCACCAGTCCTTTGGGAAACAACATTATGTATGAGATGGCGAAGAAGACAGATGCACTTGTCCCCAAACATACCTTCATTCCCTGGATTACCATTAATGAAGTAAGAAAATTTCACGATGAGAATAGACTTGGCAATAACTTGGCATTTTAATATAATGTGCCAAATTATCTGTTTTTTTATTCATTTATCAATTTAGAAAATAAATCTAGTTTTGTTAATACACAATTGTATTGCCTGATTTATATAGACTTTATACATATTCATATCTTTTAAGAGAATAATCCACTTGAGATATTTTTGCTTCACTGTCTAATTTATAATATATATTTGTGATTTGCTTGAAAAATTTTATTTGGTGTATCAGTGACGTCAATCAGAAAAAAAGAGTAAAAATTTACAGATTTTCGATAATGAAGGAAATTGCGAGTTCCCAAATACTTTCTGTTCCATTATCGAGTTGGTTAAATTTACATATTTTTGTTCATATTTAATAGTAAAGTTTAAAAATGTCAGTAATTTTTAAACAACAAAATTTAAAATCAAATAATATATAATAAGAGCTCAATCATAAAATATCAATTAATAAAAACTCTACTTCAAATAGTAACATTTCAATTTGCAAAATTCAAGTACTGATTTTCAATGTTGTTGTCGTATGCCAGCTAGGCTGGCATTATGGGGTTCGCTACTCCACTTTTCCAACTGAATCATATTTTGGTGTGTAGTCCGACTTTCTCGGTACTCACATACTATAGGTACCCGTTTATAGGGTAGGCAACCATTCACAACCCATTCATACAAGGAAAGGAAAAAGACAAGATAGATTGAGAGAGAAAATACATCCATTCCTGAACCGGGTTTCGAACACCCAGGACATCCCTAACCGCAGTCAAGCACGCTGACCACTAGACATGTTGGACGGCACAGGTTTTCAATAGTTGCATTAATCATGATATCTTAAATATTTTTTTATTCTTATGTATATATATATATATATATATATTAGTTAGTAAAATTTAAAGGTTTTAATAATTTTTTCCATTAAAGTAAAATTTAAATCTAATCTTTTTCTTGTTATATGTAATTAATATTTATAGTATTAATATTAAAAGAAAAAATATTTATAATATTATACAAATTATATATATTAAAATATAAATTGTAAATATTGAATTTAAGCTTATAAAAATATAATTTTTTAAAATATTAAATTACTTTATTCCTGCAATTTCAACAGTTGGTGGATGTTTTGTTATACCTCAACTGCCAGTAAAATTTATACATGCAGCAATTTTTTTGGAATATGATTATGATTTCTATGTACATGTCTCATGAAAATGGACAAATGCAGATGGCGAAAGATAAAAAGCACGAATACAATTTTAGCTTTTACATCTATGCAGATATCCTCATTTCTATTCAACTCAGCTTTGTTTGCGAGAATAAACGCATACAATTTAACTTTTAAAAAAATCATATGTTATTGAAACTCGAGAGTTTCCCCCTTCCCTCCCTTTCTTTAATATGTCGTCTCTTGCGAATGGAGCAGCTTTCCTCCATATTTTTCTAGCGAATCACATTCTGTTTCTTTTCAGTGACAAGTTTTATGAACTTTATATTTTTGAGCTTTTTGAAGTATCTAGAAAATATGTTATTAAATAAAGCAGAATATATCAGTATTAAAATTACATATTCTCGTCTATAACTGAAAATATCAATATAATAAAAAAAATTGCATTTATTTCAAAATAATGTAACAAAATAGACATGCTTATAATCGTAAATAATAGCAAATTTAACATTGATAAATAAAAGTTATAGTGATTGGTTCGTGTACGCTCATTTTTTTCACACGAGGCCTAATTAGACCGGGATCTATAGCCACTGCAAACATCGAAGCTCCAAGTGGGAATCAAACCCGTGAAACATTGAACCCAAGGCCAGGGAGCCAACCATTTGACTGTCATCTAGGCAACGACGTAGTGAATTTTATCTATTAAAAATTCTTTTAAAATCTAATTATTCCAAAGAAAAATTTTTTAACCGTTTCAGTGGACTTTAATGTAACCACATGATTGATTCTTTAGAGTAATATCAAATATATATACTGGTTTTGATTGAGGCAATTATTAATTAAAAGAAGATAGATATTAAGTTTATTGTCTACCAAGTAACTTGCCTTTCAGGGAGATTTTTCAGGGACAGCGGGTCCTATTCGGGCAAGGGAATAAATCTGGAAAACTCCCAATCCCTCCCTCAAATCGATCTCCATACGGAAGTCAGAAATAAAAATTCCGTTTCCAATTGTTTACCAATTTTTAGGATCGACCTACTACTCCAAGGAACATGTTTCTATCTTTAATCCACGTTTTGACCCATGTAGTCTGGAGGCTGATGGTATCTGTAGTGTTCTTGGAGTGCAACGCATTTGATGCGTGACCCAGTCTAAGACTATGTTGCTGAAAGAATCGAGACGCGTGATTCATTGCGTAAGATTATTTCCCTTTCATTGGCGGGCCATAAAAAGAAGAGTACTAGTTCATGTACCAACTGGGCACACTTGACTGTGACGTGGCAATACGAGATAGTTGATCATTATACATTTAGTGACTTCAATAAATAAAAATAGATATCAGAAAACATATAAAACTCAACCTGTAACACTTTTAGAATTTGTTAATAACTGTTAATGATATCATCTGATGGCTTAATGGTTAGCGTTCCTGACTTCTCAGCTGTGGGTATCTGGTTCGAACCTCGGTTGGAGCCTGGATGTTTCTTTCTCTATCCTTTTCTGGGAGGATGTATAAATGTGGCCCACACCCTATAAACGGGTTTGTGGTGATATGGCATCGGTAATGAGACTCGCCTCCATGATTTGATTCTCAGATGCCCACTGGGTAATGACAAATGTGTAGCAGTTTCCGGTCTTGCTGTGGTGAAGGGTTAGCCACCCAGTGCCCGCCTTTATTAAAAAATAACTGTTAACAAATTATTTATATTTCTTAATTTATCTGATATTAATTAGTTATATGTATAATCATGAATAATAATCAAATTTTCATTTCATTTTAGAAAGGTGGTCAAGATCTTAATGACAAGGCAAATCAGAATCTGATGAACGTTATTTGTGAAGAATTTAGTGTAAGTTGTAAAATCAAATCATGTAAAAATGAATAAATAGAACTATCTATGTATATATTCTCGAATTCCAGTTAATTATAGTGGATAAATGAGATTTCCATGTCAAAAATTTTCATTAGTACTGTTGACTTATTTAAAAAAGGGAAACTAAATTAAAATAATTAATACAAATTTCATTTAATTCTTGCATTAATTAAGAAAATAATTAAAATATGAATTTCTGCTATCACACTGCAGCAAATATTCTCAAAAGAATATTTTAAATCATTCTGCTGAATTCATTTAAAAAAATGTAAAACTGAATTAAATAGTGATGAACTTTAAATCTCATCCGTTCTTGGTATTACTTAAGAAAATAAGTTAAGCATAAATTTGTTGTCATGAATAAGTAAAACTTTTCAGAAAATTAAAAATAAAAACAATATGAATGCTTTGGTTTTAAACTTATTAAAATGAAGACAATATGAAAATTGAGCATTTTGATGTATTGAAATTTAATTTTTTAATAATTGTGTAATTTTGTCCTATGTTTTTATCTCTATATTGAAGTGTGTTGCTCTTCTTGAACAAAAGGGGAGCGTCTTAGCAAAGAAAATTTTTTAAATATTTGCAACATGTTAAATAATGAGGTATTCTGTACAATTCTAAAAATATTTTGTATTCAGTTCGTGTTATTGCGAAATTTTTTAATTAAATTAATTTTTTAAAATTTGTTTTAATAAAGAAAGTCTCTGTGCTGCTTAATATTTATAAACTTATAAAGGTGATCAAGCATTCAATTTCGGACTAATATATAGCTAAATGAATGCTAGGATCCTAAGAAACTTAGCGAAATTTTAAAATTTCGTTACTATAATTATTTTTAATGATACTAAATAATTAAGATTATTTATTATTTACACTGATTACATTGAGTTCATATTAATTATTAAAGTGTACAAGCATGAGACAGTTTTTGATAGCGAATAGTTTTTATAGACTTTACTCTTACAAATGAAGTTTGAAAATGATAATTTTTTTAAAAAAAAAAAATTCATCATTTGCAGTAAAAAGTAATGTTACATAGTCATCTTACATAATTTTGTAAAAAAATTACGTAGGATCACTATTAAAACAATTTGAGACACTCTTTTGATCAGAGAGTGCTAACAGACATGGTCTTTAAAAATTTCTCTTTTGTGAAGAACAACAGTGGGGGAATTCGCTCATAAGATAAGAAATAATATGCGTTTTCTTCGCTTGTCTATGTGCAACTTATTGGTTCATATTACATCGTTGCTATTCTGTAAATTTTCACTCGACTTTTTTGCTTTCAATGATTAACTGTTAATCATTGAAAGCAAAATAGTCGAGTGATTCGGAAGTTAATGTTAATAACATTAACTTCCGAATTTTATCGTCAGGGGCGCTGCAAGTCATTGTTAAATATACTTCCACTTATCTGTGACTAAACATCTTTTTTAAGATCATAGATGTCACTGTTTTGAAGTTAAAGCTTTGAGACGTAATTTATTAAATCGTACTTAATTATATTTATCTTTCATTTAATTTTCTATCCCAATTGGATAATTATCATGATTTAAAAAATATGTAATTAGATATTTCAATATTTTGTATGAATTTTTACTGTAATTTAATTCGTATTTCTTACATATTTTAGGGTACAAAACCACAGGAGTGTGTCAGAAATAAGTGGAATTTTCTAAAACAGTTCAGGGATAATTACTTGTGAACATTACTAGTGTATATAACTGTGCCATTTTAATCAACAATTTCTATCAATATTGTGTTGCAAATTTGTTAACTATTTTTTACTTTATTACACATTTTGTTATTTACTCTTTCAAATAATATATATAAAACATAACATTTCATTTGGTATTTACATATAATGCAATTTCAGATAAATTTTTATTAAATGTAAAGATTAAGCTAAAGAAAAGACTATGCATAATAAAAACAATTTTAACTAATTAGAATTAATATGTTAAATTTTTAAAATGTACTAGATATACATTTAACAATTATTTTTTATTTCATGTTGCTCTTTATTTCTAATTTTTATTAAGTAATTTTTAGTTCATAACTATATACATTTAACATAAGAAAAATAAATAATTTACATATATATTAATTACACTTGTTAGACACTATTTTATTACTAAACTGAATTTATTTTTCAGATTTAAAACGATCATAGATTTTTTCTAATTTTTCTATATAATAGAATCATTTTGTGTCATGTAACGATTTTCTTATCATTAAAAATTAATTTATATGTAACGATTCAATGTGTAATTTAGTTTGTAATTAATATATAATTTAGAAACTTAACTTTATTAAATTAAAATTTGTGAATTATTAATGATATGTAGCAATCCATAGTTAACACAAGATTCCTTATTAAAATTGTAATAATGATTTATGTACGATGCACATTTCATTGCAATAAAATTTAATTATTGTTGTTTTCAATTATTAATTTCTTTTATTTTATGTATATATCTACAACGATATTATTTAAGTGCCAAAAAATAATGTACCATACCAATTTTATAAAAAATTGTAATTTACTATTTAACATGGTAAAAGGTTATGGTAAACTCATTGATATTAAAGAGCAGCTGCTCTATTGTCAAAAAATAATGAATGTAATTACTGTTCTTGATTGAGAATGTCTTGATTGTTATCGCTTATATGATAGTCCATTAGTCGACCATTCATTGTTAGGCATTTGATTATCCGACACGTTCTATCACCAAGAAAACTTTTATAGATAATGAGCCATATAGCAAATTTCAAGGAAGAAAATCATGTAAATTTCCCAAGTATCTTCCCGGAAGACTATAAGCAAAGACTCAACACCCAACTTTCATTGTTCAACATTGATTGAAATCAAACATGGAATCCTCCACTCCCAAGAGTGCAATCGCATCATTAGATTGTGATGAGTCTAAGTATTTTGTTTCACAGTCCTGATGGATACTCTTTATAGAGTACTGGAGCTTTTTTAAAATATTTATTACGTAATTACCTTCCGGGAGAATTTTCACTGAAAATGGCCGTATTCACTTGTTGCACAGAGGAAAGAAGAGCTGGAAATTTCCCAACTGTCTAACCCAGTATTCAATTTTTTATTTTATTTTATTTATTGATTTTGTCTTGGAACACTTTTAACGATTTCAAAATTTGGTGATACACAAAGAAAAAAATAAGTTTAAAAGTTGTTTAATTACCTATAAAACGCACAGTGTAAAATATAGTTTATGATAATAATTTTGAATCTGTTGTACTATAGTGGTTGAGAATCATTGGACTAATCTAATAGAAGTACAACCATCATCTGATAACCATTGTTATTTAACGGCGATTGGGATATAATTTAGACCAACCTTTCCAAAAGACGCAATCATATCACTAGACCACGGTAAAGCCGCAGTTCATATATTCATCTGATATTTCGTTAACAATACCTGATTTCTAGTCAGAGAATCACAAGCGCTCTACGAAGTAAAGGGATCTGGCTTCGATAGCAGCCGCTATTAAATAGCAGATTAATGTTTTTTGCACGTCTTTCTGTTAAGGTGGATGTTTGAAGTTTTCCATATTCTTTTCCTTCTGTCTTGTGAATACCTATGGAAAGTCATCCTAGACATCAATATGCCGTATATCTACAAGTACATCACAAGGGTTTTCAGGTGTTAAGATAAGCACTATCAAAATTAATATTTTGTAAGTTCAATATTGTTTAAATTTTCATGCAAATTATTATGTTAACTGCTTGACCATCGCAAGCATATCCTTTACTTCTTATTCATCCATTGTTCCTTCAAAATGCAACTGTAAATAAGTCAAATTTATTAATATTGTGAAAGATCACCTTTAGGGTGATCTTTCACATAAACTGCTATTTAAAATATCTGCTATTTAAACTGCTATTTAAAATATCTGATGAACTTCCTCGAAAAAAAGTTTGGACATAGGCATTTTTAGTTAGTAAAATGGGTTTCGTTTTCATGACCATCTATCGTAACTCTTATAAAATGGCAACGTATCGTCTTGGAAAAACTTCAAACCTCGCATGATATGTTATTGGCTGACAAAAAATTAGATGAATTTGGTGATTATGATTTGATTTACACTTTAGATGGACTTGGTTAACAAAAGCATGGCTCAATTATTTTAATCTCTCTTGAATTATCAATTTACAGCTGCTGTTGAAAACTACGAGATGACTGACCAAACTCACACTGAAGTTCATAGAAGGTTGGGGAATCTTTGCTCTCATCTAAAAACAGATATCTTAAATTTTGTACTGAGTAAAAATTAATACAGAATGAAACTTAATTAAAAAATTACCCGTTAAATACATAATTTCAAATATATTTTAATTACATATTTTTACAAATTATATCAAAAATATAATAATGAGAAATGAAATAACAGTTTACATTTATCAAAATTCAAATATGATAAAAATATTATAAAGCTCATACATAATTATGTTTAAAATAGTTGCTAAGTCTCCGTTATAAAATAGATAACGCTCTCATTCATCCAAGAGTTTTTTTACTGTAATTTTATAAAAGTAGAGGTAACAAAGAAAGGTTACAGTACCATATGTTTCCTTTTAAATCCTTCTTTTAATGTTTTTTGTTAAATTATTCATCGTGTTACAATTCTGTGCATTCCAATTCTAGTTAGCAGGAGGGCTCCTATAACAATCTTTTACCAAAATTTTAAATTTTGTTCTAAATTGATTCCAACAGGACGTTTTCTTATTAGACAACTGTGACCGATGATTTGATATGTTTCTTTATCAAATAAAAGTGCTATATGTTGTAACGAAAACAAAAGATAGATTTCAGTTAACTTTTAAGTTTGGACTTTCTCTCTGTCACATGAGTTTTCCAATATTCAATCAAAAAGAATTAGGATATATGAGAAAAGATGCTTCGATCGGACATTAATTGATTGAAGGAAGCCAATTCATCTTAATCCGTTAAAATAATCTGGGATACAAAATTTAAGCATAAATTTTAAATAGATAGCCATGAAACTGCAAGAAAAAAGTTCTTCAAATCAATTACAACCAGCACGAAATTCAGTTATAAAGAATGAAATGTCACAGCCGACTTGAGTGTTCTCAAAATGCGTATGGCGGCGCAAGCAATTCAAGACTACAATAAGAGGATGGATGAAGATTCAATAAAAATAACATTCGCTCCTAGTGCAGGTGATATTTTTCGTGAAATATAGCTACAAGAAATCCCCGAGATGACTTCACAAGTGAAAGTATGATCACAAAGTTGGGAAAAGAGCTTAGTGTAACCATTGTTTCTGCTTACTTCAGAATGAACAAAAGTGTCGTTACGTGTCTAAGAATATCTTTCATACCATAGGTCAGCTAGTCATATTAGAAAAATTGGAGGCAGCTGCTCCAGGGTTAGAACTGAAGTGGATGACCAATTCATCGCTCAGAAAACGAAAAGAGTCTGAAACTAGTAAGCAAGAAACATTGTTCACAACTATGTACAGCAACAAGGCGACAAGAGAATCTATAGCAATTAGATAATTTTTTCATCTGTTTAGTCAGAATTAAAATGTATGAGAAATGGCTAGAAGGTTGATCGTGCTGTTTGATAGGGTGACACTAATGTCACTCAGTTACAATTAGATAATTCTGAAGTTTTAGGGCAGAGTGAATGAAAATTTAAAAATATTCCTCTCCTAGGAAAAATGCTCATATTCCTTTTCAATAAGTCTTTACATATAACAAGATTACAATGAATCCCAACGAAATAATGATTTAAAAAATGATTTTTACATGAATAAATATATACTGGTACAAAATTGTCAATTTAATAGTTTTTTTTTTTTTTTTTTCAAATCTAATATCAACACTCTATTTTCCATTACATTATATATTCACAAAGTTTAATCCATTTTATATAATGAAATGGATTTTACTGACTAAAATATTTTTAAATATCATTTTAAAATGACATCAATTTGTGTTCAATTTCTTTTAATAGTAAAAACATTTTTAACAAAAAATACTAATTTTTTTATTAAAATCGCTTTTAAATGAACTTATTCTTAAGAAATTGAATAACAATTTTTCATAAAATTACAAAACTTTAAAAATTAAAAAAAAACTTTTAATTACATTTTATTTGATATTCTCTGTAATTCAACTTACTCTCCTCTCCTTTTCTATTGGATATAATTTATAACCGTAAATATAAATAATAATAAGATTGATTTATTTATCAGTCTAGGGTCACTTTTTACTTTTGAGAGTTAACTCGATCTCAGTGAACAGTTAAAAGTGAATTTCAAACCTTTGATATTGATTAGGATTTGATTCTCATCATCGGAATAGCATTCATGAAATCGAATGCCTATTCCTATGATGAGAATCAAATCCAGTACTGCAGCTAGAACGCAAGTTCCTCAATTGGTACCTTAGCAATAAAATATAACACTTAAATAAATATAAATAATAATAAATTGAATAATAGTATAGTATTTTCCAAAAAGTATAAGTTGTAAATATTTATAAATAATTATATTTGCAAACAGTATTAATCAAAAGAACTAAAACAGTAACTGGTGAAATTATAAAATATAAATCGCTATTTTATTTTATTAAATTAAAATTATACAGTAAAAGTTATAACATATTAAAATAATGCATGGAAATAAAAAGTCTGTTGAAACTCTCAACGCTAAAGTTGTGAAAAAATACTATTTAAAAAAAAGAATCACTATCATGTTTCCTTATTTTCTAAGGATGTTTTACACATCAGTTCTCTTAGTCAAAATAATCTGAATTCTAATAAAGGTGTTGATTCAATATTTCATTATAACAATAATATTGTCTAATAATGCACTCTCACTCTTAATTTCAAATCCAATTTCTGCTGACTAACCTTTGAATACTTTAAGTGGAAATAGTAACACGTGAAAAAGTTCAACATATATTAATAATAGACTGTTTGTAGATAAGAATTAGCAATAAATATAGAGAGAAATAGTTGTTAAGAGATAAAAAATAAATAATAGATTTCGCAATTGAATTTAATAGAGACTCACTAAAATATTCAAACAAAAAAATTTCTTAAATTATTAGAATTATTTGACACGTTTATTTTCAAGAAATTTTTATAGGTTTAATATCATTGATGTGGAAAATTTAATGATGTAGATGATAAAGATATTGAGACATTGAATT
This sequence comes from Latrodectus hesperus, assembly GCA_037975125.1. Taxonomy (NCBI): domain Eukaryota; kingdom Metazoa; phylum Arthropoda; class Arachnida; order Araneae; family Theridiidae; genus Latrodectus; species Latrodectus hesperus. Next base: position 56,117,304 of record CM075858.1, read on the forward strand.
TAATAAAAGATGAAATTCATCTTTTGCCTCAAAAGCATACATAAGGAGATTTGAATATTATAAATTTCAGACTTTTTCTCAAAAGCACATGATACAATGTACCAAACATAATCTTCAATGACATTCATTACACAGAGTAGTTTGGATCTTAGCAGAGGCCACGCCCTTGGAGCAAATGATTTTGGTTGGTGATAATTGTGATCTGCGCCAATCACAGCAACTCTACTTCGATACAATTAATATAGTAAACCAAACTATTTCTCGAATTTTGTTCAAGCTTGGCGCTTTTCTTCAGTTTGTCGCCAAGGGCGTGGGCTCTCTTAAGATCTTACCCACAGAGTATCAGTAACTTATACAAGCGTTTTAATTTGAAATGGTATCATGATTCATTCATCCTGTTGTTGTTATTGTTATTAAGCCTTCATGATCTAGCAACAACTAGATCTAATCCACGTGTCCTTGTATTCTAGCAAAGTCAATTACTTGAAGTGGAAATGTTATTAGTGGCACAAAACCTCATGGAGAAAGGAGGGAGCAGTTTCTTTTAGTTCAAGAGGCCAGAGCATCCGAAGAGAGAAGGCTTCCTTCACCTATGTGCCTTACTTGAGCATAGTGGAATAACCTTGGGTGACCGTACCAAGAGTGTATAGTTTTGATATACATCGTTCATTGTTCCCAGGGGTACCTCTCAGCCACGATTTGAGGTCACACAAGACTTAGTGGGACTGTTTATTCTTAACTATTTCATCATTACCATTTTCAAAACAAAAAATTTTACATAGAAGATGTAACACACTATAATATTTAAGTAAAACACTAGTAATAGGGTACTTGTGGCCTAGTAATAGCTTACTTTTCTCGCAGTAAATGTGAACATTTTTCTGCTGCATAACTGCTGCTTAACAATTTTATTTTTCTTCCTTTAATTTTAGTTTGGGAATTATTAATCGTTCTGAGAAATCATATTTCACTCAATTGTCAAAGAAGGATCTCTTATCAGGGACCATGTGCAGTAAACGTTCCGATGGATTCAGTTTCCTGTCATGATCTATTGTGGACATCAGGGTAGCAACTTAGGTTTCGACACCATCATTTGATTTGGCAAAAAATCATAAAACAGTTGAGTGTTTTTAGAGGCTTGCGTCAGTAAAAATAGGTAATGAAAAGCGGTGATAATTGTCTTATTTTTGGCTGGACCAAACCCAAATATTTCCATTCGGAATGAGAAGCTTTGCCACTGAACTATGGGCCGTCCATGATTCCACAATTTTAAGACGATATAGTTGATACAGTATTTGTGTCTTTTACTTTTCAGACGTTCTGAAGGTCGCAGTTTCATTTCTTTATCTAATAGAAGACCATTTTTCTGAAAGAGTTTTACACTTCAATGTTTCATAGTATCTAATGTCGATCCGTTTATGTGGTGTTTAATCCAGAGGGTACCAGCTCAGATATCAATCTTATCACTTAGTCACATTTCAAATTTACTTAATGCTTAGATGCATAAAGTGGCTTCAGTCATCTTCAAACCACTAAATATATCCATCTGTACCTCTAGTGCTTTAATTTCTGTAAATAGCAAATTGGAAAATAATGTTATTATAATGATGAGCTAGGGGTGCAATACGACATAAATTTTACTTAAAATTATAATCAAGACACTTATTTGAAGGGATAATAGATGATATAATTCATGCAATTTTCTTGAGTTAAAATCTAGTATCTGTATAGAAATTCAATGCTAAATATGCCTTGAATTGGTAATAAAGATAAACGCATTTCTTATTTATTATTTTTTTCGTTCAATATTTTCTTCATCAATTTTTAACTAGGTACTTCTATAATAAATACAACTGAATATCAAAAGATTTTGATTTAATGTTAATGTTATATAAAATTTTATAAGTGATTATGCAGTATACCACTCTGTCAATTGGCTTGCTCTGTGTCTTTGGACACTTTTTACACGTGTCAAATATCATTTGTAGAGGATTTACATCTTAAATTAAATTTCGAGCTATTAGATCAATCTCATTTAAAAGAGACCCATAAACTGAACATATTTTGATAAACAATTTTATTGTTTAAAAAAATTTATTGAAGTTCATTCTAAATACTGAAAAATTCTTATGCCTTACATTTTTGTTTGATTTTTGGAGTGTTTTTTCTTCAATTCGATTGAGTTACATTTTAAAAGTCTGTATTTTTAAAGACTATTTTTTATTCCAGTTTATCTATTTGCTTAAACAAAAAGGAAAATAAGCACATTCCTCGGTAACCTATCAGAAACAGAAAGTTGTTTCGATTGCTATTTAAAAAAATGAGAGATACAATTGTCATGGCAACACTTTCATGATATCAAATTTTTATCCCAACGATAACATCAAACTAAACATTAGCTCAAAGTATTTTGGAAGACAAATTCCTTGTTAATCAAATTCACCATTTTTCAGGAAAACATGACTCAAAAACATATATTTTCAAGTGAAATTCCAAACACAAAATAGGGAGTGAAAAGATGCGTTGTTGAAAACATTAAAAAATTATTTAATAAGTTCATTGTCAATCCGAATTCCAGAAGTGAAACTAATAACTCGAGTTACTTTTTTATCTGAAGCATGCTCATTGTTTTCCATTTAATCTAATATGAAAAAGAAAAATATCCTGTAAATTGATTTGATTTTGCATTTCATTTTGTGATGAATTGCTAGGTTGCACAATTGTGAAATATATCAAGATGTATAGCTTAAGTTATCGCTATGTTGTGCTTTTTATCGGGCTCTGCCTAAAATTAGCTGTACTAAATGCAAATAGTACCAATAAAAGTAAGTTTGAAAATTAATTTTATTTATCGATCTTTATTTATTTGTAAAATTCGGCTATATTTTGTATTCATTTGAAAACCTATTTACTGCAGATGTAAAGCAATAACTTTCTTATTTAATAATGTAAAATTATTTTTACGATGTGATTTCAATTGAATTTGACAATTTTGATTTTCAATTTGATAATTATTAATTTTGATGATAAAAATTTATTTATTTGGATTTTGCACAGATGAAAAATTGTTAAATTTCAGTTTGCAATTGTTTACATAAAATTTTATATAAAGTAAGTTACAATATTTTATTCCACTTTAACATTATAATGCAGTAAAATAATTTTACAGAGCAATTTTAGGAAATATTTTTAAAATTAATGTCGTAAAAAATGTCAACAATAATATGAATATTTTAATCTTTTCTTTAAAATTTTATCTTTTACAAACAATATATATATATATATATATATATATATATATATATATATATATATATATATATATATATCATATATATATATATATATATATATATATACATATATATATATATATATATATATATATATATATACATATAATGTTAATGTCTCCTCTTACAAATACTGCATTTACAAGTTTTTGGTTACTAAATTTTATAAATTATTGAAATAAGAGCTATTTCATGTTTGATATTAAACTTCGGCAATATTCGTTAAAATTTGTCCATTGTTTTTTAATAATAATATGTAAATTAATCAAGACATTGCATTTTTATTTACAAGTTTGATTGTTAAATTTTATAAATTAATGTATAAACTTATTGCCATGCCTAATATGAAACTTCAAAAATATTTTTTAAAAATTTTGTCCATTGTTACTCAATAACGAATTGTAAATTAATTAAAATATTTAGTTTATACTTTTAGACACTATTTAATAAATATAAATTATTATCGATTATTATTAAGAGTAACATTTTGCTTTTTAATTGACCTTAATTGTGTACATTAAATATGGTTTAAATGTTGAATATTTTGATGTTTCTCCATTCAATCCACTATTTCATAAATTTTTGATAAATTTCGATTAAATATTTCGATTGATAACTTTACAATGCATCGAAAGCTATGTTCATGTATATGTTTTTACAGTTTTGCATTAAATTTTTATTTATTTTTAAACTAAAATGTTTTCAGTGATAAACCTTCCACATTCTTCCATTAATCAAAGTAATCACTCTCTAGACTATCTGAACTAGACATTCTGACGTCATTCACCAATCAGAACTTAATTATCTAAAAAACAGTAATTGGAAACTTGCCAAAAGTAAGATTATATTAACTGTCAATAAATTAATTTCTGTCGTTCTAGATCTCTAATCATTTTAAAGAGAATTAAGTAAACATATTTAAATTAATTTTCTAAGAGAAATTTTTGCTCGGAGCTAAGCTTTCACTACTACCATGAAAAATACATCTATCTTCATCTCCTTTGATTTTCCATCACCAAATTTGTGACGGAATGGTCTTTAGTTTAGCAGTCCTTCGGTTTGACTCCCACTTCATGGGCGTGCATGCTTGTAATGGAGCAGAATCCACTTTAAGCTTTTGGCCATTGTCAAATGAAATCTTGTATATAAAAAATGAACGTAGACCCATTTTTTACAACCATTATAACTTTCTTCATCATACTTTTGAATATGTTAGAAATTTCTTCATTACTTTCCTGAATAATTTTAACTTTTCATCACTTTACATGTTTTTATACATTTTATTTTATTTTTATCCATTAATCTGAAATGAACATGCAGATAATTTACCCTAATAAATTTCATTCTTTTTTTCCATCTTCTACAGAAAACACTTTTGTGCTTACTATTTTCATACAACCCTGAAATTGCTATTAATTACTTAATTGTGACTTAAAAAATATTTTTAAAGGCACTATACTATTAACTAATGACCAAAAAAAAATTTCACACAGCATATAAAAAGAAAATAAAAACAAGCTATACGTCATAAACATTCAAAGATAAATATCCATTACCACCACAGAAAAATTAAAATGCAAAAACAAATTTAAATATCTCTTCTTAAGAAATTAGAATGAAAATCATACATTTATACGGCTGATCTTAGAAAATTCTTATGGAAAATTATTAAGTCAAAAATTTATTTTAGAAAAATGAAAAAGTACGTTTTCGAAAAATTTACATGCCGAAAATTGACCATTAGAATGAAAAATAAATTATTATGTGACTCATCTTAGGAACTTTAAATATGAAAACATAAAATTACATCACTTTTCTTAGGAAATTGAAAATTTTAATTTAGATTTACATGTCTTATGATATAAGGAAAGTAATGTAAATGTATATAATTGTATGATTATAGTACAACAAATTTAACGTTCTATAAATAAATAAACACTACTATAGGACGTAAACTTAACTTTATAGGGCATGCGAAATCATAAAGGATAAAAGCAAATACCTAAGCAATCCATCATAAGAAGTGAAAACACATAATTGTAAATTTATGGCTCATCTTACGAAATTATAAGGAGAAAACACAAATTTATATGATTCGTCTTAAGAAAGAGAAATGAAAAATCATAAACTAATATGATTTGTCATGGGAAATCAAAAGGAAAATATAATCTCCAAATGAATGTAATCTTTTTTACGAAATTAAAATAGAAATACGTAAATTTATATCACTTTTTATCGAAAATTGAAATATTAAATTTTTATAATAACACATATTATTAAGAAACTACGATGAGGAAAAAGATAAATTTTCAAGACTCATTTTAGGAAGGTGGAAATGGAGAAGAAAACGTAAGTTTGTGACTCATCTACAGAAATTAGAATGGGAAATGAAAATTAAATTAAGTGAAAAAAATGCTAGTTAAGTAGAAGTAATAATTGAGAAAGTATTCCTCTTCATAATTCTATACGTTCTATTCTGATTAACATTATCCACAATCAATATTAAATTAATTAAGAACTCATTAATAAATTAATCACGCATGAACTATTTAACAACACATTCTTTAAACAAATAAATAAATCTTTTATTATATTTTTTCCTTACAGACACCAAACAATACTCAAAAATATTATTTTATGTTCCATTTAGGTTTTTGTGAAATTACAAAGAAAAATAATGGGACAGAAAATTTTTTATAACTATCCATTTTTTATTGGCGAGCTGTCCGCATAGAAAAAAATATTAATCCTTAAATTCTCTTCTCTGATTGAGTTTAAAGTAATAAATCTTGGGATGTGTGTTCTCCTTTGATTTAAACCTAAAATTAAACAAAAATATAGTATGACGCATCTAGGTAACATTCATATATAAATAGCATAAATTTATGTTTGAATTGTCACTCAAAGTGTATCGTATATCAACATTTACCCACTTAATACAAGTAATTTATATTTAATTACATGTAATTTTTGTTTAAAAGTATATATAAAAACTAATCAATAAGCAATGGAAATATTAATGAATAAATGAGTGATTAATTTGTTTGTTTCATATGAAACATTAATAAATTTTGTAAGCGCTATGAGTAGACTGTTTCGCTTCTATTTTATGTTCTATTATTATTTATTGTAATTAGGTTTTTATTTATTTAAAACACTTAAAAGCAATTTCTGTTTAATTATTTTAGATTCTAATCAAAACACAATATACAAGGGAAATGGATCATTAACCATTCCACTAGAAACGGGACTTTATGTAAGTAAAAAATATTTTAATATTTTTATCTACAAATATTTAACGTTTTTTATGTTAAATATGGCTTTTTGTTAAATTTTTATGTTAAATTTAATTTAATATAACCAGAAAATGTTTGGTCTTAAATTTTCTTTCTAATTTCTTATATTTTTGAAAACTAAATTTGTTCTTAATTTGTTTGATATGATAATAAAATAGCTTTATTTAATAACCTTGTTTAAAAAAAATTTTTACCTATTTAATTTTATGTTGATTTCCGTAATAAATCATCTAAAAATGCATATAGTCACCAATTCAGGTGATTGATCCGAGAACACTGAATTCTCATTTAAATTTAACATATGCATTAACATTATTAAAATATGCATATAACATAATTCATTTCGTTAATATAAATTTTTTGATCAATTTTTCTATTCTTTTTTTTTTTTAATTTTTAATATTTTAAAAATCAGCTAGTTTTTCCGGTTTTTACTTTATTTTATCCATATCGAAAATAGTTATTTTTACGCTTCGAATTTCCCACTAAATGCTGTTGATCTGGCAACACATAAATTTTATCCCTGTAACTGAAAAGTACGAAATAAATTCACAGAATATAAACGGAGTGATCTGAAGCAGAGTTGTACTGCTAGATCATTTTTGAAAACAATAACTAAGACAGGATCGGTATGTAGCAATTAATGTTAATCTTTTTGTACAGATGTATATTTACGAATTTAAAGCTGAAGAAAGGTCCAGCATTTTTGGATTTTCACTCACTGCTCATCCATCGAATAATATCACTGAAGAAGACTTAAATCCGTCAGCAAAGGTGATCATTAATGTACAAGATACCGTTAATAATTCTTATGTCACAGCAGCATCTTGGACATTGACCCCAAGGCAGAAGATAAAGAACTATTCATTCAGCAGGAAGCACATTGCGAGGGTTACCTTCATGCCACAAGGTAATTGGTCAGGAAGCGAAGTTGTGCTGACTTATAGCGAGATTATATTTGGTAAGTACATTTCAATATATTTCCATTAAAAATAATAAAATTAGAAATATAATGTTTATGAACAAAAACTTATTACATCATGAAACATTTAATACGTATTGGTACTCATTACAACACTTGAATGTAATGTGTTCAGTTGGTTTTTCATAGTTTCTTTATTTTCTCCTACATCAAAAATGCCTAGTAACTTTAACTTACTTACTTAACTTAACTTACTTAGTAACTTTAACTTACTGTTGGAATAGAAATGTTTACACATAATCACTAAGTCCAATGAGAGTAGATAACAGGGCAAAATGAGATTGATAATAGACTATAGTGAAAGTAGAAAATCCTATCCAGTATTTACAAACCATATCACTTAATCATTTCTAAAGGATATTTCTTGAAACTATTGGATGATAGGAATACGATCTATAATCATTGTTAATGTGTAGTTGGTTAGAGGTTATCATTGAATATAAGTGAAATAAACAACTAACACAAATTTACAACATGAGTTAGTCGTTCCTGAATGACATTCCTTAAAATGATCGGATCCTTGCAAATTGACCATTAGAACAACAATAGATCATTAGTCTGGAGATGATTAGACGTTGTCATTGACTACAGCGCAAACGAACTATAAGCATTAGTTTATTTCAATTAGTCATTTCTAATTGATATTCTTTGAAATCGCTGGATCCAATAAATTGAAAATAGCGTTTCTATAGGGGTGGAAATGGTCAATCTTTTAAATGGCTACTCTCTGGATTGATAGTAGCTTAAAGACACGACCAGAACATTTTAATAATAACATTTTGTCTTCTTGGTGCTATTAGTTCCGATACTCTGAATCGTTCCTATAACAAACAAATATCCTAACAAACCCATATGTTCGACTAATCACATTTCTTTAAATAGATCTCCCTCAATGTCAAGTTTTACAACTGCTCGTATTTTTATAAGAAATTCCTTTTTATCAATTCAAGACGATCCAGTTGTAAATATCCTTGTAGTGTGTTTCAATATTAAAATTCAATAAGATTTAGAATTAGTTCAAACACTACTTTAATCAAAATATTAAATATTTACAAAAGCTAAACAACAAATAATGCTGATATAAAAAGATTTAATTAACATATAGCGCATTTTTAAAGTGCACAAAAGTTTTTGTGATCTTTAGCAATCAATTTCGGAGACAAAACTGCCTAAAATGCTTTTAGAGGAGACTGTTTACTAAACACCTTCTATATCCTTCCACGAGTTGATGTATTCCTCCGCAATTGATTTTAATTTCACTTGGGGACCACTACAATCCTTAATGAATGCATCATTTATTTCAAATTTTTTTCTATTGAGTTTGTGTGAGTGTTTCAAGCCATTTGCTTAGTAAGTTTGATGAATATGGCTAATTCTTTGATAGCGCATAAATTTTTTGTAACAAAAAATATTTATTCTTGATAAGTGCGGGGAGAAACAGGACAGATTTCCAAAATGTTTGATTGATAAATTACGAAATAAAACTCTTAATAAATTTCAAAGCCTCTCATTTTTAAAATACTTTGAATCACTGCAAAAAAGCAAGAATCGATCTAGTATATCGTAGATCGATTCTTGATACTTGATCAACTCAAAAATAGCAATCAGTTATTTCGGCATATTCGATAATATGCTTATTTTATGTCTTTTTGAGAATGCGCTATTTTGTACTTTTTTCCATGACATTTTATTTTTCATATAATTATTTTATATATTTACCAACACCATTTAAATGGGAATATGCTTCTGTAGTCATTTTTATCAGATTTCCTATTAAAATTTTTCAATCCAGTATATAAAAGTAATTTTGAATGTTTTTCTCCATAAGTAAATTTAGCTTAAAATTAAAAATTTTTTCTTAAATGTAAGTAATGCTTGAAAATTCTTTCTATATCACTCATATTTTCCCAAGAAACCAGGAACTATGTAAATTAGAAATCACTATAGTAATATAAATCATTAGCTTGGACAACATAAAACTATTTGAATAAATTCAATAAATATCTTTTAGTTTTCAAATAGAAATAACTTATTGTAACAATAAAAGTTCTTGGTTCAAGATATTCAATAAACTATTGCATTCATAAATCATAATAGTACCAAAATAGAAAACCCTCCAATCAAAAGTCAAATAGTAGAACTATTCTTTTTAGAGTAAAAGGTTCTAATTTCAAATTTAGCCGCAGGCAATCAATGGATGATGGACGGCGTACTTTTAGTTTCTTTAAACTAGTCTGTCGGAGTAGGAGTTTAAAATTTTACTGGGTAAATTTTTTTAGAGTTCACTTTACATGATTCACTTTCTGTGAAAATTTCTCCAGTAACGAAAAAAACAATGCATGCAAAAATATTTTAAAATAATTTTCACAGATAATTTTATTGGTTACTTAGAGTCAAAATATACTTATGGATTCCTTAGGGTCTAATGGTAGATTTTTAAACTGAATGATCCAGGATTTGAATCAAGAATAATTAACATTAGCAAATGGGTGTTGTTTATTCTATCTGACGATGTCTCGCAAAAATTATCCAGGAATTTTCTTCTCAATGTGTAAGCGAAAAATTTTTTATTACAACCCTTATAAGAAAAGATCTTTAATATAAGCTTTAGTTGTTAAGTTATCCAATATGCGATGCCAAACGTCAAAATTTTATATTAAAGTTAAACTAATTATTGTTTTAGTATATAAAAAATCTGTTGCAGAAAAAGCAACCACGATATATACAAGTGATAATAATTAAGGTAGTTATTGTTTACATTGGAAGCTAGACAACACGAATATCTTGTAAATTACTTTTTTTACTCATCAGATAAAATTTTATTTGATGAGTAAAAGTTCACTAAGCGATATGTACATTCCAAATTTAAAATATTTTTTCATATAACAATATTTCAGTTATACAGAACGCATTGAGTTGTATGTTAAAAACTTTGCAGATTCTACAGAAAGAAGTAGCTCTAAGAACGGGACGACAGTCATTCCTTGGGACCCAGTCGATGGAAGATCCTACAGACCCAACAGTGTTTATACATATCGCATAGTTACAACAAAAGATATGAATGTCAGCAACGTTATTGTAATTCTCAACGATTTGGATATTGATGAAGACGTGGGTGAATATTTGTTAATTGGAGCAGGTACCTTCTACCCTTTTGTTAAGTAATTTTAGTCTTTTTTTAATGGAAAACAATGATGGAGAGGGTTGAGTTGAAATTTATAAAATACGCTATAGTGACACGGGATACAGCTTTTTTACCTTGCCTTATCGTAATATATGTAATTTTTAAATTATATAGTGGTTGACCAAAATTTGGTTACATTATGCGTCTTCTATTAATCTGGGTTATCTAAAATCAACAGTGATTTCGCATAATCATGAAACTCAATAAAAGAATATTTATTTCTTCAATAAACCTAAAGAGCTAATATATTAGATTTTTGTTATATTAAATAAACTATATATAAACACACGTGCATGTGTTCATATTTAAACAAAATACATATATACATATTTATACCTCTGAATAGTATCATGCTTAGCAACTTCTTAGTAGTTAAATAATTTCAATTGTACAAAGAATTAACATGAATTCTTGTGGTTGCTCTTTTAAAATTATCTTTAATTAAAAAAAGATTAAATGATTAAAAAATTAATTGGGGATTTATATTAATTTAAATTATAGTGTGATTAAATTAATTTTGGGGTTAAATTTAGAACTAACTGTTCACCTGTCTAACGGTTGAAAATTTGCTTCTTTTCAAAGTTAGGTGCTTACTGTACTTAGATAGCATTACATTTCTCGATAAAAAAAAATATATATATTTCTTGGTACTTACATTAATTAATTTCAATTAATTAATTCGACTACTAATTTTTATTTTAAAGTTTTATTTACTATCAATCAATCAATAAAAATATTTAATCAATAGCTACGTTTATTTAAACCATGATTAAATTATAACTTCGTAATTAAAATAGAAATAAATTAACCACTTATATAATTGGTTAAAAATAATCTTTCCACAATCAGAAGTTTTCTTTAATTTAATGGAGTTATTCAACTCAAAAACTAAATAAACTGATTTTTAAATTTTTGCAGCGGCAAATTTATTTTAATGAAAGTATATTTTATGAGATATTTCATTGAAAAATATTTTAATAAACATAACTCAATGAGACATAATTCCGTCTTATTAAATAAATGTATAAATCATTTAATTAGTCACTGTAAATGAATTATTTTAAAATTCTTAAGTATGAGGGTTTCCCTAAAATGTCCTGATTCGCACTTAATTTTAGAGTACCACAACTATTACATTCAATAAATGTGTCGCGATACATGAAAGTTGGTGTCCAATATGAAACAACTTGCAACACTACTAGTTTTAAAATTTGAAAGATATTCTTTATCTTTAAATAGATTTAAGAATGTCGATTCCGCGATATATGGTCATTAGCTTCAATATTTTACCACTAAGAACGCTGTAAGTCGTCTCATCTTGTAACTCACAGTTAATTTTTTACTCTTCGAAGCCATTTTTATAACCGAAAAATATCCGTTACAAAATTGAAAAATGAGACAGGCCTGTTTTTATTTCATTCATTAATATTGTGCCTTTATCATATAAGTAATATAATATGTTTATGTATTTATAGTACATTATTTTAGTTATTTCTTTAATTGTTAGGTAGCGCTCCATTTGAAGGCCCACCACCATTGTTCATTGCGAGCTTTTTTGAACCCAAGAAATACTTAATAAATGATGAAAATGCATACATTGTGTTTGTGTCTGGTTCGACTCGGAAAAATCACAGAGGTTTCAATATTACTTGGTACTACTCAGGTAGTTTTATACAAATATGTATTATTTTTGATAAATGTTGCAAAAATGTTTTTAAAAAAAAGATAAACTAATAGAAGCATTTAAAAATGCGTGAATAATTCTTAACTTTCCTTAACTTAATCTTAAAAAGAAATTTTTCCTTATCTTAAGAATCCTCAGCTGAATAACAACGTGGTAACTAGCTCATAGTATTTGTGCCTTTAGAATTAAATTATGATTTTGGTTTAACTTTCAAGAGTCTATTTTTGCTCTTAAAACCTAATTTCTTGTTGCCATTCCATTTAAAGTGTATTCCATACCATAAAACAAATGCGTAATAAAAGTTAATCTGAATCCTGTGCAACCTTGGTGAGAATACAGCTGACCAATATATGCACTGTATATGATATTGAAAATCTAAACATGTGTAGAAAGTAATGAAGTCGGCAAAAGGGTAAACATCGCAACGAACTCTAAATGATGCTTATGACAACATAATACATTTACTTTGATATCGCTTTACAGACTTCCTAAGAATCAAGAATTTCTGTAAATCTTTTTGAAATTCACCCTTTGGTATTAACTTTCGGGAAGAATTTTTCATAGAGATAGAGGATTTATTCAAGTATCGTAAAGGAGGAAACATGAAAAACTTTCAAACGTTCATCCTGACAGATATCGTTTAGAAAGAAAGAACACAAAATCTGTTTCACATTGTTCAACAATGATTTAGAATAAACTCGAAACTTTCCAGTACAAAATAAAAGACACTATGACTAATGGTCATGCTAAGGTCTGGCATAAAATACTTATAAAAACAATGATTGAACAATATGCTCAATAAATTTCGAATAAAAATCACTGATGTTGACAATATAAGCAGAAACATAGTTAAGTTCAGACGCTATTCACGTTCTAAAAATAATCGATGAGTAAGAAATCTAGGAAGAGATGTGATCTTTGATGTACTTAGAGCTTCCTGGTCTAGAAAAATAGCACTTGGCTTTCCCTAAAGGAAAGATACTGTAAATGGATACTTTATATCCTCGACATATCCTTGGTCCCTAATATTTCAAATAATAAGGGTAAGTCGTGGTCTGTTATGGCAGGTGATAGCATCTTGACTCATGACAATGCGTTTGTCGTTCAATGTGGCCTTCTTAATTTGCGGAATAGATTAGACCTATTACGACGTTCAAATTTGTATACAGTGACTTTCGTTTCTTATACGAAACCGTGACTCGTCAAAAAAAAACTTATATTGTACCATCAGTCGACTCCATCGTGAATGGAGAAGCTACCCTCTTAATGAATATCATGTCTATAGATCTCTAATTGCTAATCAGCGATTAGAAATCCCAATTGACATTAGAACACACCATGATTTTCTGGTATCTGTCACATATTGAAGTTATTGTGATAAGAACATCGCGTTTAAAATATGCCACGTTCTAGCTTTTTAAACATATTCGCCAACCCTGGTGCTCAGTAACTACTTGTAAGTAACAATTTGCTGTGATTCCTTCACTTGTATTTCACTTTATTTGAACAAGAATGCCACACATAATTTATATGGTAATGTATTTCACATCAAAACGTTACCTTTAAGAAACCAGTAATAATAATATCTTAAGTGTGAACATAAAATAACATATTAGCCTCAAAATGTTAAGCAATTTTATTTTTTAAAGAAAAAGCTTAATACCAATTGTGGTTAAAATAGGAAAAGAAAAAGTAAATTCATAATTTGAAGCATATATAATTTCGCCTGTAGCAACAATAAAAAAAACTGGATTAAGTGTAAAGATTAGTTATTTGGAGTTGAGAAGAAGATGAAGTATAAAAAAGCCTATACTTGGATTTGTTCCTCGATGAATTACGAATGTTTCAAATTCTAGTATAAAACCTATGAAAAACACAAAGTGGATTTAAAAATAAAATAATAGAATAATGTGGTAAATATTTCAAAGTTAATACGAAGTAATTATCCAACTAACGCATCTTTGTTTTATTAATTTTGTTTTTCAGTGGTGTCTTTAAGCTTAATAAAACGACTTTCATGTTTTTGCAGGAACAAAATTTATCAAAGAGAAAAAAAAGGATAATGAAGATGTTTTGGAATCTGTTCCGATATGCATCTACAACACTACTGCAGCTATGGAAGAAGTAAGAGAACTTTAATATTTATTTTTTCCTCTCTTTTCTCACATACTAGCACAAGAAACACATTTTTACCAAATAAAAAAGTAAATGTATGTAAATCAAAAGAAACAGAGTGTCAATAAAAGATAAATAAAATGTAATAATCCTAGGGAATACATTCGGAAGGAAATGGATAAAGTAGTTTTTCTAAATCTAATACAGAAAAATTTAGCTGTAATTAACCATCATTATGCATTTTGATAGCACAAAGCACTAAACTATGTTCAATGAAATAGTACTTAAAAATTATCAAAACTGATGGCTGATTAAAAATAATAGTTTAAGCACACAATATTCATTAATCCAACCCATGCGGAATGTTTTGAGACTTGTTTTTTAAAAATCTGCGATGGTATCTATCACCTCTAGTGAATTTTGTAGACACGATTTCATAAAAATTCGTGTGTGCAAACGTGTTTGCCCATAAATTATTAAATATCGCATTTTGATATTTAATAATTCATAAAATTATGCAGCTAGACTTAAATTGACACGTTAATGATTAGAAAGTTTCAAAATGAGTATGATCTTTTTTTTTTTGGATAGAAATTAAGCAAGTGTAGAGATTAAGTCTCGACAGAAATGGATAAACATGCCGGCATCCACAGTTTTGTTGAAGCTGTTGAAGTAATGGCTGTTAGATCATCAAAGTTCGAGCAGTCTTAATGTAAACGATATCCTTTACAAATCATAAAAATAAAGGTCTAATAGCATTATATTAAATAATCAGGGCAGCCAAGAAATTGGTTCCGTCACTAACTCCATATTCTGTAATGTAACCTCTTTTAAATGTTGAATCTCTTGTTAGAAAAGTCAGATGAGATGATTATGATTCCTTCTAATATTCAAGATAATAAACGCATATATCGAATTAAACAAACACATCAAAAGTAAGCATGAATTTGCATTCTAAGCGTTACCAAAAATAAAAGCATTATTAATAGCAGTCATGTGCATAAATAAAGATGCAGACGATACACAAAAGATTTTCGACTGGAAAGAAAAAGAAATCGTTTATATAATATGTTCAAGCAATTAAAGAAAGTATATGATGTTTACACAATAAAAGTATGATCTACAATTAGATGCCATAGGTTTTTGTTTTATTTGATAAATTTATGCATCGAATTTAACGAGATTCATTAAAAACGAGTTCTTCTTTCATTTTCCAATCAATTTAGTCATGAAATATTGATGAAATATCATTTGTCCTCATGATCCATAAGCTTATTCATCCTTATACTGTAAATCAAAAATATATATTTCATTTTGATCTAAATAACAAATGTGCAAGTATTTTGTGAAGACGAATGACTCACATGTGACCGAACTTGCTTATTTATGACAATGATAATGAAACTGTCACGACGTTGGCGTTTTCTCTATTGATCACATTTATATTCAGTTCCATTGTTCAGGAAAATATCTGTAGCTACTTGAATGTTCTGCAACATCTAATAAATCTATGATAATAATACCTCAAACTCTAATGATTTTAGATTCGCTCGTTGATCATAGTGGTGGACCATCTTTGTTACCAAAGATTCTAAGCTCATACTGCATGAGTTTTTTTATTAAAAAGTTTTTTTATTCAATTATTCAATGTTAGTTTTTTTATTCAATTCATATAAACCCTGAGGCTAACATGATTAAATCATACTGCAATCATGGCATGTTATGCAGCGAGTAAAGAATTTCTTTTCTTTAATAATTTAATTGATGCCATAACTCAAGAGCTGTTATGCCAATAAAGATAGGATAGATTCAACATGTTTTTCAGGGAGGGTAATATATTGAAATTACGAATTTAAATGTCTTAAAAATAAATTTAAGTAAAATTTAATATCGATTATCATTGTAGTATTTGTTTATGAGAGGATTTTTATTTCATCTCAAATAGAATTTAGTTCAACAATTAGAGCAAGTCTTTTAAATTCAATAGATGAGTTCATAGTTCTTCATTTATAATACCCATAAAATCTGTGCTATAGTAACCAATCTCTATAGATGGAGTTATCTGGGTTTTTTAGCATTGATTTACTCATTTCTGGAGGAAGTTTTACCAAAGCTCAAAATGCAAAACATTTTTCAAGGTAATCTCTACTGGTATGATGTTGTAAGGTAATGAATCTGTAAACATCTAAAAATTCCCATATTTTTCGGATGATGTAAAATACTTTTCAGATGCTTTGAGATTCTGTTATGCAGTCATGTTTATAAAAGTCGTTATATTTTACATCACCTTAAAAATAGGGACATTTTAGTTAATTATGAAATTTGGTACTAAATATAGGGCAACATAGTATACAAGAAGATTGTCCAGGTAAATTCAGAAAGTTAGATCACTGTACTCGAAATCATAGCCAATAGTAGAGTGTGCTGCTTTGAGTGTACAAATTACTGACAATTTATTTATTACCGTCACTAATATTACTCTCTCTGAAGTTTTTTAATTGTATTTTCTGTTGTATAATATATAATGTAACAAAATGGAAAACTGACTTGGAATATGAGAATGACAATAATACAGTAAACAACCATTCTTCAGAAATTGAAACATAAAGAAAAAACCTATATACTTTTGGAGAACTGGGCACCGCATAGTTTATAGTCTCAAAGACGGTTTATGTGTTTTTAACGAAACACTGTATACTATTACCTTACGGAAAGATTTTTTAATAAATAGCTAGTCTTATTCAAGTGCTGAAAGAGAGAAAACCAGGAAACAACATGACATAAGATCTAATGTGAGTAATAAAATCAATGTAAATATTTTTTTTAAGTTTTCCAAGGTTTTTTGTCAAAGTTTAACGATTAATGTTTTAGATTTTCCTAGACAAATTTCATACATTCACTGTATGTTATACAATTAACATGTGTGAATATAATCAGCATGTGTTAATTGCATTCAAAAGAATTGTATAACAATTATTTAACTATAAAAAGATATATCAAAGTACTTATACCGTTTTCTAAGTTTCCTACGACAAACTCATAATATTATTGAACAACACAAATTTTTACTTATGAATTTTATATTAAATTTTCGAAATGAACTATGAACTTACCTCAATATAACTCCTTCCAAATAAAATAGAGATATTAATAATAAATGCAAAAGTGTTATTTTGCTTTTACCTCAACGAATCGCGAGAAAATGAAAAATATATAAATTTATTTATATTAATATTCATACATTTCAACTTATTCTTTTATTTTATGTCATATTTTTAAATATACGTATTCATACTATTGAGTATTACTATAAATATGAAAATATATAAAAAGCAACATTGTACATTTTTGTATGTTAGTAATAATTAAACCTGATAATCCACAAAACTGTATTATAATAAATATATATTTTTAATTTTCAGCAAAATCGAATAATAAATAACACATTTTATTTACAGCTTAAAAAGAATAAAAATCGATTTGAAAGTTTTCGAAAGAAATTTGCCCTGATTGCTACAGAATATGCAAAAAAGAAAAAAGAAAACTCTTTTCTTCCTGGGATTGAAATCATTAAGTAAGTTATTGTCCAGTACTAACTGACTGTAATTCAATGTTTCAGAAATATTTTTTAGTAAAATGTGTGCTGCTTTAAACTATAAACACTTAATCAGCTTGAATGCTTTTATTTACTTTTGCGGTAATTATTCCCAGAAAATAACAAACATCATTTCTAAAAATTATGTTCTCATTAACGTAGAAAATAAAAAGTAGAATATATTTAATAATAAAAACCTAATATTTTAAAATCATATAATTCACTTAATACTACAAACATTTTAAGCCTATATATGTCATACCTATATATTTTAATTAATGTTCACAGATCCCATTTCTCCTTCAAAATTAAATAATTGAAGTGGTGTGTTTTGGGATTTACACTATGCTCACTTTCTACAGAAAACGACGAATTTAATCGGAATGTATAATTCAAAATAGACTTTGAAATACCACAAACATCTATCTGAAAGATAGGAATCAAACCCATGGTCAGTTAAACTAAATAGCAAAGCGATAACCGTTAAGCAATCAGCTTATTTTTAATGCTTTGAATCAACAGTAAATTGGTTGAATCAAGCCTTTGGCGCAAAAAAAGAAGATAATTCAACAAGAAATCGAATTATCGAGTAGATAATTAACATTACAAAAATATGATCCATACGAAAGCTTTAGTTCCTCATTCTACAATGACATCTACATTTTGAACAGGAAAGCGAATAAAACCTGATATCTTGATTTGGAAATATTTTCCTCAATTCAAAACACAATAATTTTTGCAAACTCGGCGGACATTAAAGTAAATGCAATGTTAATACATTTAATGATTATACAGGAAATAGAACAAGATTTTTTTAAGAGAGATTCTCTCAATCAATTTAAAAGTTTGGGAAATATACATTTCACTTTATTTCATATTCATACAAAACGGAATTTGAAATAATGGAGTTAACTGAATTAATGTATTGTTAATTTAGAAATGGAATAATAGTTTAATTTTGAAACAGCTTAATGAGGAATGCACAACATTTGGATTTCTGAAAATTGTGTGTAAGTAGTGCAGATATTTGGGTCCACATATTTCGGTGAAAAAGTGTTTGCTTCATTGAGCTTTTTAAAATATTTTAATGGAACTAGACTTGACAGGGAATTAATTAAAATGCGTAAACTAATATGAAATATGAACCTAATATTAAAAACTACCTGAGAATGCATTGCAACAGATTTTTCATTTTTGCACTAAGCACTAACAGATTTGCACTAAAAACTTAAGAATTATATTTAACCCCACTAAAAATTTTTAAAATTTTTATGAATTATCAGACCACTCCCATTTTTTCCCGCTAAGCCAATTGATATTAATGATGTTTAGTTCTAAAAATACTCAGTTGAAATTTGTTGAACTTAACTCTGGTACAAATGGGCATAAGTGACCGACGAGCTAGGACTAAAAAATATAAACAAAATTTTACCTACATCTCAAAAAGGTTCACCATCGCTGTCATAAGGTATATCTATAAATATGAAATGGAAGTTTAAAGAGGTTTTCACCTGCTCGGTGCCGACCTCGTCACAAAATAAATATTCAAAATTACTAGAAATCTGCTTGTGTTTATTGGCCACGTGCAGCAAAAATAAATATCTGGAAGCGAACTCAATGAAACAAAAGTCTTTATTGGTTTAATTTTACTGTTGCAAATGATTTAAATTTATTTGAAAATAATATTTATTCAATTCTTATTTATATGAAAATACTTTCAAGTAAATTTGATGCTTTGAGTGATAATTCTAATCAAATAAAAAAGCACATTAAATGTATTTATCAATGATATCGAAGGAACTGATTCAGTTATTTAATACTTAAAATTTTCGAAATTATATGTTTTCTATACTTTCTTGGATAAATGCCACAAGAAACATTGGCAAAAGGGTAGAACATTGAAAATCGCCTCATAATTACATCTAATTCAATCATTGCAAGTCCTAATATCAATCATCAAATATGGAAGTAACTATTCCGTAAAAATCAACATGGAGGACCTTTTAAAAATTACTTACCTGCATCTTTCCAAAACAACTTGAAATACATATAATGCTATCCGTAATTATAAAGCCTGATACCATGAATCATGAAATAGTATGCAAAATATTCCCCGAAGAATATTAAGCTTTTTTGGATGTTGATAACGTGCTAAAAAATTTGATTTCTTTTTCAAAATAAAATTGACGTTATGAGGAGAATCCTAATGTTAATAAAAAAATTATGAGCTTTATTATCACTAAAAGCTTCATTATAAAATGATTTAAATTAAAATGATATTTTGAAATTTCAAATTTTTCAAGTTGTTTACATTTATAAACTGATATTTTGGATTTTGATAAATATTGTATATAAGAATCATTCACTTCAAAAAGCAGCCATTTTAAAAACTGATGACAATAATTACATCTTGTAATTAAAACTTCAGCCATCTGAAACTTATTTAATATGAGCTATTTTGATGAAATGTGATGTATAAGATCCAAATATAAACCTACTTCTTGCATTTGATTTTGTTTGTCACTTTTTACACACGAGAATGTTCTTCAAAAAATACTACTTACCGACTTCGACTGCTAAAAAAATGGATTTCAAATTATAACAAACTTTACGTTTGGAGTGTAAAATGGAATAACTCATTAATAAAATGGTTAACTAAACTCAATAACAGTTTGGATTCTTACATGGTCCAAGGCCTACAGTGCCCATATTTGTTTTCTAACGGTGGACACTGGAATGCGCAGCATATGCCCCAGTTAGGTAGTTAACCCAATGCGAAACTCCCATTGTTCAGTTTCCAACTCAAGCATCGTTGGTACTCAGTTTTAGTAACTCACTGAAGGAATGAAAGGCTGAGCCGACAATGATAAACCCGAGGATCGAACCTCGGACGTGTCCCATGGAGGCGTGAAGTGCTACCAATATTCCCTCGAGTTTCTAATAGAATGATACATCGTTTACATTAATGACATAGTGTGTGGCATGAACATCTTTACAGGAATTTCAATGCTAATAAAGATTTAAGTTTTTTTACAAGCGATGTAATCGAAATTTTAAAGTGAAACAGATTTCATTTTAAATTGGCAGGTTGGTTGGTTTTTCTGGCGCAAAGTCCTAAAAAGAACATGCTGCGCCAAATCTAAGTTTTTTAAAAAAAGAGTTTTTTTTTTCAAATAATTTTGAAAAACCCAATCAACATTAAAATCTTAATAAATAACAAAAATATATGTATATAAATTTAAAATCTGAAATTAAAACAGAATAAGTACAAATTGTAGTACAAATGTTTAAAATTTAAATCATAAAATTAAATACATTGTATAAAACTGATTCCCTTTAAGAAGGCGAAAAGTTTTTTGTGTGGAGGTTCCCCCACTAAATCAAACAATTTTAAAATATCCGTTTTAAAAAATTTATAACGGTGATGGCTAAAATCTGGGCATGAAATTACAATATGATGAACAGTTAATGCTTCATCATACGTTTCAGATCATGGATTTGGTTTATTCAAAAACAAATGTCTATGAGTGAAACGTGTGTGTCCAATACGAAGGCGTGTCAACCGAACATCAGCACTTCGTAGCGGTAAAATGGTCAGTGTGATGAGCGATGGAAATACGGCACGTAATTTACTCGTGACCTGCAAGTTCCATAACTCTTGGCATAAATAATAAATATATTTTTTACACCCTTTCTCACATCTGTATTAGGAATTGAAGGCTGTATTGAAGTTGATGCAGCTTTGGCTGCTTCATCAGCCTTTTCATTCCCCTCAAGACTTACATGGCCTGGAATCCAACAGAAAATGATATCATATCCCTTGCCAGTAAGGGAATCATCAATTGCAATTGCTTCGAAAATCTTTGACACAAGGGGGTGACATATAAAATATTCTTATTTTCCAACCCTTCTAGTACACTCAAACTGACAGTATACACGCAAAATTAAAAAGAATTTACAGTATTCACATGCTGAAGTGCTTAGTATATTGCTGTAACTTCAGCTGTGAAGGTGGAGCAGGACAAATGTAGGCTGTAACTAAAAGATTATTAATAAAATCTCCACAGCCAACATGTCCCGCATTTTTCGATCCATCTGTGAACATTGGCGTGTAAGACAAGTACAGACAGCGGTGTGATAAATAGAGCTGTTCGAAAATATTAGAACTAGTGTCTGAACTGAGCAAATGAATTAATTATTTTTATCTGTGGATCATACCAAGGTGGATGTGAATAAAACTCTGTTTTAATAAAACGAACTTCACATAGGTCAGTTAATAACAGATTAGCTTTCGTTCGAGTGAGAAAAGGTGGAATATTGTCTGAGCGAGCTTCATACAGTCTCATAAGTGCAGGTAAAGTAGTTATGGAATGTAATAGATGATCAAGGTCAGACATGATTTTAGTATAATAATTGAGACACAGCTCTTAAATTTGCAGAGACCAACAATGGGATATAAACTTCACGCCATTCTATGTAACCGTTCTCAGTTCAAACTGAAGCAAATATTTAGTCGATACACAGACTAAGGATTCTATTCGTATAGATAATAAAAATAATGAATTTCCGGTACCTAATATGGATGAAGCCAATATATATATTTTTAATCCAAAATTTCTCATAAGATTTGACTTCAAATAATGATAATTTTAAATGTTTGTATGATATTTGATATCTTTGTCTTGTTATGCAGCCCATCTTCTGTCAGTGTGTTTCGAGTGTCGGGAAAAATATCAGTCAATGACACAAATGAAGCTCTGTATGCAATGGTTAAAATCTCGCAAGAATCGAATGAAGGGAAAGCTGCATTCAAATGGTACGAGCTGGAAAGTATTGTAGAAAAATACACCGAACGCTTTTCAGAAACTGGTGAAGACATATTTCAGGTAATGTATCTCTTAAAATTGTCTAAAAAATTTTTATTTCTCTTCATAAATTTGTGTATGCAATATAAATTTTTTTCAAGTTCTAGGAAAGTCAAAAAGATCTTAAAAATAAACTGTTCAACTCGTTATAAAGCACATATTTATTTTCTAGTTGATTATTTTCCATTTTTAGTATTTTCCTTACAAAAATTTCCCTGTTTCTCTAAAAAAATTCGGCACAAGTGCCGTATAATTCATGCTTCCAAATTCTGAATTTTTTGGCGATGAAGAAATGTTGCCAAGATGACGTATCGTGTCGTACGCGATGACGCAAGTAATAGAGTTACCAAAATAGAATTTTCTGCATAATTCTTATAGGTCTCCATATGTATGACGTAATAAAAATGAGGTTGCCAGATACATAAGAAAATCCACCAAAAAATCACCAATCTCAGAATTTGGCATCCTGGATTATACGGCACTTGTGCCAAAAATTCTAGTTCTGTTAGGCAAATATAGTAATATATCAAACTTTCAATCGCTTATTCTGATTATATCTGTTCCATGATTTTCTTTTTGTCCCAAATTAAATGTAATGTTTTTAAATTTATACCTCTTTTTGTAAATTATAACTTTTTAACTTTCGCTTGATTTTTCTTTTTGATTGATTCTCCTGAGAAAGCTCTCTATGATTTTCATTACAAAAAAAAAATATTAGTTATATTAGTCAAGCAATGTGATAACAAACTGTTAGTCATTTTTTCTATTTATATCCGTCCTATGAATATTTTTTATTTCAAATAAATTATTCATCTTTCATAGTATTATTCATAGTAGATCATGGCTTGCTGAACATTCCAAAATTTTACATTTTTCACACTAGATTTCTAATTCTTTATTTTCACGATGGTTAAATTGTTGGTTGTATCATCTAACCATTTCTTCCTCTAAGTCTTTAATTGATATAGGTCTCCAGATTATAATTCAAACATCCTGATCTACCTTAATCATAACTTTAAACTATTCTTTCAATATTACTAAATTAAGCGTTAATAATCAATAAATTGAATCAATAATCAATAAATCGAATGACGTTTTCTCATTTGTTTTAAAAATTATGTACAGTGCTGCTTTTCATGTTCCATTGTGAATTATTTACTGTTATCAGTCTGAAAATTCTTAAACTTTTTCTTTGTGTGATTAATAGGTTACACTGATCATTACAATCTAAGTTTTACTACCATATGTTACAGGTTTCATAAAAGTTTTGTAAATTTACCTGTTAAAAGAGCTGTTCTCAAATAAGTATGGATATAGGTTTTATTTCCTCTTTAATTTCTGGAATTAGTTTCCTTAGAGATCTTATTGGTATCATTAATAGTTGAATCAAGAATATTTTGATCGTTCTATAAATTTTGTTTCTTGCTAATTAATAAAAATATTAACTTTTTTAGATAAGCTGACTTGCAAAGAAAATTAATGTAAGCCTACTTCTACTTAAACTGACTATTATGTGAGCAAAAGCACTTAGATAGTTTTAATAACAACAAAATCTCTCGCATTAAACTAACGAATAATGAACTCGAGTGCCAAAATAAAAATAAATGGTGATTATAATCACCTTTTTTGATTAACACGAACGTTATATAAAAAAAACCTCCAGAGCTTTTATTTTGCAGGACAATAGAGCATTTACATCTTCTTAAGAAATGTTCAATTAAATGGAATTTTACTAACCTAGTTCTGTTGACATTATCAATACTCTGCTTGAGTTCATTGAATAAAAAAAATCAATATGTTATAAGAATTTTATATATTTCAAACAATCTGGATTTATTCAGCCACACTGGAACCACTAGCATAGAAATACAGCAGATTGAGGTTTCTTTAAAAACAACAATGATGCAGTTTATAGATCAATGTATATTTCTTAAGGAAGGATTAACTGTTGCATAATGTAATCATAAGGAAACATACAGAAATATTAAAACCTTTCTGTCAAAAATATTAAAATATCCTAAGATGTCGACAATTTTTCACCAGTCGTGAATAAACCTTTTTTCCGATTGATGGTTGAATTTTAGTTATCCAAAACTTATATATAAGTATAAATGTTTGATTCTTATTTTGGTAAATGCATAATTACATTTGTTTGTAAATTGATTTTCCTTATTAAAAAATATTTGCGATTCATGGAATCTTTAATTAAATTTAATCACTACTTACGACATCAATTTTTTTCATTATTTTATTTAGAATAAATAAATAAATGATATGATAAATAGAATAAATAAATAATGTGTTTTATCAACTAGTCATGTGCTTTTATGTGGCATGAATGGTTTCTTTAGTACATTTGCAGTAATAATTCAGTTTCAACAGGGAACTGGTTAATACAGATACTCGTCGAAAAACATTTTGTTCTCTTAAAGATAGATCTTTAATGTTCAGGTAAATCCAATACTACGCATTTAAATTATTCTTTCCTAAATTATATATTTTACCACTAAGGATGAGTTAATTCATGAGAATGTATTTCGAAATAATTATTTGTAAAAACATATTTATAAGACATATTTATTTAGATTTTATTAGATAGACACATTTATATATAATAAAACATATTTATTTAGATCGGCACATTCTGACAAATTTTACAACTGAAATAAATCATGTATTGTTATATTTTTGCTAACCCACCTTGAAGATATTGATTATTTCGAAATCTTCAAAATGGAACTAGTTATATAGGCTACTTCATTTGACATTTATGATCATAAAAAGGAGTCAGGATAATAAAAGTAACTATGTGTTATTACAGAGAACATAGCCGTTAATCTATCTTTAAAATAATTTGCAAGATGACAGGAAGAAAAATTCGAAGTTTGAGGTCCTTTTTCAAAACCTGTTCGAGAATCGGAAAAAAATTTCATTAAAAAGTTTTACTGTAGAGACGCATAATACCAAACAGCATCTTGCGTTTTGACATGCAAAGACAAAACGTTGATTACACACATTGGATTTCACGCACAGTTACAACATGTAACGTAAAGGAAAGTAAATAGTTGTCACTAAGCAAATTTAAAGACGTGACAGGGCCATGGTAGCCTAGTGGTTAGGGTATCGGCCTTCCATCCAGAAGGGTAGGGTTCGGTACCCAATGCTGCCAAAGACCTACCGAGTACATGCGATATACGTGCTCGTTAAATCTGTGGAATCGAAAGTCCTGTGATCGGTCGTTGAGCAGTTACCATGGGTGCAATGGTCTGGATAAATTTACTCCCCCTTCAGATCAGTGCCAAAATTGAGGGAGTAGATCCTCTGGTGCTGCCATCTGTCGGAGGATTTGAAGAGCAAAAGTCGTACTTTCACCTTTATGGTGCTCTGATTAAAACGAAAGATTTAAGTCAAGACCTACAATTGACTTAAATCCTCATAGCCGAGGCATAGCGAGCTTGACTTGTTCAAGTGTCATTAGTAACAACAACAAAGACGTGACATCACAACTTTGGTATTCTCGCAAAAACGCATTGATCAAATTCTTTTTTTTTTCGTATGCCTGACCGAAAAATGTACTTTGACACTAAAACACTATGTTCTACATCTTTGTATTTGTTTGCAGATTAACAATTTCAAATTTACCTCTTTGCCGCTGCAAGTTATTTAGTCTTTTGGCGCATGCCGAAGTACCTTTTTTATGAACATAATTGACGGCACTCTAAAATTAAAAGGATGCCTTTATTGCTCTTGTTTCCAGAAAGCTGTTCCAAATTTTACCGCTTGGACTCGACTAGTTATTTTGCTTTTTAGCGCATATTTCTATCGTATATCGAAATGCTGTTTTATGACCATAACTGAAAACACTTCAAAATTAAAAAGATGACATGGAAATTTATTAAGCACTATCAAAATAAAATTTTTTGATGATTATATTTGAAAATTCCCAAATGAATGGATTTATTTCATGTTAATATACAATATATAAATAAATCTTTTCTATCAGATCTTGTATATTATTATATGTGTCTATTAGCTGAATATCATACTTTTGTTTATGAATTTCATAACTTATCTAGATTTTTATCAATATAGTGATGTGGTTTGCGATGTTTCCTTTACGAAACTAAAACTCTTAACATCTTTAGATAATACACTCTAATAGTAGTATCTATGTGTAGCACTTTATTTTAATTATTATTGCAATATTAAAAATCTTTCATTATGAAAAGCATCTATAATCTATAAGCACTGAATCTTAAAAGCAAAACATGTTTATATGTAAAATAGCTTCACCACAATTATTAACTCGCTGTTAATCTAGGTATTATAAAAAAATATAATACATACATTTACATCATAACCGGTGAAGTAAATTTTCCTGCATTGGTTAAAAACTTGCTCTTTCTTGATTTTTTTTTAAACCAAAGATCACAAGTGTTAAAGCACAAAGCTAACAAGTATTATTATGGTCCTTATACATTAAATATTAAGAAGCAAATGTACCTTTATTTTATATGGTGGGGTGTAAAAAAGATGAATGTCTATAGATGTCATCTCTGTAATTTAACAAGCTAACTACTTGATACTGCCACTCTTCTTAGAAAGAATTACTGTTACTTCATAAATTAATTTATTAATGAAAAAGTAAAGAGATTAAATGTATATGGGATTTTTTTCGACTTTATTTAAGTGCCTTCATGAACGTGCAATCTACGGAAATAGATACTGAAATCATATAAAGTAAATAGCTTTTGATTACTTTCTTGAAATTTCAATTAGATAAGTTTTTTACTTAAGAAAACCTTTTTTTCAAATTTAAATAATCAATTAATTAATTGAATAAATAAAAATATTTCTTTCCTGACTGTAAATAAGAATACATAACTATACAATATGGCTTTAAAAAATATTACATTGAATATTCTTATGATAAAAATATTTTCGTATGTTTCTCTAACAAGGTCCGTGGCTGTCTTCGTATTGGCTAAAATAGGCATCCAGAAACGTATTACATATATATATATATATATATATATATATATATATATATATATATATATATATATATATATATATATATATATATATATATATATATATATATATATATATATATATATATATATATATATATATATATATATATATATAAGTTTACCAACACCTTTTAACTCATACTTATTTAATATCAGTAAAATTTTTAGATAATATGAGAATTAAGATAATATTAAATATTTCATTTTATAAATAATGTGCAATTTTTACAGCTATTTCTCTTCATTTCTCTAAAAAGTAATGCAATTTCTACTACTGAAAAGGATAATCTCATATTTCAAATGAATAGTTTTCTCTGTAAAAACTAAAAGTTATTTTAGCATAATTTGCTTAGCTATGAATTGAACTCCAAAATTGTTTTATTAAAATAACATTTTCTTTTATAAAAATTATTTTTCGAACTATTTTTTCTCCCTATATTTAACCAAGTAAAATAATATCGATCAATGAACTTTTCATTGTCTGCTTTTTCTCCCAACAAACATCTTTCCCCAATAAAAATTGAAAGGAAAACATTTTAGTATGATTTTCTAGCTTTAAATTGTCCCAAAATAATTTCATTAAGAGTATACAATGTTTTGTAAAATCATGAGGTTGTTTTTGGAAGTGTTTCTCTCAGCACTTTTAACAAAGTATTGCAACCTCTAGTAGTGAAAAAAATAGTTTTTTGTTTCCAAAATAACAGTTTTTCCAGTAACAAATGTTTGGAAAATGTTTTAATATAAGTGTTTATAACTACAAGTTCTTCTTAAGTTGTTTTATTTGTCTTTTATTCCTAGTTTGGAAAATGTCCAAATCGCATAGTTCCCAAACAATGGGGTAAAACTTTAGGTCTGTACCTGATAGCACCTGTAGTATTATGCCTTCTGCTTCTCTTATTCACATGGAGACTTAATCCTGTTACAGAGTAGTAAGTGCCTTTACTTAAAGTATAAAATATTAAAAACTGAATAGTTCTGTTAATGTTCATTAATTGTTGCATTTATTTGTCAGTAAATTTAATGAATTAAGAACAATACGTTAACTGTCACATACTTTCTTACGGAAAAACTTGCTCTAAATATTTATGCAGCCAACAGTTTTTTAAACCTAGAAACATTCAAATTTACAATTTTATTTTACTCTCCTCTATTTCAAATTTTAGTAATTGCTCAATCAGAAAAAAAATTTTTTTTTTAATTACGTCCTTATATAAGCTCTTTCGAGCATCATAAGTCTTGCAGTCCAATAGAGAAAGGAAGTTTCTCCAGGAGAGGAGAGAGTCGTGAAGTGTGAAGAATCGCGGGCCTCTTGGAAGGCAGAACACATCCAAAGGTGCTCGTCATTCATGTCCAAATGTTCATTGCATAAGATGCAGTCAGGTAAGTCCACAAGTTTAATGTGGTGCAGGTGTCCCTGAAGATAATCATGCCCAGTGAGAAGCCTGAAGCAGGACACCCCCATAGCTCTAGTTAGATCCCTGGGGATGCAAGAGGTCAAGAGGCTCTCCCCAACAAGCATTAACTGCTTTTTCTTTGTAATAAGCCTGTCGTTGGTTTCTAATCGCTTGTTTTAATAAGTGTTTGACATTTCTTAAACCAATTGGAGTGTTTGGGGTTTTTAAAAAAGACGCCTCTTTGACGAGTAAATCTGCATTATCATTACCAGGTAAACCACAATGGCTAGGGATCCATTGAAAGGCAATTTCCTTCCCTGCAGTTAGCAAAGTGTTAATGATGGTTAATCAAAAAAATATAATTATATTTTGAAAAAATTTATTGCATAAATTGAAAGAAAAAATTTTATATTTGATTGGTTGTCTTATTACTGTATGATAAATTAGGGAACTCGAAGCTAATTTAATTAAGGGAAAAGGGTGTAAGTAAGAAAGCAATACAGTTTGTTTAAAAGTGTATATAACCAAAAGAAAAGGAATAATTAGTACATAAATTTCAATAATTGCATACATTTCTTCAACGGTATCATTTTGTTATTTTTTAAAACATAATAGAATTGCTTCCTTTTTATGTACTTATACATACACATTCTTAAATTTCATACTGTTTATTAAATGTAATTTGATTTGTTGAAACTATATTAATATATGAGTGAATTAAAAAATCTTACTATAAAAGTTAACTCCATTACATGATTATTTTCATATTTTTGTGTCTAGCACTTCGTAATTGATATTTAAATAGATACAAAGCAATGTAAAACAGTATAAGGCAATTCATAAGTACAATTGTGTAATTCTTCTTTTTTTAAAAATTGTGTAATTTTTAGAATGATACAATACATTTCCTGAATTGTATTGCATAGTTTTCTTGTGAAACAGTCACGGCTATAGCAGCAAATAAAAATCATTGAGATCAATTGAGCCTACTCAAAATAGAATTAGACAAACCACTTTTTATGAGAAAACATATCTTCGCTCTATCTTGGAAGTGTTCATACAATATTTATAGAAGTATTAAATGCATTAATCTAAAATGAATTAAAAGTAATATTTTTTATTTATTCGAATTGAATATATTATATTGCATAGAATTGTTCTGTATTGTATTGTACATTTTGTGTGTTAAAAAATATTCAAAGTCAGTTTCTGATTGAAAAGCACAGAAAAAATTCAATTTTTTATAACATTGTTTTTAGTAATCTTTATCATGTTAAAATGCATATTTTAATCCTATGGAGTTAACAGATTAACTATGAGGCTGCGGTGGCCTGGTTGGTTAGGGCATAGTTCTCATTATTGAAAGGTAGAGAGTTCGAATCCCGGTTTAATCGAAGATCCGTCATGTTTGCTAACGGCTGCTGGGATACGTTTAAACTGGAGAAGGTGGCAATGTCCTCCCAGTGAAATAAATGATATCTCTGGGGTGGCAGGCCAAGTATTGGGAGTCTTCTGCTTGGTCCCGGCTTCAACTCACGAAGACAATCCTCTGCCGCTTCTATCAAACCGGTGAAGCCCAACTCATGCTTAAGTACAGCGAAACATGCTGGTGCAACAACTACAACACGTTAACTATCCTAGTTTGTTGAAAGTCTTTTTGAACAGCTATGGTATTTTGATTTTCTGCACAAATTTACACATATAACGGAACTTGATTAAGATTCGCAAAGTTGAAAGCCAGGAAAACTTACAGCAGCATTTGATTTCGTAGGCACATCTACTCAGATGTGATGCAAAAGCAAAAACACAGCATCCCTCATCCATTGTTTAACAGTGACTAAGAATGTACCTGAGATCTTTATTCCAGAGAGCAAGGTCTTAACGCAAAGTCACGATGTGTCTTAGAAGAATAATTGACATCATTCACTGGATAACCAAACATCTCAAAGCAACTCATACATTCACAAAGGTGAGAGGAAGCTCTGGTCTACCCCAATTGGTTAACAGATTATGCTCCCCCAACATCAATACAGCGAACGCCATCCCCGCACACAGCGGCCTGCACATGACTCTATTTAAAATAAAAAGTCAACAGATAGTGGAGATAAAAGCCTGCAGTAGTTTACGCAGTAGACTTGCATTACAGTTCCTTTACAAGAAAAAGGTAAAGTACATATAACAAAAACAGATTATAAATGAACAGAAAATAGCAAAAGAAATAATATAAGTCCTATGATGTGAAGTCCTAAAAAGTATAAAAGTCCAACTAAAAATGAAATTAGTCCTAATAAATATAAGCAAATTTGTATTACTGAGATAAATTGGTGGTTGAGTTCAAGACATTTCAGTTAATTGTGAGGTTGGCGATGGTTACAAACACGATGTGAGGCTCCACTGGAGGTGCTTTCTGGGTAAAAACGGACCATCTGTTGATTCATGATTCGTCGATGCTGGAGGTTGAGGAGGAATTACTAACAACATCGGTAGATCAGATTGGTGAATCACAGATCTGTAGTCCCTGTTTACTCAGGGTGATACAGATGTCAATAACCTTTTTCCTTCTTAACTTGTTTTTAACGCAAAACTTAATGAATTCTTAGCTACTTTGTGAGTAGTGCTTTTAGAGATGCATTGATAGTGTGTTGGGGCAACTTATTACATAATGAAGGAAATAACCTTCTAAGCCCTATTTGCATTTGTACTGCAAAATATTTTTATTTTTGTTTAATTACAATATTTTTTAAATTAATGAATTAGTTGTTTTTTACTATATTAATACTACCAAATATATTTGACAATGAGAAAGTAAAAACGTACGCAAAATATATACACAGATGGAACATAAAATTTATAAGTAAACATAAAATTAAGAAATAATATACAGCTTTATTTTAAAACAAAATATATTACGAATGAATATGATGCATGAGTAAAAATAAAAATTAAATATTTAGCAAATTTATGCTTTTAATTGTTAGAGAATCTGCTGTTTTTTATTATTTCATTAACGCCTATTTTTTTCAGCATCGAGAAGAAAAAAAGAATACACCGAGCATCTCAGCAGGTAAGCAAAACATATTACGAGGACGGCAGTGCTCCAAAGCTGAAACCTATCGAAAATGCGTATGACACGTTACCCAAAGTGGTTATAACGAATATACACGGCAGGCGATCAACTTTAAATTTATCGCACGAGTTACTCGATGTCTATCAGTCAGAGGATGGTAAGTGCAGTTTCTTTATTAAGAAATATTTTTAATTTTTTTCCAAGAATTCAATTTAAGATTTACCGAAATTCAATGTGAATTATGTTACAGATTTAGTATGATTCTATACGAGCTTAACAAGCTTTAACACTCAGTATATGGTTAGTACTATCAGAAAGAGTTACTAAAACATGAAAGATTGAGGGTTGACTTACTCATGACATTACTACAAATATACATTGCAAATGGTAAAGGCAGGCTGTCTTCCATGAATTTACCAAGCACATAACTGAACGATGCTCTAAGAGGAAAGTTGTTATGTGTAACATTTTTGTTATGTTATTAAACATTTTTCAAAAGTTGTTGAAAAATTTGTGTGAAAAGTGCTTTGACGTCCTGGAGGTACGCTTTTTGAAACGCTTCCAGTTTCTTTAAATTGTTTCATTCCTCGATTTAACACTTTATCATCAGGAGCCTATTCTCCTGGATGTAATGAAAGCTATGTTTTCGTTGCACTGCAACAATCGATTTAAATTCCACAACACAAAATGCGCTTTTTGTTGCATGGTCTACATTCTTCAACTCACGAATTTTAACTAGAAGAGCTGGACGAAAAAACCGCTTATATGATAATACACAAGCAGTGACATCTAAGTAGCAAAATAGAAACGTACACTCTTTTCTGACATTTTAACACAAGAATTATTTCCATATGTTTAAGAATTCCTTTTTTTATAAGGTTTCAAAATCCCGGAATTCTTTTTCGGTGACCCTGTATTTTTGATTTCGGGAGAAATTTTCCTAATATTGGTCCATATTTCGAAGCCACAACCTAAGAAACTAACGAGCATCCACTCGATAGGTGTACATTCATGAAAAAGTAAAGTAATTCTAATCTTTCGTTGCTCAGCAGTGGAGAGCAGCAAACCAATATCGCATTCATCTCTAAATAGACAAATTCTAGCACTATTCTAAAATGAAACTCAACTGATGTAGCGCATATATAATCAATTCATTGTTTCCAAATTGATGCGTCCTTGCTCAGAAGCAGTTTCTCTAGAATTGATTAAAATTAATGGAGAGCTTGCACCTGAATGGTTAACATTCTGATTCTCATTTCAATTTTAGTTAGGTTCGCTTTCCATTGAACGCCGACATTTGTAGAAGATAGGAATTTATTTTAAACTACGAGTCCACGAGTGGAATCTTCGAAGACAATAGGTAACAATAGTGAAGGAAACTAATTAGCCTAGAATGATCCTATTTTATAATATACGAGGGTCACTCTGAAATTTTTGAGATACAACTAGGTTTTTAAAGTTATATTTACAAAATTTTATGTGTGTTCAAAGTAGTCTCCTCCAGCATCAATGCACTTTTGTAGACGAATTTTCCACAGATTAAATGCCTCAAGCCATTCATTTCTTCGAACAGATGAAAAAAATGCATTTATAGCCACATCAATCTCTTCTTCTGAATGAAAACGACGTCCACGTAAGTTCTTTTTTAGATTAAAGAATAACCAAAAGTCGCACATAGGTGAATACGGCAGATGTTTGATTACTTTAATTTGTTTTTGTTTAAGAAACTCAACTGTTAATCCGGCTGCATGTGAAGATGCATTGTCATGGTGAAGAATTAGTCCCTTAACATTCAGTTCTTGTAGAATTTCTGGAAGACATTTAGTGGTATACCAGTTTGCTGTTACTGTCTTCTGTCCTTCCAACTTGATGGCTTTGACCAATCCCGTACTCCTGAAGAAAAAGGCATACCTCACTTTTTTCAGTGCGCGTTGTTTTTTCCCCATTGTCGGCGTGGGATCATCTTCAAAGACCCATATTTTGCTTTCTTGACGTGTTGGAACGTCAAAAAACGGTATGTACGTTTCATCACATGTTACAATTTTAGAAATGATGCGGTGGCCACCATCATTCAGCATATTAAGAGTTGATTCTGACACGCTCCTCTTTTTGATGCTCAGTTAGATTATGGGGAACCCAACGGCAAACTACTTTTTTCATATGTAATTCTTCATGAATGATATTGTGTATGGTTGCGGATCCAATGTTAAGTTCCTTTTGTATCATTTGATAGGTACAGCGATTATCATCCATTAACAATTTTCTTATGGCAGACACATTATCCGGGATTACTGCCGACGGCGGCCTTCCTGTGTGTTCTTCATCCTGAAGAAAATTGCGACCTCTTCTAAATTCTCTAAACCATCTGAATACAGTAGCACGAGCTGTAGATTCATCACCAAATGCTAATTGCAACCGTTGAACGCATTCTTTATTTAATCCTGCTTGGAAATCGTAGAAAATCATAGCGCGAAAATGTTCTCGCGTCAACTCCATTTTCTCTTCTGTTTAAAATTTATTCCACGCTAAACAAGTTGAAGTAAGTCAATAAAAAATCGTCTTCTGTGTTAAAATACTTTATACTTTAAAGTTAAACCGTTATTTTTATTTTATAAATTCTCGTCTGCGCGTATCTCAAAAATTTCAGAGTAACCCTCGTACTAGCGGACAATGAAATCTGTAGCGCCTTCTTGTTCTGTGCTTGTTTATAATTAGGATCACAACTAGTTGAGTAAAATTGCTCATCATAATTTGATTAATTACGATGTAAAGATATCAAGCTATATTTTTCGAGGCTTATGTATTTTCTACTATAGGAGATTAAATAATTAAAGCTCTGGTAAGACATAATATAGTTCCATTATATTAACTTTGATGAAAATCTCTAATTTTGAATCAAAATTAATCATCATCTTTTCATTTGTTATCGAAACAATGACTAATTTTTCAACAAAAATCAATATTTTCTTTAAATTATTTTCATAAATAATTCATTATCGCAATTGTAGCTTGATTATCATAGTCTTTGAGAATAGTGAAAATCATCTTCAAGAATTTTATCGTTATAAAATTTAACTTTGGTTAATCCTATGATGATGCTATAAAAATAAAATAATCTGTATTTTTTCTTATATTAATTTTAATATGAAAAAGTATGTGTATAATTATTTATAATGTTTATTTAATTTTCAATCCTTGATCTAGAAACCTTTAACAGAATGTCTATGCAAAGGCGCAATAACATTGTAGATTATCCAAGTGGCAGTTCTTCAAGAACACCTTTCTCTACTAAGCATCCAGAAATTAACCATGCATTTACTTTAGATGACGAATGTGAATGTCAAGATTCCCTGGACGGCCTCAGAGCAGAACAACAGTAAGTATTGCACACCTGATAAACATATACTCCAAAAATGAGACATAACATGCAACATATGAAACATTCGTTGCCTAAAGTCTAAAGTTAGGAAGAATAATCATGAAACAATTCAGCAAAAAATTAATTCTAGTTTCACTCACTTTCCCTTCGAACTCCGACAACAGTTATGACTGTAAAAAAGTGTCAAGATACGGAAAAGTTGCTATTCTGCCACAAAATGAGAAACATTGAAGCACTCAAATAAGATCCATATATCTACAGTTGATATAACAGATTCAATAGCACTAAGGACTGCACATATAACTTTTAGCTCAGATTTAAAACAGCATAAATCTGGATTCTTAATATGAATTTTAAGTGAAAAGTCAAAGGCCCTGATGAAGATTCCGCAACTACAATTGCTGTTGTCTTTACTGCCCCCAATACAAATTTAAATATCAGTTGCTGGATTTGGTCAATGATCCAAAGCAAATTAACATAGATATTTAGGCAAGTCATGATAATTGTTGGCATGGGTCCTGAATCCAGTTTGGAAATATATATCAGGCAAGCCCTTCATGAGTTTAATTACTGCTCTCAAAAAGTGCCTCTCAATATCCTGATTTAACAAGTCCATCAAATGAATTCAAGCGAACGAACTGTTTTTTTATCTCTGGCGGTTTACCCAAGTCATTCAGTCCCCCATTAGAAGACTCGTAAGTGGCATCCACATACGAGTGTGTGGTATCCACCACTTACGCCCGATGTCTCTCTCTTTTGATGAAAAGCAAAAGACCTATCCTAAGAGCTGCAACTATTAAGGCTTCTCCCAATCATATATTGGACTGTGTAGATTTAGATAAGATTGGCCTTTTTAGCAGCCTTCTTTTTTATGATTTTTTTGAAGATGCATAGGCTAGTGGACTTGTAGCCTAGGCTACATGGGCTAGAAGCCTGCGGCTAGATCATGAGAAATAAGACAACAGAAAAAAACAATATAATTAACAATCTGGTAAACTTAACGACATTGGGATAAGCAATCATGAGCACACTAAAAATAAAATTTCTACGAAAGTTTCTAGGTTTTGCAGAAATTGCTTGGTGACGGGGTAAAATATTTGAATACTTATGCTTATTTTGTTTAATGCTTTTGCTCAAAATTTAATGGAAAAAACTATCGAAGGACACTTAACGGATTCTTATTCTTTGCAGTTGTTCATGCATTCAAAGAAGTGTAAGGGAACTCCAGTATCTCATTTGAAAGACACTTCTCTCTTCAATGTATTGTATTTTTTGTTAAGTCACTTTTTTGTGGTTAAGTTTTAAGTAAAAAAGAAGGAACTCGAATATATCCGATGATAATTTGCCGTCGAAATTGTAATTAAAAAGGGTTTTAGTCTCTTTTAATTGAAGTTTTATTTTTCGTTCACTTCTCAGATTGCGTAATGATTGTGTTACAATAACTAATGCATAAAAATATCTATCCAATAAAGCACCAGTACTAGGTTTTATATAACTCCCTAAAAATAAATAAATAAAATAAAATAATAAAAAAACACATGTTGCCGAAATTTTTAACTAATAATTTTTTTTCGCTCAAGCACATTGCAATACCTTCAATATATCCTTCACAAAACTATTTCGTTAGTAGACAACTTTAAAATTGGATCGTTTAATTTCAAACATCCTGTACATGTATAGATATGTACATTATGTACACATTTCTATAAGCAGCTCATACATGAATATTTTGAAGATGAAAAATCTGTAGCATTATAAATATCCTAAAATTTACTTTATTAATAACCTATGCATTATTAATTAAAAATTGTTTCATTCTATAACTGCATAAATCAACATAATTTCCTTAAGAAATTTAATATGACGATTGTGATCGATTTTTTTCTTCGATACATTTAACATTAAGTTAATAAAAATAGCCTATCATACAGTCTTATAATGTTTAATTTATTTCTATTTTTTAAACAAATGTTTAATGTAATTAAATCTTACCAAAATCACATAAGAACTAAAAAAAACCAAAAAATAATGGTTTAGTAATTTTTATTAATTTGACATATTTTGTAAATTTATTCAAAATTTCAGAACTTAGTTTTATTAATGGTAATTCAATTTTAATGCAAAAAAATTTACTACTTTTTCTAAGACACTTTTAAACTTTTACGGGCCTCCAAAAGGTCCACCTGAATTCCAATGCCTGCTCAAGATGAATATATATTGATTCATGACAATAATTCAATTTTTTTCAGCAACTTACAAAAAATTTTCATTTCATGGTGACAAAAAAAAAAGTCATTTTCGATTCAATAAAGCTACATTTTTATTGTTTTACGTGTAATTGTTAAACATGTAATAAAAGAATTGCTCTGGAGAATCCTCAAAAATGCCATAGTTCAATTTTACAACAGTATTTAAGTTAGGCGACAGTTATTCGTATTCTTCTCGTAAGGCGTGAAGGCCACTCCACTGTGCCCAGCTAAAGTCTGTAGGCTCTGGAACTAAGTAAGACGTGGAGCCACTGGTGCTCCACGTCCCTGAGCATAGAAACTGCCTCTTACCTAACCCATGATTAATTTTTGGTACCAGGTGAGGTGTCCTGGTGGCTCCTTGGTTCGGGACTGCAGTGCAGGCGATGAAACTGCACTTGCACGTTTTCTTAGCGGCCATCTGCTTTCCATGACTTTCGTAGATAGTAAAAGACATTTTGAGACCTGCACTAAGTGTTCTTCGGTGCAGGCTTCTCCTGACTACATTTTATCTTGTTTGGGGCTTACCAAGCGCGACCCTTCTGGTGTTTGACTTTTTTAGGGTGAATGGACTCATGGACCTGATCTAGCCTTGCTGATCATGGGGATTGGAAACAACAACAATGTAGCAAAAACAATGTGTACTGCGTGATATTAACTTTAAAATCGTTGAAACTCTTATCGAATTTAAACTTAAGCTTGTTTTCGTAAACATTAATTCTTGTTCTTAACATTCTATATTCTTCATATTGCAGGGAAGACAAATCTGAACATATGTATGATACTGTTAAATCAAAATCTAGATTCTGGAAAATTGTAACTGAAGAAACAAAGCTGTGAAATTACAAAGGAAGAAGAGTATAAGTTCATGAAAGACATAATGGAGTTCATTCATTTACTTTACATTTCTACTTTTTTTTTACTGTATATAAAACAATGTAAAGATTAAATACATTGTATACATGGTACAAAAATATATAGTATTATGTGGAAAGATATAAATAAAAATATTTTACTTTCTTTTTTGGATGAAGAGTATTTTGTATCATTACGAATATGAACCATAATTATAATGATGTAAACAATTATATTTATTTTAATATGATTAGAAATATACTAAAAATTAAGATATTTTTTATTCAGAATACATATCAAATCTTATAGTGTGTATGTATATATTTAAATTAAAAATAGAATACAAATACTACTTTTTATTTTCGATTTATAATTAATTTATTAAAATTTGAATAAAATGTAATTGAAATGGAAATGAAACTTAAATAGTTTATTATGGAAAAAAATTATAAATTAACAGTGTAATAAATTGTTTTCTGAAAGTGTTTTACCTCCTGAAAGCGATATGTATATATATATATATATATATATATATATATATATATATATATATATATATATATATATATATATATATATATATATATATATATATATATATATATATATATATATATATATATATATATATATATATATATATATTTAAAATATTCTTCAGTAATAATTTTAAGATTACAGATTCAAATATAATAGAAATTCACTTAAAGGTAAATTAAACATAGAATTTCCATTAGTTAGTGTCAATAGTTTCACATATTTAAATTTATATTTTAAACAACGTAGACAACAGCATTTGTAAATTATAAATTTCCGGTTGAGTAAAGCTGCGGAAAAAAGTTTTGCTCTGAAGTGAGGGAAATACCCTAAGCCATACAGCTGTCGTGTTCACCAATGGCGGCTTAAGCGAATAAAATTGGTCGTGATAACAATATGCTCTAAGTAATTTTTAATGGATGGTGGGTCAAGTCAAGGGTCGTCTGTTCGTTCCCAACTTCCAAATTATGAAGATTTATTCCTTAGCTCTAGTAAAGGGGCGTTAGATTCTAAAAGCCCCTTTACTAGAATCCTCATAATTTGAATTAGATCCTCATAAATTGGATAATAAAATAAAAGCAACTCGGACCGATGGAATTGAGAACATAATTCAGTTTGACCATTTTGCATAAAATCTTACTATTGTAGACTTAAAGCAAAATGCCCATAAACTCGAAAAAATTCCTTTTTTAAAATTCTACTATAGTTTTTCAAACCACTTATTTACGAATTAGTGGCTGGTGCCATAGGCGCAATGATAATTTTTTAATTCCCATTACTAAAATTTTTAAAACCTTTTTACGAACTTATTTCCATGCGTCTTTCGTCTGCATTTTTTTTATCATATATATATTTTCCAATTTTCTGTCTTCCATTTTATGGTTCAGAAACTTAGATTAATGTTTTTATTAGAGAATCGCAGATACTAATGTAACAGCACTGCTGATGTTGAAATCCCGTATTTTTTAAACTGATGTGAAATTTCTCCTGCCTAATTCCTTGTCTTAAACGTATGCAACCGAGTATAATCAATAGATTCAAGTGCAAATGTGGTAAGCTATTTTTGCAAGAAATGATCAAGGCTTGGAATTGCCTTATGAATTAGATACATTAGGCGCAATGCCTTATTCAATCTGCTTGGGATGACGTTGTAGAAAAAACGATATCTAGATCATTTTTACATGCAGACTTTAATGAAAATATCGTAACCAAAGAGAATCAAGACTTAAGAAAATCGAGATTTACTGAAGACTTAAGTAAAGAATTACTTGTCCATGAACTTCGACAAAGAAATCCGCTGCTGATCGAAATTTCATTTCAGGACTTCTTGAATATGGATTCAGATGCAATTTGTACGTGATAAGTATTGGATGATTAAAAATATAATGAACGAGAATGGAAGATAATTTTCATATATTAAAGAAAAAGAAACTGTCGTAGTGCTGAAATCGCCTGCCAAACAGATGAAAGACAAGATTGAAGTATTTTTTGAGAAAAATAACAAATGCTTCCTTACATATGTGTGTTTTTTAATAAAAAAATCTACTTTTAAAACAGAAAAAAATAAGAGATTACTTAGGCTGACTTTTCATAAATAAAATGAAATAAGGAATTTTCTATCTATAAATTTTATTTTGCATGCATTTCTTATGTAGTGGACACTAATAAATTTTTATAAAAATACTTTACTTAGGAAAAAAATACTTATGTAAAAAAAGAATTAGTTTCAGATTTAACATTTAATTTTCGATTTTACGAACAATTTGGCCAGTTTATACAAGTTCGGAAAAATAACCGTCTGTTACAAAATGTAAAATAACGCACCTAACTCTATTAATGAAAAGAAATAAAATTTTTAGAAATAATATAAATATGTTGATCTCTAGCTGTTATACTTTTTGATGTTAATTATCACGTCTGCTTGAAATTGATCTAGAATATCAATACTAATATATATGCACCCTGGAACCAGGGGGTACGTGTACCTTCCTGGGGCTTGAGCAGCCACCAGGTGCGTCGGCAGGTGGTGGATCGCCGAATGTCCTGTAG
Source organism: Latrodectus hesperus (assembly GCA_037975125.1). Classification (NCBI taxonomy): domain Eukaryota; kingdom Metazoa; phylum Arthropoda; class Arachnida; order Araneae; family Theridiidae; genus Latrodectus; species Latrodectus hesperus. The sequence goes on from CM075858.1 coordinate 56,158,881, forward strand.
GAATGACAGGATAGCCTTTAATATTGAATCAGAGGCCGCGAACCAGCTCCCGTAAACCCTGGTGTTATGCGATCCGTGCCTAGGGCTAATTGGCACCGCGGTATTGGTGTCTTAACGGAGCCTCTAGTTGCCTGGCGAACTTCTAGAGTAATTTGCCTAGCCCAGTAACTCAGGCAATGCTGGGTGGACTTATATTACTTGAGCTTATTAATTGTTATCTTGTGGCTGAAAAGACACAAGAAATAACAAACCTTTCTGCATTTGCAGGTGAAGCCTCTGAAGTAGACCTTGCTGAAAAAGACAAGGGAACTCAGAGGCAATCTTGTAAAGGGGCAGCAATGAGTCCTTCACTTGAGGTAGAAATGGCCTCCAAACTATCTTCTTCTGGTGAAAGTCAGGAAGCTATCCCTAGCATGACTGACTTTCTGACCAGATGGGACTGTTTCAGCAAGACCCTATCTGCTGGAAACGTCATACGCAAGAGGAAACGGCAGAGCATATCATTTACGAATGTGAAGCTCTTGCCCTCCCTAGATTAACTTCTTTAGGCATCATCCATACTAGAGAGTTACACCTAGACTCCATTAAAGGGTTATCGGACTTTATTAATAGAGTGGGTGACCCGAGCAACTGGAACTAGGAAACATTATGTTTGGAGTTAATGGTACAAAATGCTGATAAAAGCAGAGGTGCCCAATGACATACAAACCCAATTCTAAGAAGAAGAGGAATATATATGCACGCACAAATACACAGACCAAAGAATTGGAAATCCAAGATCAATGTGTATGTTTAAGGTTTTTCTCCTACGCAACAAACTATGCAGTTCTATCCTCTGCACAGAATTCTTGTTCTTTAACAAGAACTATGTGCTGAACAGTCTTTTTTGCACAATTGTTATTTGAAACACGATTTCTTATTCTATGACGAATAATTCGTCAATTCCAATCATGCTCTTGGAAAGTTGTGCTCAAATCGCAGAAACGCCTTCTAGGTAAGAACAATAAGTTGATTCCACCTATCGAAAACTTTTAATACGACTGCTTTCTGGAACCCAGTAAGATTTGCTGTCTCCGAATTCGAGATCCCTCTTAAACGGCCTTCAACAGTAAGCATTTTTTCAAATTGTGAAAGACCTGTCGTTTTCCTCATTTTATGTAATTCTTCATGAAATGGACTCGTACACCTTACTCATGATGTAATTAATGGCGTGTAACACATGGAAAAATGTGCATACTACATCTTTAGCAAAAATTTAAATTAAGATCTCAGATTTATAATTCAGTAATTTTTCACTGCATTCAAAACAAAGTGCATAAATTATATGTATAAACACACAACTCTCAAATTCGTCCTTCATAAAATATTAATTTTTTCAAACACAATCTCTAAATAAGTGTATGGAATATATTAGCCCTGGTGCAGAATACTAAGAATTATTTTAAACGGCAGATTAGAAGAAAACTGTTGTCAAAATAACAAGCATTAAAACTAGAACAAACAACAAAAATAGCATGAATTCAGATAACAAAACTGAAACCACAGGAAATCTATAAGCCGAGCTCACCAGTATTACTCCCACAAGTGTTCAGTGCAGTGCAATGATTCAAATGGTTCAAGGCTATTTCTTCTCTAAGTTGCAGAATTGGCAAAAAGTACATATAGAGATTTTATTTATATATACTATAGAGATATTTATACTACTATAGAGAGACAATCGTGGCCAGCGACGAAGATAAAAATGGCAACAGATGTCCCTTGGTCAAAGTGAAATATTTGTGATTTCATTGATCCATTTCTTCCAGAGGAAAATACTAAAATAATTATACCGAATTGAGCAAATGAATTTAAAGATATACTGATCACATCGAATCAGTGTTTAATATTTGAGATGTTTAAATACTTTTCGCACCTTATTTTTATTTCATTCTCTAACATATATTAGAAGTGCAATTAACATTTAAACATTATTCGAATGGCACCGAATACTACTTTAATAAACTGAATATCATAAAAGTTGAATAAATAAATACACATCATATATCATATAAAAAGTATTTCATATACACTAATATCTCATAAGGCTTTTCAATTCATGTCTTCTGGTCAACTTATATCAAACATGTAGATGGCTTAATAATTTCAATTTTTTATCCAAAGAAAATTTAATTAAAACTTAAAATAATTGAAATTGTAAATTTTTTGATACATACAGTTATGTTAATATTAAATCACAATTTTATTGATACCCGATAAAATAAATGTATCTTAAATTTAAGATAATAAATTATTAGAAAACATTTTTATCAAAATTAAAAATACTTTTAGGTAGAATTTAATATTTGTGTGCAATAAACTAAATATATATACCACTCTCTGAAAAAATATATCAATAAATTTCACCAAATACTTTTACTCAAGTAGAAAAATGCTTATAAAAATGAAATAATTTGTAGGTATCTAAGCCTCTAAAGTTTCATAAGAAACTTGAAAATGTTACTTAGTTTGTGTAGTCGACAAATTCATACTAATTACAATTTTCAATTATCAACCTTCGTTATTTTCAATATAAATTTCTTATGAATTTCTTTAGTTAAGTATTAAATAGTTTAACTCAGATTTTTTTTTCTTGGCAAAAATATATCTGAGCATTTTTACCCCTAGCAACTGCATTTATGCATTTCACTTTTTTGTATTACTATCATTTTTTCTTTTTCTTTTTGCATAGATTTTGGAGATTAATTGCACACTATTTTAGGAACTTTTAAGCAACAGCAGATCATAAGCAGTAGATATTGTACATTTTTACCAGCACTGTCAACCTGATGTTGCAAATACTTTGTTTTCATTTGTACACATCCTATTCCATTTATATAATAAAAAATTTGGATTTTGTGACTCATTTTTGTGACTATTATTAGCTACTTTTGTTCTGAGTATAATTTACTAACTTTTGGGTATATTTTTAGCTATGCAAATTCTTTCTCGTAAACTAATTATTGGCATCAGTATCACATTCATGCTTTACTACACACACATTGTATGTATTATATTTAAGGTTGTTCAGAAAGTAATTTTGTTTTTTTCAGTCAACTTCACACACAAATCACCTAATTATATATTTTGACAGAAATAGAAAGTTACTTATGGAAATGTTTGATAAATTCTATGCAATAATTTTTGGTTGGTGTCCTAAAACATGGAAAGCAAATAAGAGTTTTTGGCATACTTAACTATTTTATATATCAAAAAGGTAAAAATGCTGTTACAATGAAAGAAAAATTATCTGATGTGCAAGGAGAAAATCTGATGTGATGTGCATCTCTGATGTGCATGGATAAAACACTAATGCCAAAACTGGTTAGAAAAATCTTGATCAGGCAGTTTTAACTATTGATTTATTAATATTGAAGATGCAGCATGTTCTGAGAGGCAAGTTTAAGCTGATGAAGGCATGGTAATGGCATCAATGGATGCAAACTGACGAATAACAATTCATGTGATTGCTGAGAGATTAAATTTATCAAATTTGATCATTCATGATAATTTAAAATTATTATAAGCTTGAAATTGCAAATAAAATTACTTTCATAACAACCAAACATATACAAATAAACATTTTTCAATGAAATAAGGAATAAATATATTTAAATTCACTTGACCAGCAGTTTGTGCCCAATATAGAATATTGAGAGCAATTTTGATATTTTATACATTTCAGAGAAATCCAATTTAGAACTTGAAATTGTATGCTTTAAATAAAAAATTTCAATTAAATTTTTTTTTTTTTACAGTATCAATTCTTTGAGAACATATATATAAAATGAATTATTAAATGTTTAAATTTTAACATTTATTTAATCAAGAAATGCAATGAAAAACACACAGTAACATATGTAAGATATAACATTTTATTAAACAACATGCCTATAATGCTGTGAACAAACAGTAATTCTTTTCTTATATCCATAAATTACAGAGCATGAAAGTATTTTGATAATTTTAAGGCACTTATTTTAGAACCTTATATAACAGTGTTCATACAAGTCCATTAAATTTTGCCTTAAATTTATCAAAGCTCTCATTCATAATATATGTAAATCACTGAAATTTTAACAAGTTGTACAATCTTAAATACCAAAAAAATGAATTGGTTCAACAAAACATAATCATATTGTGCGCTAATAACAGCATTATTGCACTCTGCTGTAAGTCCATAAAAATAAGATAACACAAAAGCTTGAAGCAAGAATTCTTGGATGGATGAAAAAAGTTCATTGGGCTATAAAATGGACCAAAAAATACACAAAAAAATTAGTTTTGGCAAAAGAAATATTTGACAAGGTTCCCAATTTACATCATACAGACAAAATTCCGATTTCACAATGAGATTAGAAATTATACAAGATTCTTTTGTTCCTTAAGTTTATATTATTATATATAAACTGTTTTTTCTTAAATACAACATAAATATTTTTCAACACATAAATATTTATTGTAGGTTACTTAACAAGAGCAAATAAGATTAACATAAACTGTTGAATTCATTAAATAAAGTTTTCTTTGTTTAGTAACATTAAAATTACTCATCAAATGTAAAAAAAATATATTAAATAGGAAAATAATCTTACAAATAAAATTATATGTAATTATTGAAAATTCACAGCTTCAGGAATTCATAATAATTTGCAAAATCATAACGTTTTAAATAAATTTTGAAAAATAACAAGTTAATATAAATAACATTCCTATAATTTTTAAAATCTTAATATTTTATCACACTTAAATTTATAATTTTAAGATTCTTATATAAAATAATTTTATTACATATAAAAATTATAAATACTTTACTTAAATTGAATAATTTTGCTTTATGTTTTTCAACAAATTATTCACTTTAGTAAAGAAAAAAATAATTTACCCTCAAACAACAACTTAAATATAGTATATGAATTTTACAGTTGGATTGGATATAAAGCATTAATATAACACAACAATAAATTTTTAAACTATAACCAAAAAGCTAAAAAATGTTTGATCGTTAAACTAACATTCACATCTTTTTTTAATACCTTAAATTGTTCCTTTACTGTTAACAAATATTTACATAATATAATCATGCATCAATATGTTTGTCTTTAAATAATAACATGCTAACATAAAATGAGCTTCATTATTGTACTAATAAATTGATTTGAATTTTTTTCAAAAGAAACACTTGTGCAAAGTTTCAAATTTAAATGATAAAAAATTTTTTTATCTGTTATAATATAAATGTTTATCAGTTTGTCAAATTAATCAACTTTTTCTAATCACATCAATAAAGGATTAAAATACATTTTCAAGTGGTAGAAATTATTTTAATTAGGAATAGAATTACTGAACCATTATTTTCACAAAAGTACACCACAGTTCTTAGAGATATGATTTTAAAAAACAAATTTTAAATTTTTTGATAGATTAATACTTCATTTTAAAGTTATAAAAAATCGTTATTTAATTAAAAATCTTCAAAAAATAATAAATATTATGTAATCACTTTATATTTTGCCATTAGAATGAAGCATATTAGATAATTTAAATGACTAAGAAGCAATATCATTACCTTAAAATTTAAGTGATTTTATAAATTATTTTTATAATGACAATTTCACACAGTAAATTTCATTTTAACAATCTAAACAAAATAGAAAAATCAATCTGGATAAATAGGTTCCCAAATTTGGTTTGGTTTGTCGCTCAACAGACATTTTCTGCATATGAGGGCTAATTAGACCAGAGAATAGCATATAAATCAGAAAACAAAATATACAGAGGAAATATCTAAATAATTTTTGAAGGAATAACTTGAATTGCTAAAATAATCTGCAGATTTTTAAAAAAATTTTGATATAAAGTCAAAACATTAAATTAGATACCAAGTATCAATTAGATACCAAGAAATTTAAAGCTTCACATTGCTCTTTCCTCTGGCCCATTGTTGACAGACAATTTGGGAAAAACTTAACTTTTATTCAATAAAAAAAATAATTAAAGTTTTTAGGAGAAATATCCCATATGAAGACAATAACTGATATCTTTTGCATTTAATTCTTGATACAAAATATAAAACATATTCCCAAAATATATAAAATTCACAAACAATATCTGAAGTAAAAACTGCATATTTAAAAAACAGTGACAATTTAATTTTTCAGATTCAATGAACCAGTATTTCATGAGTTTTTCTTTTCAGATAATTTTATTATTAAAATAGTCAGCTTTAGTAAAACCCATTTTTTTTATTGAAAATGACAAATTTAAAAGACTAGAATTACAGTTTCATCACATAACAGTTTACAAAATAAAATGATATCTGAGTGCATTTGATGGAATTTGCAAACCTAAAAATTTCATATTATAAACATCTTATTCCTAATAAAAATTAAAACAAATTTTAGGACAAAGGAAAATTCCTAAAAAAATTTCATTGAAACACATGGCAATTATAGAAATACTCCAACTTTACAATCAAAAAGATGACCTATCACAATATGTCCAATAGGAAGAGGCTGTGAATCTTAACTTATGAATATCAATCAACCTCAATTTTCAAAGACAATTCATATCACAATTTTTATGTGCTCATATCTCAATGCCATATATCCAGAAATTTATTCTTAGAAAGGCCAAATGTGTGCAATCACAAAAATTTAAGATTCATAATTAAAAGAAATTTAGTGAATCAGAAAAGTAAACCAAGAACTGAAATCATTGACATACCTGAGTTAGTTTGCTCATTCTCAATCCTCCAAAGAAAGAAGCCAATTTAACACTCACATTAGTTTTCACTTAAGAGTCATTTTTTACACACTAAAGTGGATCTAATCAGAACCAATAATATAGCATAAATTCAGAGCCAAACATTTATTGAATCAAACAATGATTGGAATTAAATCCAATAACTGTTTAGACAATAGCTAGAGCACTAACCATTTAACAAGAGATGATGAGTAATCCTTTGAAACTGCTCATACTTCATAAAACAGATTCTGCTCTATAGTTGCTCAGTCAGTAAATCAGCTATTTAACTTTATTCTTTGTGTTCAATTCAGCTTTAGATTTTATTAAACATCTTATTCCTCACTAATTCCATCTCAATCACCAGCATGTCTCCGTGGACTAGTCTTTTTGACTATCTCTTTGTTCTTGGTGACATTATGCTGTCAACCCAGACTCTGCTTAAGACAAGGACATATGGGGCAGTTACCCCAGATTGCCACATCAGTAGGGTTCCCAAATTGAATAGAAGGTTTAATACATTGTCAATTGAATAGAATCATGTGCCAAATCGAACAGAAAGTTTGCTGTTATGAGGTACAGGAGGCTCCCAAGGAAGTTTTTACCCTGGTTCCCTATTAGGCTAAGAGTATCTTTTCCAAACGGCAATGACATTTGCCATGAATTTTATGTGGGATCCAAAGCCGCAAATTGAAAATAAGAATTGACTTTAAGAGTTAACTCTATGCGTAACCTATTACTTAATTTTAAAAAATTGATGCAGAGTCTTGCGTAGCTTACTTAGTCTTTCCCAATTTTTTATTTAATGTATACACAGATGAGACCCCATGGTCAGCAGAATTATTCAAATCTAAGATGCTAACATAATAGTTAAATGTCCCTTTTTTCTTTTTCTCTAATGAAAAGCTGAAAATTTAAATAGGAAAATACTTAAAATTAAAATGTAATAAAATAAATATGAACCAAAAATAATCTATTAAAACAAATTTTGCAGCAACAAAATTAGTAAGTCAAAATTATATTCGATACTATAAATTAATATTGAAAAACAATAAACTAAACAATACTTAAATTCAAGTAACTAAGAATAGTGTAACACATACACTAAAAAATATAGATAATACAATAACATCATAAAATTCGCAGCATCTAAAAGAAAAATTTATTTTTAGAAATAACTATTTTATTAATAACTATTTTATGCACAAAATTCATTTTAAAAGAGTAAAAGTTATTACAGCACTAATTCATTTTTAAAGCTTCCTACAATTTTTAACATAAACTGATTAGTACCAATCAATACTTTCAAAACTTTTAAATAAAATATTATAACATTAAATGAATAATTAGAAATAAATATATGTAATATTATTTCCATTTCCCTAATGAATTCAATGTTTGTGAATATTGAACAATTAATAAACTTTAACATATGCAATTATTAAAAACACTTTATGCCCAAAGAATAAATCTTACTATCATATCTAAACACATTAAAAATAAATACATGAACTGAGAACATTTTTGTTTGAAAATGTATATCTTTTTCTTAAATCATAGTAATATTTCTTTTAGTATTATGTGTGAATTTTGAATTCATCTTCATATAATTTGCAAAGAATAAGACCATCAACATGAAAGAACTTATTCCATTTTTCCTCTCAAATATAGCCATTAATTAGTTGACAACACTGACATTCTGCTTTTAGCTGATTGTATCCGAAATCAGTTATTTTTCATGACAGTATACTGCAGTAAAAAAATAGAGTTACCTAATTAAAATTTATAAATTTTCAAAATCAAAAACGAATAATTATTACAATTTATGCTTTGTACTGCTTAAACAGTTTAAAGAAATCAGAAAAGCGTGAAGCATTTTACTTTTGATGATAAAAATGGCAAAAGTGTAAAAATATCAATAGTTTCTAAAATTTCAACAAATCTCTTCTACTTTTAATAGAGTATACAAAGTTTTTTTACCACCTTATTAATTTTCTACAGCTGTTCAAGTAGCAGTGAAAGTTGAAAAATATTACCAAATGGTTGGAATCCAGGAACTAACTTTGAGCAAAAGTTTCCAATTCAGTAACCAGGAAATTTGTTCTAGCTCAAGGGAGGGTTCCAATTTGACAGTATATAGTCAATAATTGATTAATTTATCAGAAAAAAAAAGGAAACCCAGAAAGAATGTCCATTTATTTTTATCAAATATAGCCATAAATAATAAATTATGCACAAATTTACTATAATGTTTGCAAAAGATATATTTAGCTTATGAATGCATTATCTGAACCTAAAATTTAAACTAACATTTGTAGGAGTTGATATATTTGAAAATCACAATGCAGCTTTGTAGTAAATATTTAAAAAACCATCTACAGCAAAAAGTATAAAAGGAAAAATTTTTATGCAAATTAATTTTGAAATAATTGGATAAAAAAATTCTCGATACAAAACTTCATTACTTTTCACATGTAACTTTACAATTAAAAAATGAGTACATTAATGGAATATATTTAGTTAAATATTTCAAACAGAATGCTATGAATTAAAACAAATCGATTAGTCTTTTCTTTGTTGCAATTTAAAAGCACTTTTATATAGTAATGACTAGCTACATTTATAAGTTAATATTTCATACTAAGGAAATTCCATTCTTCAGCGTAGTAAAAATTACCTCCAAAATTAAATTCTTCTGTTTTTAAATATAGATTTTAATGACAATATAATTTTTATTTCTTATATTTTGAAATTTACAGTAACAATATGAATGGCAAATTTACTTTTATAGCAAATTTAATTTCAGTATAGAATGAAAAAATTCCCAAATAAAAAGCATAATTGCAAAAATTGTGATTGTGTTTATAAACCATTTGCTCCTGGTGTGCACTTTCTTTTAAATCATGGATTTCAAACAATGATCAAAATCTAAAATTATTCTTGCTCACAGCAAGTGTGATTAGTTTTTAGAAATCATTTTTTCTTTATTACCATTATCAGTTTCAATTCAATTAAAAATATAAATAAAAAAAAATTTACAACTTAAAAACTTTAATTTTACAACTGCATAACTATCAATCTTATTTTACTAAGAGATTCTTATCTTATTAGAGATTACATACAAGTATGCAAAATTAATAATGAGCAAGGGAATTTTAAAATATGGAATACTTATTTATAATACATTAATTTAGCAAATTCAGTTTCATGAATAAAAATGTTAGAAAATAATTTATTGAAAAAATAATTTTTAATATTTGATTTGCAACACTAAGAAAACAAAAAAAAGTTAACATGTTTCTTTTTTTTTAAGAGCGTTCCCAAACCAATTCTGAAAAATAGATATTTCTATAAAAGAAACTGGTCTTTAAATTAGATTACCATGTTTTAAATCAAAATATTTTTATTAATTTTAGACTACATATAAATAGAATATTTTAATTCATAAATTTATAATATTTTGCATATGATAACTAAACAAAATATAAAAATGGTGAATGCACTTTTTAACATGCCTTTTACCACTGTAATATTGTGATGATAGCATTTCTATCTCTAAAATCAGCCCAATTTATTAACATTAAAAAATGTCCCTTATCCAACACAATTGTTAGCATTCAAGTACAAAAAAGTAAATCACACTTCATATAAAATCTTAATAAAAACAATGAAAATTTAACAATATGAATAAAGCATAAGTTATTATATTATGAAGTCTTTCTATCATACATTTAAAATCAGTAAAAATAGTTCTATTTTAAAATTATTAAGAGATCCAAAATTGGTTGTGGCGATTTAAAGAACTTTATATTTTATTAACGATACATTTTCATAATAAAGAATGACAAATACATTGAAAATGCTTTGATATTTTTTCTGAATGAAAATCAATATTTTCTTTGTGTTCATTTTTTTTATTTTGAAGGGAAAAGAATTCAATTAAAATAACAAAAGGTCTTTTTAATTTTAACAAATTTTCTTGAATAAATAGAATATATACACAATTTTAACCAAAAATAAATATTCAAAAAATAATATTAGAATATTTTGAATGAAACAAAAACAAGAATAAAATATATGAATATATTGCACAACACTTCACAAATATTGATTCAACAAAGATTACTTGTTAAAGTATTTTATGAGGCAAACAAAAACATGTCTTTAAACAAAGAGAATATTAAACTCTTAAAATAATCTTTACACAAAGTATGAATTATATAAGGAATTTTTTAAATATCAAGAATTAATCATTTATAATTAATTAATATACATAAGTATTTATAATAATATATTTTGCAGTAAATAATATATAAGATGATAATGCAAAATAAATACTATAACTAAAAACTAAAATAAGTTTTATCATAATATTATATATTAAAATTATTACTTAAATGATAAGTTACTCTTTTTGATAGAACAGCAAAAGCCATTTTTATTCCTCCAGTAAAAAAATAATGAGTAACACTGTAAATATCTCAAGAAACAAATTTTTAGTTCTTTACTTTATAAAATACTCCACAATACAATGCATTAATAAAATTGTATAATTTTAAACAAAATTTTGCTCATCTTTCCAGACATTGATATAAAAGGAAAGTTTTCTTTTATTACAAAACTTTTTAAAAACATTTAATAATTTAATCACAATTTTTATAAACAGTCCTCCTTCCCATTTTGTATCCTCATTGGCAAGAAAATAATTTGAAAATTTTTTCACTTTAAAAATTTCTTATTGAAACAAAATTAAAAGAAAATCACAGATTAATTTCATCATAGCACTTCTTGGAGTTTAATTCTGGGAATTAGGAAAGTATCCAAGCATTTCTGAAGCCTAAATAGCTCAAGATGCATTTCAAAGTCATGAAATATACTTCCCAAGAAAGCTACTGAATAAAAGTTTAATAAATGCTCAAAATCTTGAATAAATGATTGTTCCAAGCTAGATCTTGATTTATATTCTAGCCTTTAAAAGAATTCTTCCCTTGGTAAAAGTTATCTTTTCCTACAAGCAATGATGTGTAGAAGGAGGAATTTCTGCAAAAATTAAAATATTTTTAAAATACTTTCACTACATATTATTCACCAATTTTTATCAAAATAAAAACAAAATTACTTTCAAATTTAATGATTACTATTAGTTTTTAAAGACAAAAATTAAGCAATGACCTGTTACACTATGATTTATATGTGTTTTCCTAAAAAAATAAATAGAATGTTTTCAGTTTCTAAAGTTAAGACTGGAAAAGACTGATTATATGATAAAGATGAACATTTTATACAATAGCATGATTATTTTTAAACAATGCAACAAAAATAGTTCCTTTATTATAATTTTATTTAAACAAAAATTTTATTAAATTTTAGTTTTTCTCAATGTTTTAACAAAATGATTTTACAGTAATTTTGACAAAAAAAATTTAATTTATCACTCAATGATCATTTTTTGCACACAACTAATTAGACTGGGACCTACAATTTTAAATGGATTCTAAGCCACTAGCATCAAGCCTGAAGTGAAATTTGAACCCATGATTGTTGATTTAAAAGCTATATGGGAGAGAAGGAAAAAGTTATATTTCTTCTCAATTTCAAAATAATGCTGTTGACTTTACTTATCCAATATGCTAGAATATGCTTTCATTCAGATTTGAAGTTAATATTCATCCCCTGAATGAAAAACGATTTTATTCTAGCCACTTTCAATCATTTATATTGATTTAAATTCAAGCAATAAAGCATTATATATTTCTAAAGCTACTAAAAGTATACAGTACAAGAAAAATTACATATATTAATTTTTGTTTTTAATTTCAATTAGAAATTTGAGTAAATTAAATGCATCGTTTAAAAAATCTTTCAAATTTTTTGTAGTATTCAAACATGCATAATATTAGTCCACCAAGTTTTACATAATTTTCATCTATCTGGATTACATATTTTATTAAATTATTGTTTAGCATTATTTTTTAACTGGAAAATTTTAACTCTTATCGCAGCATAATATTGCATTCACATTGAATTTAATATAGTAATTTTTTAAAAAAACAGATGTATACAGATTTCTATCGCAGATATAAAAATTTCTATCTTAACTTGAAATAAATATTGTAACCTATCTGAACTTCTTATTACTAATAGCTTTCATCTCAAGATATCTTTTTTTTTCTCTTGCCAAGTATATTAATATTTTTAGTTTGGAAGATAAAAATATCTAAATAAAAAAAAACTCATGTTTTGAAGGGGGGATATTTGAATCAAGATTTTATGTAACTACTTTCTAAAGGAAGTAATGTAAAATTAAATCAATGTTTATTTTAAAAACGTAAAAAAAAAATCGAACTTTTGATGCTATGCATTTGTGGATAAATCATGTACACAAAACCTTTGACTTATTGTGTGAACTCAATTTTTTCGATTCTCAATTCAAAATAAAAACAAATAGAAACATACATATACATATACATACATATATATATATATATATATATATATATATATATATATATATATATATATATATATTCAACAATTAGACTTTTTTTACACTTATTTTAATTTAAACAATGAATTTTAACAAAAAATTCTAATATCATTTTCTATAACTTACCATTTTGCAGAGATAAAATTTGTAGAAAATACAGGTAATTTGTGCATTTCTCTCAAAAATGAATAAAAATGCTGAACAAATGGGTGGTATTGCATTATAATAACAATATAATTTTAAATAAAATACAGTTTTTAGAAAAACTCACCATTCTCTGAAATCAACAGAAAAGGACTCCAATCTTGAAGTTTTGAATGGTTTTTTGTAGTGCGTCAGGACTGCCTGCAAAAAGTTAATCGGTTAGAAGCTAATGATCCAAGTGATTTGAAACGTTTTCTTGTTTTGCTACCCATTTGTTGATGAATAGAATTTCTGTGCAATGGTTCATCTTGTCTCCGCATGGCTAGATTAATTAAAAAGATTATGTTAAATAATAATTGGGAATTAGATTACAGCAATACAATAATTACCAAAAAAATTTCACAATAAGCTTGAAAATTATTCAATATTTAAAAACACAGTTATTAAGAAAAAGATTTTTACCTGTACATAACAGTATAAGTAAATGTCATGATCAGTAGATATCAATAGATACAAATTATTTAAATTAACTTCTTCATAACATTCTTTTCAATAGTGTTGTACATTAATTTATAACTACACCAATATTAGTAAACATAATCAGAAGATTAAAAATACTGAAATTTCTGATATTGACTAATTTGATTTTGTGATGTTTACTGGTGTAGGGTCCAATATTGGACATTTCTGCACAGTATAATATTTAAAATAAATGTAAAAATTCTGTGTTATAAGACTGCTAGTCAAGTGTATAAGATGTAATGTATTTAAAAACCAAGAACAGTTTATGCAAAAAAATTAAGACAGATGAAAATCTTAAATAGAATTCAAGAAACCAATTGTATATAAAATAGTGAAAAACATTTCTAGATAGTTTCAGCCCAATCAAGTTTGATAAAATTACATTTGTGCTATAAAAATGTGTAAATCATTGAAATTGAGACAGACAATTAAAATGTGATGTACTGTATATAGTACATTACATATGTCACAAATTGAAGCATTTTAAGACAAGAATAAGTGCTTGTGTGTAAATATAGTATGTCCAATGTGAATTTGTGTGAGTTTTACATCAACTCTTCTCATGGAAGCTTTTGTTTGTTTGTCGCTCAATGGTCATTTTTTACACACGAGGGCTAATTAGACCGGGACCTACGGTTTAAAGTGGATTCCGAACCACTACAAACATCCATGCCCAAGGTGGGATTCGAACCCACGAACTGTTAAACCGAAGGCAAGAGCGATAACCATTTGGCTGCCAGCTCGGCTCTCATGGGAGCAACTGGGAATAGAAGAATGTGAGAAGATATATTACATAATTTGTTGTTTGTCTGCAAATCCCAAGTTTTCTGCCAGTAGGAGAAAACTTAGAATTTAAAAAAGAAGATAATAAAATCTTCGACAATTTGTTTAATGTCAAAAAATATTAATGCTTTATGTAAAATGTAAGAGGCATTTTTAATAGCATTGTCTGCAGGTTCATTACTAGCAATGCCAACATGATTTGGAACCCAACAAAACAAGATATCAAATCCTTCATTCTTCAGTACATTTAAAAAATCCAATATTTCCACAATAATTGAATGACATTTATCATTAAATTGGTCTAATTGTATGACCACATTCATGCGATCTGCATAGATACAGTATTTTTGACAAGAGCTGGATGGTATTCTTTCTAGGGCACGTTTAATAGCAACGGCTTCGTCTGTATACACAGAATATGATGCATGCAGTTTACAGCTGTAAACAGTATTTCCAACAATACCACAGCTAACATGAGCACTTGAATTCGAACCATCCGTATATAAAGGGATGTAGGAGGAATATTGAAAACAAATGTTTGGAAACATCTCTTGCAAAATAAGGAGAGATATAGCTGACTTATGGTATCCAGTAAAGGGTTTGATTATACTGACAATAGGGATATTCCAAGGAGGAAATTTTAGAGTATCTGTAAATCAGGGAACTCATATGAAGACAGGAATGAGTTTGTGCGCTCAACAAAATGGTAGTATGTTATGTGGTCATGTATTATAGAACCTTATTAGAGAGGAACAAACAATCATAGGTCTCAAAGGGTGTTGTGATGATGAAAGTATTTTAAAATAATAATGTAGAAACAATTGCTTACGTCTCAGATTAAGAGGAATTGATAATTCCATGAAACAAAAGCTACCATTTAGCTAAGTTGAATACTCTGGCATTGGAGCAAGCCATCTGAGAGTCAGACTAATCTTCACTTAGGAGTGTTTCATCATCTGAAGGATCTACCTTCATTACACCTGTCTTAGAGGATGTTAAAGATCTTTTACCTTTTAAAGATAATCTATGGATCCCTTCTTTTGCTTTCTTTAATTTTTTTAGATCTTTGAGACTTAGATTTTACAAAAGACCGTGGAGAAATTCCTTTCAGAATAGGTGAAACATTAATATTAGAAGTATTTAAGGATAAATTTGAAAAACTTAGGAAATCTATTTGGGTACTACAGGATTTCATGACTTTTTGACTGCTTGTGAATAGCTAATACCTTGTTGAAGGGTACAGGATGACACTGTACGCCTGGCTTCGGAATAAGATAAGTTTTGTTTTATTTTCACAGTAATAATTTCTTTTTCTAATATCCAGGTAGGGCATAACTGAGAGTAAGAGGGATGTTTCTTGTAATTGACATAAACTGCTGTCATGTCCGACAGAAGCACATTGAGCACAAGTCAAAAGTCCCCTACAAGTAGTTTTTGCATGCCCAAATCGCTGACATTTAAAGCAACATAAAGGATTTGGAATGTAGGGTCTAACACTACAATTTAGATAACCAGCTTTAATAAATTGAGGTAGTATAGGAGTTGCAAATGTGAGTATGAGGTGTTCAGTTTTTATAACTGTGCTCTCTCCTGATTGTAATACGCTGCACATGCTGTACTTTTGGGTCAACAAGATTATCTAAACTTTCCTCTTCTGAGACATAAATAGATCTGCTGAAATTACTTCATATGTAGAATTTAACTTACCATGAGGAGATACTGTAACATTAATACTACAGAAACATCTCAGTTTTAGAATAGTTTTGGCCTGTTCAATTGATAAAATTTCAAACAAGAAATCACCAGATTTCATCTTGCAAACATTGACATTTTCAACTGTACCAATAAGACTCTTCTTAATTAAGAAAGGGAAAACTATTAAATTGTCCTCAGTTCTTTTAACAACAAAATATTTCGGTTCATGTATCATTTGTTGCTCCAGGGGAAGTAAAGAATTAGAAGTACACTCCATAAAAAAATGTTGATTATTTCAAGGCCAGATGGCACCACCCACCACCGAGCCCAACTAGGGGATGCAATATAACTGCACCAGAGCTAGCATGACCCTATATGCTTTCTATATACTGCTAAAGTGGCCTCCACCCTTATTGAGTCACATAAAAGAGAGATGATAGCTTGATCCATGGAACCATTTGATGCACTGAGGACCACAACACTTCTCCCGTTTACCTGAAGCAGAGGCCAAAGTAATGTGTTGAACTCTGGGAACCTCAATTACCAGGATCCTCCTTTCCAGGGACACAGGTCTCCATGCACAGCAAACACGCGGATGAGTTAGTCTCTTAGAGAAGCTAAGAACAGGATGGCAATAGCTACTCAAATGAAGTCCACAACGAGAGAGAAAAAGAAAAAGCAGAAGAGGAGAGAAGAAAAGAAAAGGACAGTTCATTAAGATACCTCATAATTGTGACACCCGTGTTTACCTAAAGAAAGTAACCCCCTGAGGGGCTGCAGATTCAATATTTTAGATTTTAAAAATCCTGTTTATATACATGATTATTAAAATCTGAAATTATTGAAACTTCTCTTTATATTTTTCAACAAGGAGCATTTATCACAAAGAAAGTTCTCATAGAAAGCACAATTACAATAGAATACATTATACTCTGTTTTATTTCAAAAATTATACAAGTATCCAATTTCATTATTATTAAAAAAATCAGAACACAAATTTTACCTTGGAGATCATGTTCAGTAATAAATTCTTGAGAGCCACTCTCTTCATCTTCTGTTAATGAATAATGTAAATCTTGAAGATATGGCAGTACACTCATACTATAATAGTTGTCATCATTAGTAGATAAGATAGAGGAACAAGCTTCAAAATCAGGATATTTCTTTCTGACCCAGCTGCAAAAGAAAAAACCCTACATTAAGCTATAAAAATTCTTACAAAACTATTTCTTTCAGCATGAAATGCCAATCAAATTTTAAAAATTTATTAACTTTAATAGTTTTATAAATAAGCATTTAAAAATTAAAAAATCAAATGATATTCTTATTGTCAAATATGTGTAACTGTTTAGTTCAAATTTTAAAAAAAAACACCTATAAATATAATGAAACTAAATATATTTTTGACTTTCCTTCAATCAAAACACTTGAATATACAATATTTTCCAAATTCTAAAAGTGAACCATACATGTAGCTGTATTTTATTCCTATCCTGAAAACAGGAGCTGCTGCATACTCTTTTCCTACGGACATCACTAATGTCTTTTGTGAAGCTTTTGCTAATGTTTTAAACTCTGACTCCTTCAATTCTTTGCTTATGAGAACTAAGAATTGTACTGAGTGAACATTTATTTGTTTTCACCATAGATATGTTTTGACTTACAGCTGCGAATGAATGGATGTGTCTTGGATGTTGGAAATGGAAGAAAGTACTTCAGCAGGTCAATACCAATCTGGAACCTGATGATTTCAACGTTCAAGTCTAGATTCCTTACCAAATTTTCTTTTGTTCAATAAAATTTATATTAAAAACAAATATCCAACAATTCTGAAATAACCTATGTGATTCCAATTTTTAAGCCTGGAAAGATCCATTACATTATCGATCAATATCTGACAAATGTTTGTGTAAAACTCTAGTACATACAGTCAACGCTCGTCTTGTAAATCTAAGATAAAATAAATACATTTCTATTAATGAGAGGTTTTTAAAAAGGAAGATCCATTCTTGAGAATACATTTGAAAATCCAAATTTATCTGGTTCCCATTTTCTTTGACACTAAGTTTATTTATTTGAAATTTATTTCAATGGAAAATATTCACGATTTTAGTTTTTAATGTTAAATTAATTTTCATTTTCTTAAAATATTCTTATCATATTTTAAACGTAAGAATCTAACAAACAACTTTTAATCACAAATTCTTTCTAAACAGATCTGATGTGGTTTGTCATACTAACACCATACTAATATCATGTAAGGTGTATTTTAATTGGGTTTTTATAACTCGAGAATTCACATAATCCAAAATGTGTTTCCCTAGTTTAATACATTCTTTAAATTTTCTATTTACTTATGGCAATTAATATACTAATTTATATTGCAAACATACGAAGTCAGCCATTACTGAAATAAATTTAAGTTAAAAAATTTACGAAAATATAAAACTGAAAATCAATATAGTAACAGCTTTAATGTGTTTTACAAAACTAGATTTAATTTTTATATAAATTTTTAACAATGGAGAAGGAAAAAAATTATTTGAATTAAAGGCAAACTATTTATCATTAAGATGTATTTCAACTAAAAAGAACATGAAATAACACATGCATGATTAAAACTGATGATGTAGCAAAACAATATTATCAGTGAAATTCAAAAATTAAAATCAATATCCAAGATAAGAAACAGAAATGGAGAAAATGCCTTAACAAAAAATATACTGATGAAGTGTGCCATTAATTATACTTAAAAACAAGACATGAAAGCTATTTTTAACATGCAAAGCACAACATTACTTACTCATGCTCTCGTATTAACTGCAAAGTAAATCTTTCTTTAGGATCCTTTCTAAGCATGCCTAGAAAATATTCAGAATTAATAAATATAAATCAGAATCATAAAAAATTTTATAAAATTTTTAATATGTTTAAAACTAATAAATATTAAAAAAAAATTATTAGATGTGATTACAAGAAGTACTGGATTTCAATGCAATTTGATTTTTTGCTTGTTATTCAACATTAATTTGATGCACAAGAAAGCCAATACGATAAGGAGTTAGTATTAAAATAATTAATCACTAAAAATAATCATAGCTAAGAAAATGAATGCCAAAGACATAATCATCAAACAATCCACATGGCTCAGAATTATTTAAAACATTATTAATTTTAAAAACTATTTTAAATCCCACAAATTTTATTCATTTATAGGTACAATAAAATAATATATCTGTTAACTTCAATAAGCAAAACAGATTGTTGCCTTTATTTTTGTTGGGCAATATTTATTTCAATATAACATTACAACGTACCAGAGTTAATGTTTAAATAAATATTTAAAAGCTAACAAGTTAACATTGCACGTCACACAAGTATATATACGAGTTACGTTCAAAAGAAAATACGCTCATCGCTCGTTTACATATTTTCACTTTTTTTCCTCTACTCAAGTTGCCATTCAGCCAACACTAAATTTCGTGGGGAATGCAGTGTTGCTACAGTACATCTCCCAGTGAGCAGCACATTTATGAGCATTGTAGATTAATTCTCACACAATGACCTGAATGTGTGGTATGAGCAGTAGGTTCCTGGACCTTTGGAGTGGAACTTTGGAGTGTAGCATCTCTCTGGAATAGCGGAGGAACATTTGAGTTGCCAAATGAACTTCCATTCTCTGAAGGCTTGAGGGAAAATACTAGTTTCAATCCTGTCTATGTTGACAGCTGTCCAACAACTATTCACGTCTATGTGAAAGTTGATTCTTGTCGATACAAAACTTTAAAAGGTCTGTCATATAGCTGTGTAGTGGACACTTTACCGCATCGTGTCTTAACAAAACATGAGTGCAGGAAGAAATCTAGGTTGGTATATAGAACAGAAAGGATGCTGAGACATGTCTAGATGTAGGAGCTGGTGATAAGTTTGCCAAGTGATGTTTCAAAGCCTGGTCAAACGAGTTATCCAGAAGGCTAGATGACACATTTGTGAAAGTTGGTTTGAGGAAGTCGCCTGGTAAACGAAAAAAGAGCCATGTACCAGTTCAGCACACGTCGCATCCAATTTCATTTTAAAAACAGAACGCAAGCCACGTAGCACAGTTGGCAGAATTTCTGTCCAGCGCTGTTTGCCATAATAGACTGTTTTAGACTGTGACTCTCCACGAGTCCATTCGATGAGGAATGATACAGTGTTGCCCTGATGCACTGAATACCTAAGAGTGGTAGTAGGAGATTTAGGCACCATGTGGAGGCGTGTAGAGTAGGCTCATCCAGCAGCTGTTGGGCAATCTGCAGGTCTGCAAATACCTGCAGAAACCATCAATTGAAACTCTTTTTTGCAGCCTCTAGTTTATCGGGAGGAAGTCTCCGTAGTTTTGCAAACACGGGAGAAGACCCTTTATTTCAATAATGTGTTTCATATAGTGTTTGCGTGGAGTCAGAGAAGACAATACATTTGTCAGACTAGGAAAGGAATTGAGCAGTGTGTGAAAAGGTGAGACCTCCAAAACTGCTCTAACTTTAGCTCATGACTTAACTAGAACTGATCCCTTTGTTGCTAAATTAGTCAAGGGATTCTGCAGTTTTCCACGCTGAACGTCTACTAGAAGACCAAAATGTCTGAGAAAATATATTCCAATAGGTTGAGAAACTTCTGCCAGAATGAAAAGCCAATGAAATTCATGGCAATGTTCTAGATCTAATTTCAACAGCTTACAACCAAAAGGTTTTAATAACCATGCCATTAGCAGCAAAAAATTGAAGTTTATCTGGTGTGTGCCTCATTGTGGGTTCTGTGCATAGCAAAATTGAGACGTCCACAGCGGTATCAATTAGGAATCTCAGTCGTGTAGATTTGTTGTCTAAATACAGTCGATTAATTTCCGCTTTGCAGTCACTCTCGACAGTGAAGGCTTTAATGGTTTCCCAACCAATTACAGAATGACTTACATCGCTGAGCCTTTTCAAATGTTTGACGATATTAGCAAAGGGAACTTGGCTCAGAATTATTGTTCCTGCATCTCAACTGGCTGCTGCTTTGCGAACGACCACAACAAGTGTTGATTTTTAGGTGACTTTTTGGTCACTTCCAACCTTTCTAATAGCAAGGAAAAGTCAAGAAGTAAAGTTTTAAAGTCTGCTCAGTCACCCTGGACACTATTGATGGTGACAATGGACCCAGATGCAGCCATAATGCCGTCTGCTATTTCAGCGAATTTGTCCAGCATGTCACTGGAAATAGCTAAAATATATTGCACATGTGTAGGCAACCTCTGAAGGAATAGTGTTTTGAGCAAATTGTCTCCTATCTTTGTTCCTGCCTTGCTTCGCATCTCTAATAGCAGCTGGGACACTTCTCTGTCTCCTAATTGCATACCGGAAATAAGATCACAGGGACGCTGATTTTCACTGTGCATACTGATTAATTAAACAGGTCTTTAAAACATTATAGGGATTGTCCGTGAGTGGACTGAGGATAATATCCCCTACAATTCCTAATTCTTCGGGTTGTTGTGCAGCTATCAAATGATGAAACTTTGTAACGCTACCCGTTGAATTACTTCTGTATTTACTAAAGCGGGGGGGATTCATTTTATACTGTTAGCTACTTAGCTCACAACTTCAAAAAATTATATGATAAACCATTTATAACAGTATAAAATATATATTTGTAAATTCAGTATAGCAAATAAAGAGCAATTAAATATATATATACTAAATTAAACACTTAAATAAAAAGATAAGATCAATTTGCTGACACACACATGCGGGAAAAATATTCATCATTCAAACCATGTCTAATACAGAGAAATTAAATTCTGATGAGCACAAAATATCAAAAGGGAGTAGCCATCATGGTACCATTTCAAACTGATAATTTGTACAGCTCACATGAAAAAAAAAAGAGAAAATTAGAGTACTTACAGTTGCTGGCTTCGTGCAGAATGCTATATCCAAATTAGAAACTTTACAGAGTAAAAATATAATAAACAAAAGCACACATTCATTTGGCTACATGTGAATTCCAATATCCAACATATACTTCCAGTAATTGCTGATATCAGGAGGAAATAAAAAAATTTCTCGCTTTCACCATATAAGTCCCTGGGTGAAGGATACATTCAGATTGTGAACCATGGTGCTGTACTTCAAATGTCGACAGCAAAACTCATGTCCAGTTCATCAATGTTGCCATTATTTTTGTTTGGCGATATTTAATTCAATACAACATTACAACGTACCAGGGTTTGCTTTTAAATATTTATTTAAACATTAACTAGTTAACACTGCACATTACACAAATATATATATACGAGTTACATTGAAAAGGAAATACGCCAATCGCTTGTTTACATATTTGCACTTATGTTTCCTCTATCCCGTTGCCATTCAATCAACAATAAATTTTGTGGAGAATGCTGTGTTGCCACAAGAATAAGATAAATGAATTCATATATCATAAATGGGAAAATGAACTTAATGCTAATTACACAACTACAAATTTGAAGGTTTTATCTTAAGGCTCATTAAAATGATGTGAAAAAGATAAAACCAATGGTAAAATAAATTTCAATCTTATAATAAATGATATACATATAAAACAAATTTACTGGAGTATATTATAAGTAAATTTGTTTTATTTATTTTTTGATGAATGCAGAGAAAAATAAAACTTATGTACAATTATTTTGCCCCTATTTTTATTATTTAAAATAAAACTGCCATATTACATAAAATGACACTTTTTGATATAATACTTATTTTAACCTCTTCCAGTATGATTATAATGAAATAAACATGTGTAATTAACATTTAATTTTTATTTAAAAAAAAACTTGTTTCATTTTATATTAGAATGATAATTAAAAATGACTAATATTTATACTAAACATTTATGATAATGAAATTCCACTGAACAACAGTTTAACTACAACTTAAAGTGAGAAATATTTATTGAATGATATTTACATAAGTAATAAAAAGATATCTAGATTCAGCACACAAGAAATTTAAGATATCATGTTTAACAAAATTTTTGTTCCTGGTTGAAAGAAACTCATCATTGTGTAATATAACATGAAAGATCATGGATAAGTTAAGATTTATCATCTCACCTGTACGGATTAAAAATACTCTCCACTACTATGTTACAAGCAGTCACACCTAAGGAGGGAGTCAAGTTACTTGCACAGCAAATTGATAATACATTTAACAAAATAATTTCTACTAAATTCAGCAATATTCCTCAAAATAATGCCAACTATTTTGATTTTGATTGGTATGCAATTTTCCAAACAAATGTATTTTTAGCAAGTTATCAAAAATACTTTGATGAAAAATTAAATTTCTCATTTAATCGATAATTTTATGCTTTGAGAAAAATAATAGCATACCTGCCAACCTTCGTGGACATTGACTAAGAAGGACAAAGAAACCATCTGCATTTTCGAAAGAAAAACTTTAAGAAGCATATTTGGTGGAATAAAATGTGAGAATACATGGCGAAGAAGAACTAATTCTGAGTTCTATAAACTATATAAAGAACCAGGTATTTTTAAATTTATCTCAAAACAGAGATTAAAATGGGCAGGACATTTGAGCCGGATGAACGACAATCGGGTGACAAAAAATTTTTCTTGGCTTGCCCCATTGGCACCAGAAGAAGAGGACAACCAAAACTCCAATGGCGTGACTGCCTTGAAAACGACCTAAAAACACTAAAAGCGGCAAACTGGATGACCAAGTACAAAAATAGGGGGTCCTGGTATACACTTCTGAGGAATACAAAGGCCCACTCTGGGCTGTCAGGCCAATGAAGAAGATCTGCCAACCTTGGAGAAAAAAAAATCAGTAGATTCTACTGGTTTTGAGGGAAAAAATCAGGAGACACTACTAGCGACATTTTGCTTGAAGCAGAATGTTTAAAACTGCAATACAAAAATGTACTGCAAAATGACAATTTTACGCTTTAGATTATACATTCTTTGAATGATTTATGTTAAACATATATTTTGTGCTATAATCTTAATATTTTAATAAAATATTCATCAACCTCATAAAGGAACTGTGGAAAATTAAAGAATATATTACAGGTAAAAAATAAAGATCAACATTTATTTCCCACTATTTATTTTATAGGGCAACTTTTAAAAGACTAGTGCAATTTATAAATATTAAACTTATAAAATTACATAATAACATAAAATGCATTACTAAATAAATTTAATTCAGTGACAAACACTTCTGAGAATGTAGAAATAATCAAATACTTTGTTCATAAAAAACACGATACATTTCAAATTCGAGTAACTCGTGGCTATTATTATAGTATTACCTTCTTCGTACGTTGCTGACTTAACCTTTTTTAGAAATGAATTGGTGAAGTCCTATTCAAATCATTTTTCATTTTGAGAATATTTAGCTATAATTAAGCTTCCTAAACTTATTAACTAATTTAACTTTCTTCCTTAACTGTTTAAGCTACTTAAGCAACTCAATAGACTTTTTTTCCGGCAAAATCTTGACTTTTTTTAATGATTTCACTGAAACTGCCAAAAATCAGTAGATTTTCATACATTATCGGAAAATCAGAAGAAATGATGAAAAATCAGGAGTTTCCCAATAAAATCAGTAGAGTTGGTAGCTATGTAATTGCTATTTCTGAAATATATGTAAAATATTGAATTTATAGAATATAGAAAATACATAAACATTTTTTTTAGGAAACTATTCGCCCAAAATATCAACTTGCTGCAACGAATATTTATGATAAACAATCAACAGAATATATTTTTTATGAATTCTAACTAAATATTTTCTGCCCATTTTTTGATAATTTCAACTGGATCACATACATATGAACTGAGTCTTGTATTATAAACGGTTTAATGGTTTATTTCCTAGAACCAGGGGGTACGCATACCTTCCTGGGGCTTGAGCAGCCACCAGGTGCGTCGGCAGATGGTGGATAGCCGAATGTCCTGTAGGAATGACAGGATAGCCTTGAATATAGAATCAGAGGCCGTGAACCAGCTCCCATAAACCCTGGTGTTATGCGACCCGTGCCTAGGGTTATTTGGCACCGTGGTAATGGTGTCTTAACGGAGCCTTTAGTTGCCTGGTGAACTTCTAGAGTAATTTGCCTTGCCCTGTAACTCAGGCAATGCTGGGTGGACTTATATTACTTGAGCTTATTAATTGTTATCTTGTGGCTGAAAAGACACAAGAAATAACAAGCCTTTCTACATTTGCAGGTGAAGCTTCTGACATAGACCTTGCTGAAAAAGACAAGGGAACTCAGAGGCAATCTTGTAAAGGGGCAACAATGAATCCTTTACTTGAGGTAGAAATGACCTCCAAACCATCTTATTCTGGTGAAAGTCATGAAGCTATCCCTAACATGACTGACTTTCTGACCAGATGGGACTGTTTCAGCAAGACCCTATCTGCTGGAAATGTCATACGCAAGAGAAAACGGCAGAGCATATCATTTACGAATGTGAAGCTCTTGCCCTCCCTAGATTAACTTCTTTAGGCATCATCCATACTAGAGAGTTACACCTAGACTCCATTAAAGGGTTATCGGACTTTATTAATAAAGTGGGTGACCCGAGCAACTGGAACTAGGAAACATTGGGTTTGGAGTTAATGGTACAAAATGCTGATAAAAGCAGAGGTGCCCAATGACATACAAACCCAATTCTAAGAAGAATGGTTTATTTGAATGAATTTACATTTCTTTTGCCACTTTTCTTATAAAAAATTATTACCTAAAAGAAGATCTTGAAGGAGAGGATCCAAATCACTAGGAACTTCAAATTCGCCTCTACCAATATTTTCAAATAACTTGTAAATATTATCACCTTCAAATGGATATTTTCCTGTTGTAAAATTATATCTAAAAGAATAAAAACAATGCATCTCATTTTGATATATCATTAATATTTGTTCCACAATATTTAATAGCAGCACAAATATTACCGTTACATTTTATAACACAAAATATTAAGTATTTAAACTAAAATTATTATATAGGAAAAAAAGAAATTTTTTTAAACCTTTTATAACACCTCCATTACTAAGACAAAAAAATGAACAAATGAGATAACACAAACATCAATATACATGAATACTAGTTACTTTTCTTTCTTTAATGAATTAGAGAACATAGTAAAAAATAAATTAGTCCAAAAAATTTTATCTATCTCAAATTTTCTGGTATTCTTAGTTTAAAAGTACTATTATTTCACAGGAAATAAATAATGGATTTGATACTTCAGGTTCAAAATATGTTGAAGCTTTCATGAAAACTGAGATTAATAAAAAATTTTGATAATTTTATAATCATTCATTGTATATATTTAAAAAATATATTAAATGCTGACAAAACATGATTAAGAATTCAAGTTATTATCAAAAACGAAAATTAACAGCACACTAAAATTTTACTCAATTATATGTTATATGCCTCATAAAATTTGAAGTAATTTGACAAAATGTACCTGAAAAAAAAATTATCAGACTGGTTGGTAGCATTTTTTAATTATTTTGTAAATAGAAACAAATAATTGCAAAAATTAAAGAGAATATTTTTTTTATTTAAGTTAGAATTATATTTAATGATTACTTCAAAAGCCTTCAATGAACTTACAGCAATAAAAGAGGAATTTTTAGTTAAATAAATATATATATATATATACTTTTTTTTATATCACTGGATTTTATTACACAAAATAATGGTTAATTTTAGAGTTTTTTAAATATCTTCAATATATTCCTATCTATTAATTTATTGAGTATTTCAAGATGTGTATAGCAAGCACCCTCTTTTCAAATATAAATATTCTTACTTTGAGCAAATACAAACATAAAGTTTGCAGGATGACTTTTGCTAATAATTATTTAATAAAAGTAATTCTTAATTTTTGTTCTGTTTACTTTTACATTTTTTTAAAAATATACATTACCAAATTCTAGGCTATTCTATTTCTTTAATCACTCAACAGATTTTCCCAAAACTTTTACCTCTTAATAAACTTGCAAGCAATGCAACTGATGGAGCTCTGGCAATACTGGGTAAAAGAATTACTAAACTGGGAAAAGGTCTAATCAGGCTTTTAAGAGATGATCCTTAAATTCTACAATTCATATTGATTAGCTGCATAATTCACAGAGAACATCTCATTACAATTATTTCAAATATCCTGATGTTATGTAAACAGATGCAAATTATGTTCACACCAATGCAAAATATTATGTCATTTTCCTCGAATTAAAAATTTGCAAATTATATTCGCACCAATGCAAAAATCATCGACAATTCAAAAATTTTCTTAAAGAATTAAAGGACAAAGAACTTCCAAATGACCTTAATTTCTTTTCTATTGTTAAATGGTTATCTAGCTACAATGTATTAAATCAATTTGTATATTTATTTGATATGATTACTGCATTTCTAAAAAAAAAAGGAAATAACCTAATCATAATTAGACAATGATGAGTGTTTAAAAGACTTAATATTTTTGACTGTTATGGATAGTCTGCAAATACTGAATTTAAAATTGCAAGGGAAGATAAAATAATATCTGACATCTTACTGTATATATTTAGTTTTCAAACTAAATTACAACTCTTTCAAAAGGATATTAAAAACAGACTATTTTGTCATTTTCCTTGAATTAAAAAATTTGTTCCAATATTAAAAAAGAAAAACTCAACGAGTATTTAATTTGTTGGTTTGTCGCTCAGTCATTTTTTGCGCACGAGGGCTAATTAGACCAGGACGTACGGTTTAAAGTGGGTTCCAAACCACTACAAACATCCATGCCCAAGGTGGGATTCGAACCCACGAACTGTTGAACTGAAGGCAAGAGCACTAACCATTCAGCTGCCAGCTCGGCAACGAGTATATAAAAAACTTTGAAGGAATGTTGATGGAATTATAAAATAGATTAAGACTTGAAACATTTTAAATTACCACTTGATTTTCTTCTGAATCCATTTGAAAGTAATGTAATTCAAGGTGAGTTTTCCACTTCCAATATAATTATGACCCAAAAAGCATCTGGAGAATTAGAATTACTAGAGATGCAAAAACCATCAAACCATTAGTTCAACCATTAAAATATAAGTTGTTGCCATTTATTGAATTTGGGAAATTTGTATCAGAATTGAAGTAGTCTGAATAAAAATGCTTGTCAAATCATTTCAATATTCAGAATAACATACTTATAGGAATTATTTTATTCCACTTTAAAATTCGTGAAATTGAAACATTGATCGGTATTAACTAACCATCTCAAAGAATTATTAAGAAATACTGTCACCAATTATTCACCAAATTTTAAGGAATTATCAAGAGAATTTTTAATATTTAAATTCAATACATATATTTTGTACTTTTATTTATATGTTTTCAATAAATATAATTTCTGTAAAAGAAAAATTTTTAATACCATTTAAATATGTATGTAATTGCAGCTTGCAATAAATTTCATATTTTTAAAAATGGTTCAAACTATCAAGGAGCTTAGCTACCCATGTTATATATTTGTATGACTTTTCTAGAGTCCACTGGTCATCGAAAAGACACTTTCCTCCAGGCATATTAAATAATTTATTTCAGCCTTTGTTTCATTGATAAACAAATTAATCTAGATTCCCTAAAGTTTTATGTAAATTTTCAACAAGGAAGATATGGAGAATATGTTTTAACTCAAGTTTATATTTAAATATTAATATTATATAAAATTCACTGAATATTAAGATAAGAATAAATTAAAAGCACCTGTATGATTGAACTTGATCTCTTTGGTGATTACTTCACTTCACACACAAAAATCTAAATTTTGACAAAACTGGATTATCATGAAGTTTTTGTTGCTGAACTGGATCTTTTATTTAATCAACAGTTAAAAATACAAAAAATTAAATATTGGTTGTGCTGTCATCTAGTGGTAATATTAAGAACTAATTTGCAATTAGAATTTTGGACAATTTTAATGAAAATTTTAAAATATTAAAAAAATTATTTGATTTTCTAACAAAAAATAAATGCATCAAGGAAAGTAAAAATTTCAGGAGTAATTTACAATATTTAAGGAGTCATGTCAAAATTCCACGAGTTTTAAGGGCCCTTACAAATATTTTTACTAACTCAAGGGAGTTTCCTGGAGTTGTACAAGACTTGCTGAATTTATAAATATATATTCCTGTATTGCATATCTATATATAGAATAACACAGAAAGAATTGCTAAACAATTACACAGGCAAGAAACTAGTATTAAAATTGATAAGTCTTAAACATGAAGACTTGTTTCCAACTAAACTAAGAAAAGGAATTATGACAAAAAGAAAAATAGCATAAAATCAAGTTATAGTTTTATTCTGTGTTTAGTTTTGTACAAAATATCCTTATTTAAGCAAAAACTTCAGCAATAATTAAGGAATTACTTTAATGGATATAAATTAAAGTGGTAAAAAAATAATGCATTTATTTTTAATTAAAAAAGTTATTTACAAACTTAAAAATTTTAATAAAAATATTAATGAAAAACAATAAGCTATATTTGATGATGTAATTGGGTCTAAAGGTAACAAAAACATTGACAATGAACTTACAAGGTAACACCAGATGACCAAACATCAACTTTAAAACCAGAAAAACTTTCTAAGCCAATTGCTATTTCTGGTGGTTGAAATGCTGGGGATCCTTGACTAGTGTAGCAAATGTCATCTTTAGCAAACCTATCAAGTGCCTGGAAATAATAAACTGTTGAATGATACCATAGAAAACTTATAAACATTGATGTATATAAAAAAAACATATTTAGAAAAAGAAAATGTAAAAATATACAAGAGGTAATAAGAACAGATGTGTACTAATTTATATTTCACTATGTCAAACATAAATTAAAATACATTTTCTTCATTAATAGATAAATGCAATAAACTGATGTAATGGACTATATCTTTTGCAACATTTATGTTAACTTTTTGCATACCAGAAATTACTTATTCAAGACCTACAGTTGAAAGTGAGAATTTTGAAACACTATAAATAAGCAAAATGTAGTAAATGGTTAAGGAAAGAGGAGTTAGTTTCATTTCTAGTTTTGACAAATATGTTTCTCCCTTGTATGTTTGACACAAACATGAAAGAAATTTTGAAAACTCATTATGCAAATATAGATCATTATCTATGAAATATTCACCAAGATGATAATGTGGCAGATGTTAAAAAAAATAAATAAATAAATAAAAACTTACAAATTCTAGCATTAGGCTGTGCATATTAAGTGTAAAATGTTTTGCTTGTAAAGGACACATTAAACCATGAAGACAAAAATAAAAACAATTATACAAATGTTTTATTTATTTAATTAATGCTTTAAACAAAAGAAAGTCATTTTATTTACATAATTAGAAGATCACAATTTATATACAGTAGAACTCCAATAATCCAAATCAATTAGAACCAGACCCCATTCAGATAATTGGAAATTCAGATAAAATAAACATTTTATGAAAAAATACAGTCAATTATTGTACATTGAAAATGGGAGAAAAAAAACTACATATTTTTAAAGAAAAAGAACTTTTAATCTATTAAATGAAAATGCAACATTTTCACATTTATGTTAAAGTACTTACAATTGTTATACATTAATACAGCATGTATTAACAGTGCTGTAAATGAAAATTATTGCTTTTTGAACATCTTGATGAAAATAGGCTATTTTAACTGCCTCTATTTGTTTTAGTGCAGCCAAATCGCACATCTACTTGACAGTGAGAATTTGCATGGTCACACTCGGGCTGATACTCTATCCACTTCAAAGCTGGCAAATGCTTTATTAGCTGATGGTCCAGTGTGCTTTAAATACAATTATGGACATTAAAATCATAGTCTTAAATGATATTTTAAATAAGTTTATCATCAATTGCAATTTTAAACATAGGGTTTCACATATAATACATTCTCGTATGTTTTCAGCACTAATTTCTGAGCATCCAAGAATTATCAAATTAATATTTTTAAATTCCTTAAATGACATGTCATTCTAATCATTTCCTTTCTCATACCTTTCCTTTTCTAGAGCTTTTTCCTTCTCTTTTTCAGTCAGATTTATTTTTCTGAAATGCTTAAAGGGATTCAGATAAGTGGAGTTTGGATAGCTGGAGTTCTATGTACATAGATTGGTACAAAGACCTACCAAATTCAAACTTAATCTTAATTATAAAAAATGCATAAATTGATTCTTCCAATTTGATTAACACAGCCTAAAATTAATAACATAAATATATAATTTACCTCAGCCACACCAAGGTCTGATATTTTTAAAGTTCTACAAGTAGTCAACAATAAATTTCCAGGTTTAATATCTTTATGTATTATTCCCTGACTGTGTAAATATTCTAATCCGTCCAGTAACTGGCAAAAATACCTAAAAGGAAAAACAGAAAAGTTCAAATAATGATCTAATAAAAATAGTATTTACAATGCACATAAAAAATAAAAATTAAACAATTATTTTTTATAATTTACAATAATCTAATTTAGAACTTCTTGATTAAAAAAAATTTTTAATACAATGTAAATGTTTAATTACATATTGTTTTACAAACTAAAAAGTACAATAAAATTTTAATAGAACTTGCATTACATATTCTGAAAATAATGTTATAAAATGTATAAAATCCAATTGAATGTACAATTCAGAAATTGAAAAAAATCAGTAATAAATCAAAAAAAAATTTCTAATCAAGAGTTTATAGATACAAGATTTTTATACCATATTTTAAAATTTTTGATATTTAATAATATGAATTTTTATATTACAATTAGGCAAAACACACACTTATAAACTACATTAATAAAATACATATAAGCAGTAAAAAGAATTCTATACATTCTTCTATTCTAAATAACAGCAAAACAAATTATATATAAATCTTAAAATGATTTTAAATGATTAATACAATTTGTGTTATTTTAATTTTTTAAATATTTTAAAACAGTTTTTAGGCAAATATAAAATACAACTGCTTGAATACAACACAATATATAACAAAAATAATTGTTTATATTTAAAAGCTTTAGTATTTCTGTTATAAAAAACATTTTTGATGAAAATACTTTATTTTTATTGAAATATAACTCTTTGTAGACTATAAGGTTGAAAATTCTTAGTATTTGACTATAAAAGCAATAAACATGTCAATCTTAAATGGAAATATTTGTCCAATTACTATCTTTTTATTTTCTTATATTAGAATTAATTTTATATTACAATTCAATTTTAGTAGATTTCTTTTAAACTTGAAATACATGATTCATTTTAACAGAATAATATATATCATACAAACTTTATAAACTAATAGTAAAATTATGTTTCAGCACAAGTTCTCGAGAATTAATCAGCTTGAGCAATAATCAGCATATTATTGAAAATTCAACACTTATTTCTCATAAAACAATAATTAACTAACATCACACACAATTCAATTTTTTAAATATCTCATTATTATAAATTTAATGGTATTCAAAATTTTCTAGAAAAGTAAATATTTTATTGAATCTGCATTTTCAACTATTATAAAATACCTAAATATCTTTTTCATTCTTTAAAATAATACTAACATGCTCTTAAAATATTTATAGCAAGTAAATAAAAATGTAATATAAGTTTACACAGTACAAGTATAAGAAATATAACAGAGGAAGAATTACAACTTGATTTTCACAACTCGTATGATAAAACACCAAATTATGTGGGGAAGAAAGAAAAAATATATACACATAAAAACTTTTACCTTCAACTTCTATCACCCAAATTTGGTGAACATGAAATTACATAATATTCTTTATCAATTTAAACATTGTAAGAAAATGTCAATATAATTTACGAAGTTAAATACTATTTCATATTTTAGAAAAAAGAACGTAAAACATGGAATCAAATACATCTAAACTGAATTTAAATGAACTATATGTTAGCAACAGCATATGAAATTGTACTGCCAGAAAATGAAAAAGAAGCATTAAAGATACAGTTCATGATCTAGAGTCAGGTCTTCTAAAATCTATCAATTTTGCTAGATAAAGCTTCTTATGCCATATTAAAAGAAATTACAAAGATGGAAATAAAAAAATTTTTGCAAACATTTTTACAGGTGATAATTTTAATATCATTTTGATAACAGGAGCTGTAGGTATGAATCAGAGTCAAGAAAGGGTTACATGTAAGATACATGCAAACAATTATATTAAAATGATTTTTCTCAAAAAAAAGAAAGAAACATAATTAATAATCTTTTAAATCTAGAGATACAAGATACAACTTGTAGATTTGAATGGAAATTTAAAGAGAAAATATATACTGTCTTAAAGGGGTAAAACAGCTTCTAATATTGTTAGTAACATTTTTTATGCCTAGATACTTGAAACTTTAAAAAAGTTTTATCTATTTATAAAATTTTAAAATGGAAAGATCATTCTTTTTTGGAAAAATTTACAGGTTTACAACACTATAAACCAATCATAAAGAAAACTACATTATACTCAGTTAAAAGTTTCTTAGATAAATAAAGAAACCATAAACAGATTAGTTGATCACATACACACAGAAAGTTGATAAAACTGATTATTAAAAGCATTGATCTGAAATAAAAAATTTAATTACTAACTGAAAAAAACTAAAAATTTATACAAACATGCCATTAATATTTTACATCAATTAATGATAATCCTAAAAAAGTGAATAATTTATTTTAAAAAATATAGAAGATCATAACACATCAACAATTTACCCATGAGCTTCACCAATAGGAAACTTTTTATCAGGCAAATTTTCCAACATTTGTTGAAGTACCAAAACACAGTATTCCATAACCATATACATCTTCTGTTTTTCTTCATTATACAATACATCTACTAATTTAATAACATTTCTATGATTCAGTCTTTTCAAAAGCAATATTTCCCTAAAAATATATCATAATATTTATACAAACAACAATGAACAAATGTAAACACCAAGTAAAATATTTATTAAAACTAATAATACTTATAAGTTATGAAAAGCATAAAGTTATGAGCTAAATGTGCACATATACATATAAACTAATAAAAAAAATTGAGTCAAACTTTTATTTTAAATATCTGTGGAAAAATAAATCTTCACTATCACACTGTTTTATTTAAAATTAGTACTTTAAATATTTCTGTCATATGGGTAAAAAATAAAATCATTATTTCCTAAAGAACAATATTTATTCAAGTTACATACTTTTATTAATAAAATAAACAAAAAATTTCTATCAGATACAAACATACATACATATCAAATGACATAGTTTATAACAATATAACCACTGAATGTATCTAAATTTTTGTGACAAATGTTTGCTTCAACATTGTCATAATAACAAATTACCTTTAAATGAATCATTTAATTTTGGAAATAAGAACAGTTTTTTCAAAATTACTTAAATGGAAAATATTCTATAAAATACAAAAAAAATTTGTGTCTAGAAAATTCTTAAATGCATATATTTTGCTCTTGTAAAATAAAGGGAAATAAAACTAAATATTCTGTAAATATTAAGAGCCATTTTTATAAAAAGAGAGATAGAAGAAAAATAACCAATGCATGATTAACAATAACTTAAGAATCAGAAAATCCAAACAAATGGTTCTTTATTGCTTTTCCTAATAAATTTAACTATAGCTAATTATGACATGTATGTGTGTCATATATATTTGAGTGAATATAAAATTCAAATATATATATATAATACATTTATCAGCAAATAAATATATTTGATAATCAACTATTAATACAAATTTAATATTTTCCAAAAGATATAAGACATCATTGTAGTTTTAAATAACCACATTCAAGTTACAAGGTCAAGTTCTTCTTCTTCTTCTACAGGTTGGGTTTGTATGTCATTGGCACCTCTGCTTTAATCAGCATTTTGTACCACTAACTCCAAATCCAATGTTTCCTAGTTCCAGTTGCTCGGGTCACCCACTTTATTAATCAAGTCTGATAACCCTTTAATGGAGTCTAGGTGTAACTCTCTAGTATGGATGATGCCTAAAGAAGTTAATCTAGGGAGGGCAAGGGCCTCGCATTCGTAAATGATATGCTTGGCCGTTTCCTCTTGCATATGAGCATATGACATTTCCTGCAGATAGGGTCTTGCTGAAACAGTCCCATTTTATGGAGGTGTTTTCTGAAATAGTAGTGCCCAGTTATGAAGCCTACGATTAAACGTATCTTCTGCCTAGAGCATCTAATAATTTCAGAGGCAATCCTCGCTGATGATCTACAGATCATACTTTTAGCGTGGGTTTGACCAGGAGATTTGAGCCAAGCTTCATACATCTTCTGTTTTTCCCATCTAAGAACATTGGTTTTTGCGGTCTTCAAATTGATCCCACAAAAAGGTTCTGGACCAATGGGAACAAAAGACGATCCTTGTTTAGCAAGCTCATCAGCCCTTTCATTACCTTCGATACCTTTGTGCCCTGGCACCCATACAAGGATCACCCTGTTTCTAGTTGCCAGTTCTGTAAGAAGGTTTCTACACCCCAAAATCATTTTAGATTTGATTTCGAAAGAATTAAGCGCTTTTAAAGCGGCTTGACTGTCACTGAAAATGAGAATCTGCTTACCGTAGTAGCCCTTCTTCATATTTAGTCGCAGACAGTGGATAATGGCCAAAACTTCTGCCTGGAAGACCGAAGCGTATCGCCCAAGGCTTACAGACAAGCTGATTCTTGGTGACACGCCACAAACTCCCAGTCCTGAGAGGCTGTTCTTCAGTGATCCATCTGTGTACCAGATTAGATCTCCTGTTTTAGTTTCAAACATGTTGTTATCCCATTCGTCTCTAGTTGGAAAAACTATATCAAATGTCCTATCAAACATGTATGTTTTTTCCATGATGTCAGAGGGCATCAGGAAAGTAGGGTCTTGAATTTTCCTGGTGATGCCCTTGTGCCCTTTGGCAACAGGCTGGTCATACCAGTGGTTTTGCAGCTTCATTCTGTATGCATTCATTCTTGCAACGCTGCAGATGAAGATGTCCAAGGGAGTCAGATCCAACACAACCTCCAATGCTCTGGTTGGCGTGGTGGAAATTGCTCCTGTGATGCAGAGACAGGCTAGTCTTTGTAGACCCTCCAGTCTGTCAATAACAGTCTTCTGTTCCACCTTACGCCACCAGATCACATAGGCATATGTGAGAATGGGCCTGACAAAAGCTGTGTACATCCATAACATCAGTTTTGGATGTAAACCCTAGTTTTTACCGAGCATTCGCCTGCAAATCATAATGCTTTTCTTTGCTCGGTTAAGGTCAAGTTAAAACTAATATTTTAACAATTTAAGAAAACAAAACAATTTAGTCCAATTGCTCTAATATATATCAGAGTAAAAATATGGTTAAATTTTTCATTAAAATAATTTTATTTAGCATCTAGCTTTAAAAGAAAATTTTATAGACAATCAAAAGCTTACCTTAAGATCTTTTTAGCAAATACATAAAGCATCTAATTACATTTCTAAATGGGTTTATAATTCAGAAAATATGACAACTCTCAATTCACAATAACTGTCTTTAGTTACAACAATAGGGCAAACTTATGTATTACAGATTTGTGATGCTTAAAATACAAGAATTAATATCATAACTTACCAGCATCAAACTTGCATTAATCTAACTATTTTCACATTTAGAAATAAAACTATAAGAAAATTCATTAAAAATTACAAGTTATGACAAAATTACCATTTCATCTTGCTTATATATTAAGTTAACGTTATAAAAAGGAAATTGAAACTCAAAGTAAACTTTTTATTATTTGAAATATATTAGTTTTGGTTTATAAAATATTTTAGAACAATTTTAATATTAAATAACTATTTTGCAATTATGTCAAGTTGTGCATTTCGCATTTTACACATATTAATCTACATATAGGCTTTCCTATTTGAAAATATCTCTACAGAAGTATACCTATAGATATAAACTAATAAATCACTAATCTGTTTTACATAACAAAATTGTAGAACTGGCTAGATCTAAAACAAAATAATTTATAAACTGATCAAATTCTAACAATGAATAATTTTAGATATAAATCTATAGGAATTTTTCAAATACAATTTTGCAGCAGTATTGAAATATCCCTTTATAACATTCCAAATAAAAGGCTATTTTGAGTACCAAGTAATAAAACTAAATATAATTCCTCACGAGAAAAGTTTCCATATTATTTCAAAAATATTCCAAATGAACAACTCTTTTGAAGTAATAATGGTCAGATGTATTTCAATGTAATTAAGTTTCAGTGTTTTCAATATGGTTAAAAATGAAACTGATTATGCTTTAGAGAAATAATTAGAAAAGAAAATGTACATGAAAAATTGCAATCAATGAATTTACATAAATGAAATTTAAAAAATCAGATTCACTTATTTAAAAATAATCTTACATTTGTACATTTTGCTCTCCGTTAGGTATCTTTCGCAATTTCTTCCTTTTTAAAATTTTAACAGCTCTTCTGCACAGAGTTTCTGCGTCCAGCATTTCTTTCACTTTACCATACGAGCCTTCTCCTAAGATATCACCCATTACATATTTCCCGATAATTTTAGCTTTCTTTTTACGTGCTTGATAAATAATTTCTTTAGAATTAACGCGGTGAAAGACGAGGGGCCCATCATCTTCAGGCTCTGTTAACCAGTTATCTAATGGCCGAGTATCATCACCAAGTTGAAAAAATGATGTGCCTTCAGCTGCCTCCCCTCTTTCCATCCGGCATTAAGAGCTTAAATTTCTAATTTATATATCACAATTTAAGGCATAACAAATAGTTTTAAATGGTTTAAAATCTTATATACAAGGAATACATTTCTTCTTCTCTTAGCCACTCCCGCCATAGCAGCTAAATTCCCTGATGTGTGTGGACACGGACAGTAGTATGTTCATATTGTGCCGTTTAAGCAGATTCGTTCTCAGTAAATGAAGCAGTAAAAAAACACGATTTCTCTTATTTTAAATGACTTAATTAATTTTACTGAATTCCACATCAAATATTTAATCTGAGGCTTTCAAGTTACTTCTTGAAAAAGTTGAAACAAAAACTATGAATAAATTAAGT
Source organism: Latrodectus hesperus (assembly GCA_037975125.1). Classification (NCBI taxonomy): domain Eukaryota; kingdom Metazoa; phylum Arthropoda; class Arachnida; order Araneae; family Theridiidae; genus Latrodectus; species Latrodectus hesperus. The sequence goes on from CM075858.1 coordinate 56,197,472, forward strand.
TTCATCTCATGATTTCATAAATTGTTAAATTATTTTTTTTGCAAATTTCTTAACTTTAATTGTAACGAATTAAATAAAGAAAATTCGTCTGCTTTTTTGCAAAAAATAATTATCAGCTTTGAAAACTTACTTAATTTAAGTAATAATCATCATTTAAAATATAATAACTTGCAGCACATTTATAAATCACTACTTTTTATACCATAAATTAAAATATAACGAATTCATAGAATGAATAGAGAAAATCTTATTTTCTTAAAAAAAATTAGTCCAAATTAAAATTAATTGAAAAAAAATTTACAATCTACTTTTAAAGTTATAAAATATAAATGAACTTATGACGTCAAATTTACTATAAAATTCTTAAGAATACGATAAAAAAATCAATTTAAAAATAGATAAATTATTAGGAATTGCATGCATTTATTCTGCGGAACGGCCTATGGAGCTAGCAGTAAAAGAAAATATATCATACAGAAGCTCTTTTTTCCCTATAGCATTATTCATCGAATAAGTTGATCTCACGTCGCTCAATATTTTGTTAACGACGTTTCTCCTGCGACTCTTGACTAATTGCGAAAGCTAATATAAGATTGTCTTATAAGTTATTAAAGTAAAGCGAAAAAATTATATCTCAAAAAATGATTAGTAAGTTTTGACAATTAAATTAAATAAGTAACAAGATTCAGCAATCAAAATTTCTAATGAAACCAACATTAATTATAATCAAGTATCAGCTGAGATAATAATTCTAGCATTAGAAGCTTTCTCATTAATCAGAAGTTTTAATAGAATTTTAAATTGTGTTATAGAACTCTCTATGAAAATTATTTAAAAATCTTCTTTATTTTTAAAAAATGTAGCATTTTATAAGAATTAAACTCAGTTTACAGTAAACTTTAATCCACATTGCAAGCGCATTAATCAAGTTTAACCTCACTTTTACTATCATTTGAAATTTCAAACAAGTACCGAAATGAATATTTATATTAACACTTGCTTCTGTAAGTTCTATTTTAGTAAATAAAAGGATATCAAATACTGAATAATTTTTATTCAGTATTTGATATCTAATTTTAATTAATTTTATTTTAGAAGAAAATTATGTTATATTTGAAAAAGATGAAATCTATGCATTTATTATTCGCTGTAAAACATTTCCCTCTATCATGCTGAGATTTTCTCAACTCTATGTTTCAGGCTATGATGTTTCGGTATGTTAGAATTAAAAACAAAACTAGCGCTATTTTTCTTTTGTACGGAATACGAGGTAAATCTTAAAGAGCTTTTAAACTCTTATTTACAAGATCATATGCATTAATAAATCTAATTTAAGTTTAATAATGGAGCATCCTATATACTTTGTGTGCATATGTGCAAAAAACTCACAAAGTAAAACAAATTAAAAATAGGTGTGGTAGAGATCGCCGTCCTTATTACAAAGAAATTATTTTAAAATGTTTTCGAACCGTACTGTAAATCCTAGTCCCAATCGTACTAGTATTAAAGAAGCCAACGATCATTTACAGTTACTACACGAGAAAGTTATGGAGTTGGAAACTACTACCAAGGAGCAAGACGAAGCTCTAAAGAAAAAAGATGAACTTCTACAAACCACTATTAGAGATATAACTGATCTAAAGGATGCTGAAATTCGTGATTTATCGTCAATAATCGATCAACTTCGGGATAGAGTAAAGAAACTAGAACATTTACTTAGAGAGAAAGATCAACAAATTGAGATGTTAAATCATCGTTGCACAATTGCTGAAGATGTAGCATCTTACACTCCCACAGTAGAAAAGCTTTTAAGTGCCATGAAAAAATTACCATATAAAGGTATGAAACATGGTGTTTCAAAGTCCAAAAATCGGATCTCTCGTTCTCATGGTCAAAAACTGGATAGGAAACTGTCAACTGATGCTAGTCACAGTCATGAAAATATGAATTCAATTGATGGACATACTTCATTACCGAATCAAAATTTTGCTGATTTAAGAATTGGTAGAAGTTTTAATATTAACAGTAACTTTTCTCTTTCAGAAGATGATGAAGCTAGTGAAATGTTATGAATGTCTGCCTCAACTTAGAAATAACAATTCGCTCCTGATTAATATTCTTCAAAATATAATGTATTTTATATCTGTAATTGCTAATTGAGTGTTTCTATATTTTCAGTTCAAAAAATTTTAATCATATTTGTCAGACATATGTAAATGCTGCTTTACAAAAAGCATGTTTTTTGGTGTTGGATAGATGTTTTTATAAATGCAAATAAGTATGAATTCTGTACAAATTGATGTATGCAACATTTTCTAATTAAAATGTTGCTACAATTATTGAACATTTCTGTTATTAAGACTAAATTCAGATATTATTGAACATCCTGTATCTGGTAAAAAATTCCAAATATAAAAACTACCAAAAATTTTCTGATTTCATTATATTTACAATTTTTCCATCCAGAGTAAAAATTTGAAAGAGAATTCATTTTTCAATGTGTTATTCTAATTAAAAAAAAGGAATTACATTGTAATTATAGCAAAGTTTTGATGATGAATTTGATCCTAATAACAGAAAAGTATCCAATTTTGTTTACTGATGAATGAATGCAGTATTTATATGCTTTTTAGTAATATTTATATGAGTTATTTATATTATTATTTTACCTATATCGCCTATTATATGAGTTATTTATATTACCTATAAATGTGAGTGCAAATATAGCTTCAGCAAGTGTATATGATTGCAGAAGCTTTATAGTGGTAGAAGTATTCAATTTCCAAATTATTGCTAAAGTGCAGTTATCAGGAATAATGCATAGTGCAAGTAAGATTTGCAGATATATGCAAATATAAAATTTTATTGAGCTATTTATTTTCATCATCTGGTTAATATATAATTCAAATTCTTCAGGTTCAGTGTGACAAAAGTATTGAAGAGTTATTTTAAGTTGCTTATACTTATTTCAGTGAAACCTGCAAATGTGTTGCTTACCCATATCTTATTAAAAACTATTAACAGTTTCCTCTTAAATAAACGCAGTCTAGTTTATTTCATTTTTATTATTTGGAATCTATTTAAAAAATAAGATCTATTTTATGTTGTTTTAAAAACATGTATTACATTCAATATTTTTTTAATGTAAAACTTGTAAATGTCAAAATTATTTTTTGAAAATCAAAATTTGAGATTAGTTCCAGTTTTTATTGTTATAGAAACCACATATTGCAGATTTCATTTTTAAATTATTGCTAACACATTCATTTGGAGACATTATCAAATATACTAAAGTTACTATTGAATTTTAAAAATTTAGTAAAATTTCCCCACTAAATTTTCTGACTTAAATGACTGTTATGAATTCATTGTAAATATTCATATAAAGAAAATAAAATGAATCAAAATGGGAATGAACTCTTATTAAAAAATTGCTAAAGTTTAAAAATATTGCTATCTACTTATAATATCAGCAAATGGTATCAGATAAATTTCACATTATCTCAAAGTGTTTTTTAGAATTTAATTTCATGATCTCTATAATTAACAAGTCCCTGATATTTTTTGAATTTTAGGTTTCTGTAAAATTTTAATTTCGAATGCACCAAAGGATATAAAAGTAAAAGTTTACATTTATCTTGGGTCTATATTTTTTAATAGATAGTATAATGTAGAGATGTGTTGCTACTAATTATTATGTATGCTAAAACTATCAATTCTCTTTCTCATCATTTTATGCAAGAATTCCTAGAAAAATATCCAAAAAAAATCTAAAATTTTCAGTTTGATTTTATGAGACCTACTCATTGCTAAGAGAGATAAAACTGAAAAGTGAACAGTTAGGCTGCTGCCCATATGTTAACAGCTCATGGGTTTGATTCCCACACATAATATTCATAGCTCAGAATCTATTTTAAGCTGTTAATTCCAGTCCAACTAGTTTTTGTTGGCCATAAAGTATCAACAAAACTTATTAATCTGAAAAGAGACATGATCTAACTTTACAATGATAATCCCAAGAAGATTGTAGTAACTTTTATTTTTTTAGTTTTTAATAGTTTTGAAATGCTAAACATATTTCAAAATATGCTTTTTAGTAATTAGTGAAAGAAATAATTCACTTTAAAATGCACATTCGATTTTTTTTTTTATCATACCAATCATATTTTGTATTGACTTTTGAATAACATATTTGGCACTATTTAAAATTTCACTACATAGTTGATCAAAGATATTATCGAATTTTTCTTAAACATTTTCTTTTTTAAAAGTTTTGGTAGAAGACAAAAGTTTTGTGTTTTTACTTTAAAATATAGTTTTTGTTGTCCATAATATGTTTACATATTGTCCTTTACACTCATGCAATTTACCCTTCTAAAAATTCATAATCTGATTTGCTCTAAATTAGATCTCCAAAGCTTCTCTCTTATGAAAGATTAGCTTTGATAGACTTTTTTGTTCATTTAATTTACAGCAAGATTTATTTCTATCATTAAAAATAAAGAGTGAAAGAAAAATTATTTGGAAACAAATGTATATGCAAAATTAGTAGATTTAATATATTTCTAATGTAAAAAAAATAATTTAACAAATTGAATAAAAGTGATTTTATAACCTTTGTGGCATAATTGTGACTTCTAAATTATAATGGAATAAACATGAACTCATCTGTTAGCTTGTTCTTTGATCTTAAGAGTTTCTCAGTTTAAATGTCTCCTTGGTAGGATATGGATATTTGTAGGAGTCATTAACTCTTGAATGCAAAATGTTACCTTAGAGTGACAAATAAAACCAGAAAAGATATGTAATTATTCATCTATCAAGCATTTCTGATTTGTCTGTCATATTATAATTTTTGGAAATGTTACTTCCTTGTTTTTGTTATTTTTTGTTATATTAATGAATTATATATATGTTATACAAACGTTTTTGATTTATGTTGTTATGATTCATGTCAAATTTTCATTATAATATTTATTCTTATTTATCTTTTAAAAAAATCTATAATTGTTTAAGTATTTTTTTATGCATGTATATATATTTAAGAAAAATCAAAAAATGCATTAATCTAAAATTGATTATTTTATATAATTAATAAGAAAAGAATAATGTGATGAAAGCATAAAATTAATTTTGATTAAATTTTTCTCATGTAACAAAAATTAGAGCAATTGGACTATTGAATTTATGAAATTTTTTTTTTCCAAAGTTCGACTTATTAATATGAATTATCAACTTCTACTTAACAATGTTAATACACTAACATCAAAGAATTGTTCATTGTGGTTTGAATAAATTATACTTACTTGCAATTTTTCCAAACCTACAGGAACAATAAAAGCAATTCATATAGCTAACTAAAGTACCTGTTATGAAATAAAACATTGAAATTTTATAAATATTTTAGCTTTAAATTATTTTTCTGCAAATGTGCTTGTTAGGAGCAAAATTTGTCTTAGTATTTTTCTTGAATATTGTTATGTTCCTGATAAATACTTTTATATCTAACTAGTAATCTAAAAGAAAATATCTTTAATTCAAAACAAATGTGATTTTCCTATTTCAATTATAAACCAGATTATTATTAGTTTTGGACTGTGTCCTCTGAGTCATATTAATTATTATTATCCAGAATTGTTTTTTAGATGAAATTATAATTCATTGTGTCTTCAATTATTAAGTTTTCCTGCTAGGATGGACTTCATCTCAAGCAAGCCATTCTGTATGAAAACTATTAAGCTGGGAACCAATTCTACCTTTAAAAAAAGCCTATAAGACATAAATTAATCATTTTGTCATACTTCAATAGAAATTTTTAATACCCTATATCTTATAAAGATCTTTAAACTTATAACTGTTATAGAGGGACCCATTATCTATGTAAAAGTAATAGTGTTGTATTTTTAACAGCCATGTTTTATTACGTGCAATTAATAAGGAAAATATGTTGTATGCCTCTGTTATCTCAAATTCTTTATAACTTTATCATATTATTATCATTCTCATTTATAACTTTTTTAATCTATATTTCTCCATTTTTATATTTAATAAATAATTTTAGTATGTTGTGGTTTATGCACAAAACAATATTTGGCAGCATATTAGTAATTGATTTATTTGGAATTGTGATATTTATTATGACTAATAACATTTTGAATTTTTACCTTCATAATGTTTCTTTTTTGCACAGTTTTTAAGTACAATAAGTAAGTTTAATGAAGCAACTTTATATTTCTGTGCCTAAAATCTTTTATCAAATAATCTCTGTGCTAAAGTAGGTTCAATTTTCCGGAGCAATAGTTATCATTTTAATTCTTTCAACATATTGTAAAGAACAGTGAAATGGCCTGTTGAAAAAAAAAAAGTCTTCTCATTAATATTTGTCTTCAGTTGTTTCCTGATATTGATCCTGTACTTGACCAAAAAAAATTAAAATTAGTTTTGAATTTAAAATTTTTTAAAAAAAATCTTGTGTATGCCATTTAATTCCAAAAAGTCATTCATTTAAATACTGTCTTAAAAAAATTCTGACTTCATTTTTGATGAAAAATTATCATAATTGTTTCTTGAGTGAAGTTAATTAAGATAATATATTTTTTTATGTATAAATTTATGCTACTTTTATTAAATTACAATATTTGCTTATTCATTTGTGTAATTCATAAAAAGATTAATTCGCAGAATACATTCATTGTTACATATTTTATTGTATTTTCATGTACTTTTTTTACTTATAATTGTTTCTCATTTTCAAATAATTGTAAAAAAATGAAATGAATGCCTGTCTTAAGAAAAAATGTATTATTGTGTGGAACTGTGAATGCAAACTTAAAATAAGTATGATTAGTTGTTTCAAATTTAATAAACACATATCTGTCCCAACTTGCCAGTGGACACCTAAAAAAGTCCCACATATTCTGGGGGTAGCAAGACTGGCCTGGGAAAATATTCATAATCGTCTGCTTCTTGTAATAGACTTTAAAGTCAATGGTTTTATTGATTTGGAGTGAAGGAATCAGACCATATGGAAGATTAAAAACAACAAATTTGATAAACATCTAAATGAGGCTAGAGCTATATCTTTTTCAAACCCAGTTAAGTTATAAACAGACATGCAATAAATCAACAATTTTACTGTAGTAATTTTATTAATTTTGTTTAATTTTATACAATTTAGAAAATTTTGAGCATTTAAATGGCCTAATGTTTAATATTATGAATTGATAAATTTTTCACTCATAATGAATATCACTTATCTTCATCACACATTATATTTATTAACTAGTTAATTTTTTAAATATTTGTTTAATTTTAAATTATTAATTTTTATATTAATGTTTTATATAAAATAAAAGTGAATAAAATTGAAAATTTAATAATTTTAATCTTATTTATACACATGAATTATGGGTATCTTATAAATATATATCTATAAATTTTAAAGTGTGAGAATTTTTTAATATGTACTATCCCTGGGCATGGTTAAACCTAAAATGCCAATACCATATATGGTTTATTTTTGCATTCAAAAATCTCATACTGTGTTGCTGATTTGTATTTAAAACCATTTTATTATATTTTAAGTGTTAAATTAGGCAAATCATTTAAGCTCAGAGCTGGATTTATATCAGTATTCAAAAAATCTAGTGATACATTGAAAACAGATTAAAATGTTTTTAAAATTAGCTTCTTACAACAAAAAATAGTAGAATCATGTTGTGAATTTTGATGAAGTAGCAAGTTAGTTGGGGAAAAAACGTAAAGGTGATGAAGTGAAAAAAGTGCTTTAAACAATTAATTAGAATACTAGAATAAAAAGTTTAAATATGATAAGAGTATTAAACTAACATTTATATCTAAAAATTAAAGCTTATGTAGCACTTTTCATACTTAAAATATGTGAATATGTCATTTTACATGTATTTTTTGTAAATATGTTTGTAAAATGACTGATTAAAGAACAACAACTTTTAAAATGCTTTGATTACTTCTAGTTTCACAAAAGCTGTTTTCCTTGCTGTTAAATATTAAATGTCATTATTACAGAAGTGCAAAGCTTTTATTTTGATTCATGTAAAATAATATCCAAGGTTATTTTTAATGAGAATTTAACTGAAAAAACTTAATGTTAATTTAAAAAGCAAATGTAAGAACTCATTTATGCCATGAGATATCTGTGATATTATATGTCTTTTGTATATAATTTTGTTTAAGCTTATAAATTTTATTTCCATTCCTTGTTATTAAAAATAGTTTTAACATTTATTTTATGCTTCGAAGATAATATTCTGAAAATACAGCCTTGATGTCTTATCTATTTTAAGTTGCGGAACACTGTTGGTTCTAATCTCAATGAGTTTAACTACATTGAATCATTTAAATATTTTTTCTTTCTGTTTAACGTATTTCATCTATTCTTTCTAATTAATTAAATGTTTTAAATCATTATTTAACCTTTGATGCAGTATACAACTTACTGCAAAAAATATGATGTCAATTTTTAATATTTTCTTAAAAATTGTATAGTGCAAACAGTATTATAATCTATTTTTCTCTTGTTTAGTAGAATGTGTTTTCCTTGAATTTGTTACTTCAGTTTTTTGATGCTTGGACAAAAATTTTTTTCTTTCTTCTTTATTCTTTTTTTTCTGATATTATTTCTTTACCTGAGGTTTTTATTTTAACACATTTATGTTATTAGAAACATATTAAAAATTAAATTGTTTTTACTTGAAACTAAATTTTAAAATTAAACATAATGTTAAAAATTAAAAAAAATCCAACACGATCCAATATTTATTTGATGTCTATTGGAAAATGGATATTTTTAAAATGAAATAATTATTAATAATTTTCATGTTTATCTTATATATCTCTATTTAAATTTTAATAAATGAACTATGCCTTAGTTAAAGAATTATTTAATCCTTGTATTTATAAATTAATATGGATTAATTTTTCTAAAATATATGTAAAATGGCACTGGCCGAAAGAGACTTGAAATAAAAATTTTTTTTTTTTATTTCTATGATTTCTACTGATATTGAGCAAATATGGAATAAAATTTATATTTTGGTTTTGCAACCACACAAAGCAATTTAATTTGAAATATATATATATATATATTTCTTTTTAGTTCTGAAAATTTTGATTATATAATTTAGGTATTAAAAAATGAGTGAGTCATTATATTCTGAATATGTTTAATATTCACTCTTGGACAGCTTATAACAAATAATTTTGTTGTTTTAAATTTATTACATCTAATTTATCTTTTCCACAAAGAAACAGTGATGCTCGCTCTCATACCAAATTGATCACATTATTTTCACTTATACATTTTAAAGAATGAACTGCATAATTCATCTACCTATCAGTTCATCTATAAATTTAATGAGTATTTTATCTAAATAAATGAAATTGTGTAGTTGGTTTCCGCATAAACTCAGTTTATTTAAATTTTCTTTTATTGATTGAAGTAATATAAATAAATGAAGTAAATACATGTTTGGATGTATTTAAACTAACACCAATATGTAACTTTTTTTAATGTATTAGATTTGAAATTAAAAATTAAATGTACTTTTATTGTAATGATATTTACTTAACTATTTGTTTTATGTACTTTATATTAATTAAACTAATTTGTATTAATCAAACTTAAGCTGTTGTTGAAAATTATGTTAAAGTGAATAATTATGCAAATATTTATTTCTGTATGCTCACAAAGTTTATTGTTTTCATTCATTATGTAATTCATTTTAGTTTACATTTAAAAATATAATTAGAAAAGTAAATGAATGAAATTTTATTATTTCAATATGTTTAGTTTCGTATATAATCCTATTTATTTAAAATAAGTAATTAAAACTTTATATATATATATATAAAGATTCTAGCAAAAGATGTTGTGCCTTTCTTCAGTTTTATTTCATGTTTAATATATTAATATTTATTTTTATTCTATATATATTAATGCATTATAAATTTGTAAAATCTGTTTATTAAATAACTGCGCTAGAGTTTGTGTGCTACTTATATTTTTAAGTTATGTAAACAATTTTAAATCATTATTAGGGATAGAGAAATATCAGGAAAAATGTATTTCAAAATAATAAAGCTTACAAATATTGCAAGAATAAGAATGAAGTTTTATTTTTCGTGTTATAGTTCCTTGTACTTTCACAGTGTGAGAGCATAGTTGGGAATTATTGGAGGGACCATGAACTAATGGCTTAAGTGCTATTGTTTGACCTTTCTAAAATAAATAAGTATATTTCTTAAGATTATTAATGTAGACAAACATTTATTTCTGTTTCTAAAATATGTACTATTTAAGTTTTGCTTCATTACTTTACATAGAAACCAATTTAAAAAAAATTTAAGTATATAATATAAAAAACTGTATTAGGATTAGAAACTCAAGTAATCTTACTATTTAGGTTATTCATGTCACATTTTCTTAAAGATGTAAAATGAAGCATTCTGTGTGGCAGGTTGGTGATTTTTATGTTTTCTTTATAGAAACACATAAGTCACTAAAATATCATGTGGGTTCAAACAAAATCGCTACATGGACGAAATAATCTGAAAGAAATTTAGTAAGATGTGCTGTATATGATAATAATGTAATCAAAGGGAATAAAGGAATACTAATAATTATTTTGTATCATGTGTTATATTTACAAACTCATATTTTAGTTTTTCTGTTCTACATCATTCACTAGTATTGTTTAGTATGTTGTTTATTTTTAAAATTTAATATTATTATGAATATGTAGAAAAGTGTATTCAAATGTTCATTTTATTTTTCTTGAATATTTTTGATAAATGCAAATATTTTTCATGTAGAATATATTTATACAAAAAAGCTCTATAAAAATATTTATTAATTTTATTCAGAAACATACGCAAAATATTCTTAACTTCATATTATTAGGCAAGAACTTGTGTATGCTTTCGGAATGAAATTAGAATTTTTTATGTAGAATAAAAATTACATGTCAATAATAAATTACTCTATATTACTTTTACTACTATTATAATTCTCATATTATTATTTATTTACTCAGCTGAGTTAAAAGCTATTATTATTTACTTCATTTCTTTAATACTTTTTCCCCCAATCAGTATATCAGAATATCACCTTGTAGCTTTAATTTTTTTTAAGTTAATTTAGTTAATTTTTTTATGATTTAAGTGGAGGTAAAAGATTACATTTTATACAGTGATAGTAGTTTCGTTCTTTAAATTTATAAACATATTGCTTTTATTATATAATAATTTTTAAAAATTTCTTTACTTTGCAAAATTAATGTGTTTTTAGAAAAAGTTCTCCTATGCATGTAGCTGCTATTTATCATTCAAGCGAACTTTCTTTTTAGTACAAATAATCAAACATGTTATCGACAATTTTGTCGATTTATAACGAATTATGTGAGTCATATTTATATTTGTGTGTAATAATTTTTTGAAATAATGTGCTGTGTTAAAAAATTTTTAAACAGATGTGTATTACATGCAAAATTCTGCAAATAAATTAATTATTCAAAAGAAACAAAATTGTGAGTGTATTTATTTGAAAAAAATAGTCATAGGTTTTTTTGCAGTGGAAATAGTGGACTCCAAATATATTTAACGATTTGGTCCTTCTTGGTAAATATGCTTGGAATAATTTTTTAATAGTTCAATGCCACTATCTTAACTTTATTTGCACTAAATATCTAGTTGTTTAACAGTCGAAAAGCTGTTGAATTTATGTGTTTGTGATTTTGTATAGAATTTTATATGGAACGAGTTTTCATGAATAATGGGTAGAATTCACGATGGAAAAAAACTCAGAAAATTCCCAAATATCCCAAGAGCCCTGTGTACAGAAACTCAACACATTTCTAGTTGTTCAGCAATGTCTGAGCTCAAATTTGGAAACTTCTATTCTGAAAGGAGCTATCCTACCATTGAACTCTGGTGAGCTGAAATATACAAGTATATCTTTCATTAGTCTAATATTTTCAAACTTACTAATATTTTCAACATGACTAATATTTTCAAAACTTAGATATGTACAATTATGATTTATTTTCATTTGAACTACATCAAATAACAGAATGTATTTTATAAATATTGGAAATGCAATATTTTCTAGTTGTGTATTCCTTGGACATTAGGAGCCTTTAAAAATTTTAAAAGTTATATAAGTAGTATATATGTAATTAAAATAAATAAGCCCACTCATAAATGTATAATCTTTTATTAATTAAATAATTGAAATAGTATATTTATTAATAATCATTTATATAAATGAGTTAAAAAATTTAGTTAAATATGCAATATTTATCATAAACAAATTTAACAACAATTCATTGACCAGATGTACTCTGAGAGCTGTTTATCGATCTCTGATTTAAATTCTTATGCTGATACTGATTTAAAAATTGAATAGTTAGCACTCTGACCTTCTGTTCAACAATTCAATTTCCATCTCAGGTGTGTATGTTTTTAATGTGTTTTGGAATCAATATTTAAATGTAAGCTCAGATAAAATTAGCACTGTGTGCAGAGAGTTAACACAGAGTTACAAACTCTAACCTAACATTAAAACTTAAATTTGATTACATTGCAATTATTATAATGACAATTATTTTTGTTGTATAATGCCCAGCTCCTAGTTTTTTTTTTTACTTTGCCACACTACAAGGAGCGGAAGTGAAGGCACTTTATACAGTGGAGCATCCAATAGATGTGACATCATTGCCCCGAAAGTGGCTCTTAATTTAGAAACAGTGGCTAAGTAAAAGACCTGGAGACTAAGCCCGCCACCTCTAGAGATATCATTTTACATGGAAAACATTGCAACCACGACATATTCAACGTGACCCAGCCGCCCTTATTAGTGAACACGACGGATCTTCGATTGGATTGGTATTCAAACTCACTGCCTTCCGATAAAGACAATAAAAATTGAACTAACCAGGCCATCGCAGCACTGCGAACTAAGTTCGATTACTTAGTATAGTTATTTTTATGGATAAAGAAATGTAATTTCAATTCAACAGTTCTTCGGTTCGATTCCCTTATACAGCGAGAATGTTTTTAGAAATTCATTTTAAATGTAAGTGCCAGACGATTTAATTTTTATTTGCAAACTGTAAAGTGACGAATAAACCTAAATAAAAATGTGCAATTACCAGGTTTGGTTCATTTATCGCTTTAAACACCTGGTCTAACTAATTTGATATGGCTCTACTAATTTAAATACTACTAATTTATAAAGTGGATTCCGTACCACCATAAACAGTATCAGACGACTTGGAAATATTAGTCGCAAACTGTTGAATTTGGAAATTAAAAGTGATAACTATTCATTTGCTAGCTCTGTTGAAGTTACGGGGAATAATTAACTGCACCCCGACTGCGTGTGTGTGTGCGTGATTTGGGGTCAATTACCCGATTCGTACAACTCCTGGAAACACCTTTAAATTCCTGGAATTTGAAGAATAGACCCCTTGAAACTCTCCTAGAATTTTTACTTGACTTCTTGAAAATCGTAAATTACTCCTGGAATTTTTACTTACCTTGATGCATTTATTTCTTGTTAGAAAATGTTATATGTTTTTTAGTTTTTTTTATTTTAATAGTTTAAAATTTTCAATGAAATTGCTCGAAAACCCCAAATTGAGTATTAGTTTTTAATATTACCACTAGAGGACGGAACGATCGATATTGGATTGATATAACTGCTCACTAAAATAAAGTTCTAGTTCATCCAGAATAATTTCATGATAATCCAGTTCAGTCAGGACCGGAGTTAGTATTTAGATTTATGTATGTGAAGGGAGATAATCACCAATAAGATTGTTATGTAGTTCAATTGGGCAAGCTATTTTAATTGATTCTTTTTTTATTTGTTTTTGTTTTTTATATTGTATAAAATTCCCCGTATATTAATATTCAAATATAAAATTTTTAAGTTAAAATATATTTTCCATGCCTTCTTTGCATGGTAACTACTTGCCTAATGTGTTTAAAATTAATGTATCAGAATTTGATTCTGTTTGAAAAGAATTTGTTAATTTTATACAAGAATAACCAATTGTAAGATTTGAAGATTGTATTGAGAAGTTTTATCCTATTAAATATGGAATAAATACTTTTTATTTTAACTTACTCTCAAAAAGTTATTCTCATTTATGGAAAGTATTTAATTCGCTTTTACCACTTTCTCTTTGTCAAGCATCTGTTGAATGTGGGTTTTCTGTGAACAAAAATTTGATGATAGATAATTTAAATAATCAATCACAGAGTCATGTCTAAGCTTATCATTGACAATCGTATCTGAAACATAGGAGGTGTCAAATACTATAATAATAAGCAATGACCTGCTTAATTTTGCTGCTGGTGCCAAGCAAAGGTATAAATTTTATTTAGATGAATTAAAACAGAAAAAAAGCAGCTAAAATATCAGGGAGAAAGTGAAAGGCTTCTTGAAGAAATTTATGACTTGAAAATCAAAAAGAGTCTCTTGGAAGATGAAGTAGATTTTTCAAATTCATTTATAATAGAGTATACTGAGGAAACTGAAAGAACTGATAAATTAACATTGCAAAATCAAATACATGTCGCTGTGAGGCTTCAGTGAAGCAGTATTTTATTAAACTCGTGTCCATAAATTAAGGATAAGCAAGTTCAGGCAAAGAAAGAGACAGAAGCAAAAGAAATATGATTTATTTGTAAAGTCGATTTATTAAACAAAAGGTAAAGAGCAAAAAAGATGCTACATGTTTGACATCATTAATAAAAATTACGATTTTCACTCACTGGAGAAAATTTAAAAAAAAAAGAACCTATTTACAAAAACGTATACAACAAGGTTGGTATGATGGTTAATACATAGAGTATGCCCTTCAGGCGATGCAATACAACATCTTACCATCATCATCTGAGTATTAAATTATCGATTTGATCTTGGAGAATATTACACCACTCACACACATCAAGAAATGCTCTTCGGAGTTTTTGTAGACATGTGGGAGGGGGGTTGACGGGCTCCAATTCATCGGCCAAGCATCTATTGGACTGCTCATTGGACTCATTGGACACATGCTCTATTGGACTCAAGTCCGGTGAGTATGCTGGCCAGTCTGCAACCATGGTTTCCGAATTCTGCACCCATGGCACCCCGAAACAGACGTACATGTTGTTCCAGAATGATATCCCGATAGATGTGGCCTGTCATTCTGAAAATGCAGATTACTTCTGGATCCGAGAATAATTTTTCCCCAAACGAGCAATCCTGCACCACCGTAACAGTGTCGTTCAATGTTGTTCTCTTGATGGTAAGGTGTATCTGGCCCTCTCCAAATGAAAGTCCGGTGAGAATCAGACTGAAAACATCGCACAAAACCACTGTTGCGGTGTCCACAATGCATGCTCTCTACTCCAGGCTAACCGCAGGTGACAGTTAGTTGTGATAAATGAAACACATTTGACAAGCCTACGAGCATATAGACCAATGTGCTCTAAGCGTCTGTACACGGTCTGCCTTGAGACTGTCGAACCGGTAGCTGAAGAGAGCTGACGAGATAGGTCTGATGCTGTGCTCCGTCTGTTCCTTTCGGCAGTAACTGCCAAATTCTGGTCCTCATTCGGCGTTGTAACCTGTGCTGTAACGTCTACTCACATCTTACCATCATCTTGGAACCGTTGCTGACGCCTGGAGATGACACTCTGGGCGATTCCAAGTTTCTCGGATACTTCCAGCTGGGTACGTCTACATTTCAGACGGCCGATAATTCTACCACGTAAAACATCATCCAAATTTTTCCTTTGTGCCATAACTATGCGGTTATTACACTGAAAGGTTTTTAAAGCACTTGTTAACAATTTTACTTCTTTGCAATCATTCCTTATATACCCCTCTCTTACACTCTCGTCATTGTGAGGTACTATCGGCGCCATCTGGTGGTTTCTTGTAATTTGCATATATTCTTCAGATGCATGTGATAATTATCACATGCATGTAGAATTAATTCTACACGAGAAATTTTTATTTTAGAGTTCAATTTATGTGTGATTCTGAATTATCCTTAATTTATTGGCATGAGTGTATTAAAAACATTTTGATATACCTTAGTGGAAATAAAAATGAATTAGTAGCAAACTTTTCTATAATTTTTAACACATTGTCTTTATATTTTTATATTGAAATATCATTCTGCAATTTTGTTTCTTTAAGAAAAATGATAAGCCCGATGGTTTAATAGTTGCTTTTCACACTCCCAAGTCATATGTCCGAGTTTCAATCCTCAGGCTAGGCAAGGTCGACTCAGCATTTCATCCCTTCAGTGAGTCGATAAACTGAGAACCAAGTATGCTTGAAAATTAAACATGGTTATTAGTAATGTAAATAATAGTAATTCTTCAAATGTAAACCATAATTATGGTTCTCAAAGTGTAAATATTGCTGATATATCTGCTAATGAAAATGTTTCTGTTGTAAATATGTTTAATAATGTAAATTGTAATGCATCTATTTATAGTAATAGTGGTTCTTGTATAGAAATGTTAATTCTCATTCGTTGGTTACTAATGACTCTATGTTTATTCAAAATGTAAATGAAAATATCAACAGTAATTGCAGTGTCTCACAAATCAACAATATTAATGATGATATGCATCTTAATTCTGATGGCACTCCTATTATATTATATGAAAACTCAATCGCCTTCGATGACTCACAAGAGCCGCCAACTAGTCCTGGTCTAGGCCAAAAAACTAATGTAAAGAACAAACGAGCACTTGCGTCGGCGAGTGAAGACGAAGGTTTTATAAGGCCGAAAAAAAACGGCGCCTGTGAAATCAACCAAAAAGTCTCTTCAGACTGAAATAATGAACAAATTTTCCTCCTTAGTAAGACCTATCTCTTCGGAGAATGGTTCACAAAACAACAATGAACCTAATGTAAATAAACAACAGACTAATTCTATACCACCCATTTTAATTAAATTTGAAGATAATTTTAATAAAACCATCAAAGATCTGAAAGAAAAATTTGACAAAACATTAACAGCAAAACTCTCTGGAGAATATCTTAAAGTTTTTCCTTCCTCCACAGAAGCTCATAGAAACCTAACTAAGCATCTAACCGACAGTAATGTGGAGTGTTTAATTATTAAAAACAGATCTGAAAAACCTGTTAAAATTGTCTTCAAAGGTCTCCCCTGCTCAACACCCACTAACCTCATTAGTGACGAGCTCACGGAAAGAGGCTTTGATGTGGCTGCTGTGGCGGTTATGAGGAAGCACAGGGTCAAGGAACCCATTCCGTGCTTCCTTGTTACTCTAAATAATAATGAAATTGTGAACAATATCTACGAAACCAAGGAGATTTTAAATGTCATTGTAAAAGTAGAAAAATATGTCAACACAAGGCCTGTGCAATGTTATAATTGCCAGGCCTTTGGTCATAACTCCTCCATCTGCCACCTAATGCCCAACTGTGTCAAGTGTGGAGAAAAGCACTCTTCCAGAGAATGCCCCCCCACACATCTCGAACATCCAAAATGTGCCGATTGTGGCAGTAATCATACTGCATCCTACGGCGGCTGCCCTAGTAACCCCAGTAACAGAAATAAAAAAACAACATGTCACACCAATTTCAACAAAAACTGAAAACCTCAGGAGGCCCAATGTGTCATTTGCCCAAGCAGCGGCACAAAATACCCAGCAACAACACACACCCACACTCCCAAGCACCCCCAATCCAATACATGGACTTGGGAATCTAGAAAATCTTCACACGATACTCCAATTAATTAAGCAAATTAATATCATATTCAAAGAATACCCCACACTGCTTCAGACAGTCCCACTATTGGAAAAAACAACTCACCCTACTGACAAACTCAACATCTTACTGAAAGCATTAAGCGTCACAGAAAATAATAAATGTCAATAAATAAATTTAAGAACCTAAAATTTATGATGTGGAATGCTAATGGCATCATTTCAAAATTTACTGAATTTAAAGACTTTGTGTCAAAAAATAACCCAGATGTCATTTTCCTGCAGGAAACTCATCTGTTAAAATCTAACAAATTGAGCATCCCAAACTACACCACTTATAGAAATGACCGTGCAATAGCTCAGGGTGGAACAGACATCCTGATTAAATCAAAAATTAATCACTCCCATTTTCCCACCCCTAAACTTTATTATACAGGAGCCACCATCATTAAACATATAACTATTCGGACAGTGGAGACATTACTCTGGTCTCCATGTACATTCCCCCCACAGCTAAATCCCAAATCATTATTGATTTGGAAAATTTGCTAGCAATTAATTATAAAATTATTCTCGCGGGAGACCTGAACTCTAAACTTACCAGCTGGGGGTGTGCTTACAATAATACCCCTGGAAAGGTGCTCCACTCCTTAACTCAAAATTCTGAACTTGATATTTTCAGGCCTGACAACCCAATCCATTATGGTCGTACGTTCGGTAATTTCATTGACTCAATGCTCTCCAGGGGGGTCCAACCTCCAACAAAAATAGAAACCATTGAGGAACTTCCATCTGACCACTACCCGGCTCTTATTTACTACACTCAGTCACAAGCACAAAACAACGAAAACTTAAAATCCTACTTCAACTGGAGTAAATTTCGCAATGAAATTAACAATTCTATTCCTAATAATTTTTTCCAACCATCAGCAAATTCAATTGAACTTGAAAATAAAGTTACTAATTTAACAGCAATTATTAAAAACTCACTTAACAGGAGTAAAATAAATAAATCTTATAACCAAATTCCAACTCTCCCAGCTAAGATCATCAATTTGATTAAGGAAAGAAACAAACTCAGGAAACAATTTAATAGAAATATATATTGTTAAAAATCAAATTAACTCCCTTAAAAGGAGAATTCAAAGTGAAATCACTAATCACACTCAAAATTCTTGGAAAGAATACATCACCAATCTTAATTTGGAGGACGGGTCCTTTTGGAGAGCCGTTAATAATAGAAAAAAGAAAAGGGAACTCTTTCCCCCACTTATAAGTAACAACAAACTTGTTGTTTACCAGTAAAGAAAAAGCAGAATGTATTACCAGCTCACTTGAAAAACAATTTGTTCCTAATAACATTACTAACTCTGGCAATCACATTATGATTGATGATGTGGTCTCCACATATTTACAAAACAGCTTACCCCAATCTAGTCCTGAAACCCCCGCCTCAGAGGTGGAGGACATCATTAAAAACTTGAAAAATAAAAAAAGCCCGGGACATGATCAAGTGACTAACAAAATAATGAAGCAGATCCCAATTAAGGCGATCTGCTTCTTAACGACCATTATTAATGACATCCTGTCACTTGGTTATTTCCCAAACTCGTGAAAGAAAGCGGTTATCGTACCAATATACAAGCACGGAAAGTGTAAAAACAACCCAGAAAGTTACAGGCCAATTTCCCTCTTGCCAACCATGGCCAAAGTTGCCGAAAAAATCATACTAGTAAAACTAAAGGAATTCGAATCTCGCCACAAAATTATTATACCTGCTCAATTTGGATTCAGGAAACAGCTGTCGACAACCCATCAGCTTTTAAGAGCAGTCGAGAAAATATCTAAAGGTATCACTAGCAAAAAGTCAACCGGAGGTATTTTTCTCGACATAGAAAGAGCATTCGACAGAGTTTGGCACAATGGGCTGATTTTTAAACTTATTTCTTACAAAATCCCATCATATCTTATCAAACTAATTCAAAATTATTTATCAAATAGAACTTTTGCCGTAAGGCTAGACAACAATTATTCTGAGGATAAACCCATTCTTGCAGGCGTCCCACAAGGATCCCTGCTAGGTCCTTTCTTATTTAACATATTTATTAATGACATCCCCAAGCACCCCAAAACTATGCTTTGCCTGTTTGCGGACGACACTGCTATTCTCTCCACGAGTTCTAAATTATTTAACATATATGAAAATCTAACCGAACACATTACGGCCATAGAGGAGTGGTTAAAGTTCTGGAAGATCAAGTTAAATGTTAATAAATCACAGGCAGTATTCTTCTCTAGAAAAATAACCCACCCTCCCCAAATCAAACTGAGTGGAATAGAAATTCCGTGGAAAAATAAGGTAGGCTACCTTGGTCTGACTATTGATAAAAAAACTAACGTGGAAATTCCACATTGAAAAAATTAAAAGGAAATTCATTGCAGCAAAATCTTTTCTCTACCCCCTAATTGCGCATAACTCCAAACTCTCCCTTTCTAGCAAAATCATTATCTATAAAGCCTATCTTCGCCCCATTATCACATATGCTGCTCCAATCTGGGGCGGTGCTGCTCAAACAAATTTTAATACATTAGAGGCACAACAAAGCAAAATTTTAAGGATGATCTCGCAAGCGGAATACTACTTCAGGAACTCCCTAATTCGGGACAACCTGGGAATATTATCGCTTGAGAGATATATCAAATATCTCGCCTTTCGGTTTTATGATAGCCTCTATAAAACCAACAATACAGAAATTAACAAAATTGAAAATTACTCCCCATACGAGATTCAAAATTTTCACAGACCAAGTTCAGTTCTACGGATCAAACCACTCACAAACAGCCCTACCCTCCACCCACGATGCAAAACAAAAAGAAGACCCTCAAGTTGACAGGACCAATCACCTACAAATACTCTCATTTTTGTAAATAAACTTTCCTGTTTGTAAATATATATATATATATATATATATATATATATATATATATATATATATATATATATATATATATATATATATATATATATATATATATATATATATATATATGTTTAACCTACTGTGTATCCTATTGATTTTGTAATTCTAATTTTTGTTCATTTTCTTTTATATATAATATAAAATAATTAGAATATAAAAAAAGAAAAGGAAAGGAAAAAAGAAAAAATAAATAAATAAAAAAAATCTTTACTTTATTCTAGAAAATTTCTGCTCCTATTATTATTGTGCCTATTTTGTATTACTCAAGAATCCTTTTTCCATTGTTATGCTGTTTTTTTTTTTTTTGTATTTTATTCCTGTATCATCAAATTTTGATTTGATAATTAAATTAACCTAAGCTTTTACTTAAGACTTTCCCCATAATTACTAGCCATGCAAAGTACTGCCATTTTGGGAGCACTTCCTTTATGTTCATAAAATACTTATGTATCACTTAATCATTATGTAAATTAATAATTTACCCATCATGTTTTGAGTATTTTCTTGAGGAATAGAGGGTAAATGGCTGGAAGGCTAGAGACCCATCAAACTCTAGATCAACGGTAATCGGTAAATTAAACACGGAGTTTCGCGTTACTCTGACCACTTAATCACAGTCAGGTGACGAGATAGTTCCTGAGCTGGCTCTTTCCTCTCCACAACCACACAATACCAGCGGAAAAACTTGAGATGTCAAAGATTAATGAAACGGAAATGTTCTAGAACGGGAATAAATAATTCCTAATTTCTTAACTAAAGGGAATGCCCAAACATTTTACACTTTATTCTTTTTTTCTTTTTTTTAAATTTTTGTTTGTTTTTTATGTGAGACCAATTTTTATAACAGCAGTGTTTTGGACAAAACTAAGAAAATAGAAAATAGGAATAGAGGAAGGGGAAAAAATATCGTAACATCTTTATTCTTCTTAATGGCGATTTTTCTCCGACAGCTGAGTGTACGTTTTCCAATGAAAGTGATTGCTAATGGCAGCTGACGGAAGTTCAATTATTTTCAGTAATATTTTTATATTGTTAAACATTACTAGATGCAATAAATATAAACATAAAATATTGTTTAATATTTTGAAACTCAACCAAAACTGTGTATCTCTTATAGAAGATTGTTAAAGATTTCGAAACAAAAGAAAACTTACTATCATTCTAGCGGAAAAGTAGCAAATCTAACTATCAGTCTCATAGGATAATGTTAAATATTTTTTAAGCATGACAAAAATAATTATCAATCACTGTATTAAACATTTTGAAAAACACTAAATCTAATTATCAAAACGACAAAAATAATAAATATTTTCGAACATAATAAAACCAATATTGAACTTAATTGGAAAATAGCAAGATATAGATCTTCATTTCTAAATGCTAACTATATGCATTGAATGTATTCTCTTTGATTTAATCCTCTTTAAAATCATAAAAAATAATAGCAAAATATTCTTTATCAATTCCATTTTACTTCACCCTAAACTTTATTCTACGCTAAACTACTTTGCTATAAATCACCTGCTAAAATAAAGTAAGTTCCAATTTCATATGTGTTAATTTTTTGCAGCCAATTTTAAATAAAATTCCCAAATTACAATCATGCATTAGTACCTTTTATAAATATTTAGTTCTTAACTAATATTTTTTATTAAATATTTTTAACAAAACTTCTAGAATTAAAATGGAATGGGTGAGGATAAATTGCATTTCCAGCACTTGTATTCTAGCCAAGTCTTCAAAGAGTATATTTACTTTAAATAATATTACAGCATACACAAACATTTCATAACACTAGTCAATAATAAATATGTTTTAACTCTTTACATAAGTACGATAAAAAGAAATATATTTATCTATTGATTTTTAACAATTTTTAATTAAAATCAAATTTCAAAAATTACCAAAATAAAAAGAAAACATTTCTAGGAGCATGTTTGAAAATACAAGAGAGGTAATGTAGCTGGATTTATTTACTTTTCATCTTTAAATGGCTGTTGCGTAGCTTAATAGAAAACAAAAATGAAAAATTTATGCTCTTGACACCTGAAGCACATAGCCTTACACCTAAATGATGTGGTGAAGTATTCGAGCTTCGCCATAGAAAGTCTTCCGGAAAGAGTTTCCACAAATAGTTGGCCATTTTCACTAGTTGCGTACAAAGAAAACTGTGATAACTCTTAAAAATTCACGCAGACAGACATGCAATTAAAAAATAGAAATTAAACATCAATCTTCTTTTACTCAACTATTTGACTCGAACTCGAGCTCTTTCAATCCAAAGAACCCAAAACAGCCAAAGTGAACTTAAAATATGCTGTTTTCAAATACTTGGCAGTGAAGCTTTGTAATTAGACTTTACTCACGATTTTATATCATATCATATTACATTATATTACGTAGGGTTATTCTTTTCTTAAGTAAAAACACATCAAACTAATAGAACATCTTACCTCATTCACCTGATCCAGTGATGTATTACATTTGGCTATATATTAATCTGATAATTTACTTATGTAAATATAATCTTGATTTGTGGAGCTACAAATGCAATTTTTCCTCGATTTCAATAAAATAAATGGCTTAAGACATTTAAATTGTGGAAAATTCGGTAGGATCCTACCAGAGCACCCTTGAAGCGAATGATTTTGGTTGGCTATAATTGCGTCTTGCGCCAATTTTGATAACTCTATTTCGATACACTAGATATGATAAACCTAATTATTTCTAGAATTTCGTTCTAGCTTGGCACTTTTTTCCAGTTTGTCGTTAAAGGTGTGGGCTCTTTTAGGGTTTTACCGAAAATTCATCAATAGAAGATATCGATGTTGAAGTTTACTTTGCGAACACCCTTAAAATATCCTAGAAATAATTTTAAAAATTACAAATTTATGTTTAACTGATATATTTCAGAAGGACTGCTATCATTATATAGTATATATATATATATATATATATATATATATATATATATATATATATATATATATATATATATATATATATATATATATATATATATATATATATATATATATTTGTCAGGCCTTTCCAGTCCTATGCATCTACCATGCCCTCCTATTCTTAACTCTAGAGAGGAATTATATGATTCTAGTTTCATTCTGTGATTTCTGAAGATTATAAAATGTTCGTTTGTTCTGTTATTTTTAACAGCTGAATTATCTGTATATAATACAGAATAGATAGTATAGAGACAATCTAGCCCACTCATGACTTATTTGATCCCATCTGTTTGTGAATGGGGAATGAGTGTTTCTTTTTTGCTTATTACATGTACATTTGCCGATGAATCTTTCTGATTATATCCATTTGTGTGATATCTTAATACCACTCATTGTATTTGAAAACTCTTTCTTATGGTCTTTTCTAAACAGAGAGGAAAATCTCTGTTTATAATAAGAGCCTCATAATAGCTTTCGTCTGTTGAATTATGCAGTGTGGTGTCTAATTATCTAAGCTTATATGATATCAAAAATTTAAGATAAATAGAATTTTTTTATTAAATTAAGCAAATAAAATCTTAAAGATTGGAAGTTACAATTATATATTTTATTGCTATGTAGAGAATCAAAAAGGTATGAATATGGAATTAAATTAAGTAACTTGTATTATTATATTTTTCAGTTGTAAAATATTCTTATGGAAGGTTTTTCAATTTATTATTTTTATTTGTGTAATTATTCATTTTGTATTTACATTCTTTCACAATATTTATGATTCAGTATTTTTTTTTTACTAAATCATAGTTTTATTTACTAAATTAAATTTTGAAAATTACTTCTAAGTATTTTAAAAATAATATTGGAAAAGTAAAGTCACATTCGCTTTGCAACAAATTATCTAAAAGCACTACATTGTTTTATTTCCTAACATTTGCTGGTGTCACTTTTATTAGAAAAAATTCAATGAGAATCGGAAAATGATACAAATAGCACATGATCAACAATAAAAATCGGTAGAACTACGTTTTTCACTTGATCACATGACATCGATCCAAGTGACGTCACGCCGTCAACAATTCCTCCCACTCCCTTAAATTGTTTCTTCGTATTTTGACCATTCGTCACCCAATATTATCCGGGAAAGGACAATTCGGAACTTTCATTCCAGTTTATCAGGAGAAAAAAAAATCAGTGCCGAATGCAAATTATTGTACTTCTGGTGAGAAAATTACTAAATGTTTTTTGATAACATTTTTAAACTTAGCATTTCAATTATGTTTAACTTCGATTATGCATATATGCTTTTTACTTTAAAATCACTTTAAAATTCAGATTTGTAAAAAAGTTTTAGATTCGAAAATTCGACTATAAAACCATGTTTTTAAATTTGACTGCACATTTTGAATCGTCAAGTTAAACGTTTTAAGATATTTATTTAAGATCTTGAAGAAAAAATATAATTTGACTGACATCTAATGATATAAATTTTTAAAAAATTATTATTTTTAACTACCGTAAAATAATTTTTTCTCATGTTAATAAAGTTTAATTTCAAGAATACTTATAAAAGAATTATTTTTACAATTATTCTTGAAATTAATTTATATTGACATGAGAGAAAATATTATAATTTCTTAAAAAAATTTAACTTAAAAAACTTAAAAAAAAAAATTTTATTCTAACCCGTATGAATGTATATAAAGTTTCTTAAGAGATTTGCATACTTTGTTATATAAACAATAAACGTTTCTTTCATAAATTACATAAAATAAAATTCAATGTTTTCGCTTTTCAATAATTCTTTAAAAGAAAACTTTCTGTGTTTTATTATTTCCGTTAAATAGACATAATTTGGCGTGAATTTTAAATATTTTTGTTCATCTGAGTGAAATAAATAAATCTTATAAAACTAAATTTATGTTTTTAATGTAAAATTTCTTACTTTTTATTTAGTTTCTGCAATATTTTAAAATTTATGTTGTTGTTTGATTTTTTCCAACAGTTTTTAAATTTTACTACAAAGAAAAATGTTAAGCATTAATGCTTCCGTTTTTTTCTGATTATTTATTTATAAAAATTTAATCGCATGAATGCTTTTTATGTTGCAATGAATTATTTACTAATCAATGTGTGCAAATTTATTTGGAAAAATTTGAACAATAATCAGCGCTTTCATATATAATCAGAATTTTATAAAATTAAACATCTCGCTTTCTTTATTTCTTCCATAATTCATTCAATGGAAAACAGCAAAATCATTCGGATTGTTTTATTTTTAAAAATAAAAATATTTGTAGTGAATTTTTAACATTTTTTTTATAATCTATAGGCGATAAATAAACTTTTCTGGAGTGAAAATAATGGTTATATTTTTTATTCTGATTTAAGATTTCGTTTTTTATTTTTTAATTACTTCACGTAATATTTTTGAAAGTTAAATTTTACTTTCATTCATTTATATGTATTTTTATTTTTTCATACGTAAGTAATAATCGATATTTACATAAATAATCAAGATTTCATAAATAATCTGTGTCTTCACTTTTTCAAAATATCTTAAAATATAGATTTGTCCAAATTATTTTATTCGATGTAATTTGGGATGAATTTTAAACGATGTATTTCATTCAAATGAAATTTATAATATTTTCTGTGAAACAAATAACTATATTTATGCTTTCCATTAAAGATTTCTCATTTATTAATTTTTAAATTGATTCCTGTAATATTTTAAAATTTATGTTGTATTTGATATTTATTTGCGAGAGTTTTTGAATTCTTTTACGAAATTATTGTGTATTAATGTTGCTTTTTTTTGAATTTTCCATTTTGTATCCTCCATAATATTTTCGGTCAATTGTAACACAGTGTTTATAGTGAAAAAAATTCGTATATGTTTTGCCTACATATATTTTTTTAAAAAATATTCATATATTCTTACGCAACAATAATTGATGCTTTCGTATATAATCAAGATTTCATAAAACAAATAATTGTTTTTTTTTCTTATTTTTTAATAATTCTTCAAATAAAAAAAAATTGTTCCGTTTGTTTATTTTTAATTATAGACATGTTTTTCGTCAAAGCGAAATAAATAATAAAAATAATTATGATAAATTTAAATTTTATTAAATCATCATATTTATTACTTTTATATTTGTAATCAACCATGTAAATTTTACTTGAAATTTATTTCTGAAAATAAATAAATTTATAGTTTGTTTTCCCTTTTCAATTTTATTGCCAATTAAGTGGAATATTAAATGTATTATCAGGAAATATAATTTTATTTAAAAAAATAATTAATTTTACAAGCGATATTAGTTTAATTTTTAACCAAATTTTTGATTTACTCCGCTAAGGATTGTACTTTATACAAGTAATTAAGGCACGCTGCAAATTTTAATCCTATGTTTCTTTACTTTCAAATTTATGAACCAAATAAATTTTACCTGTTATTTCTTTTTTACGCGACAGATTAATTATTTTTATTTCAGTTTTATTTCAAATTATGAAGGATTTTTAATGGATAATTAACAATTATACTTTTAGAAAACAATTCAATACTTTTGATAAAATATTTGTTTAGCATTTTATCAAAAGTATTATTAATTTTCTTATTCTCGTTTATAAAAAAATAGTTAGTTGAGTTGCCACTCTTTTCCTTTTTAATTCTAGATTTTACTTCAATCGCATTTGCGAGCAACAGTATAAATTAAAAGATAGATTATTATTAAACTGTCTGTTTTTTTTCTTTCTGATTTTATTACTAGCTAAGACTAATATTTATAGACTTATTAGGAGTTGTATTTTCTAAAAAAAATTATTTTCCAAATAGTGATAATGGTGTTTAATATAGTTCATTAAAATATTAATTCTTTACTTTGTTTAAGTTTATGCTAAAAATAAATAATTATGATGAGTTGCCCATGTATTCATTTTAATCCCATTTATGATCAGTAATATAAATTGCACTTAAAATTTATTTTTAAAAACGTATTGAGAGAGATATATTTATAATAGTATTTAGTTTTTTTCTGATTAAGTCTAATTAAGTGGAATGCATTCATTTGGTTGTTAATACATAATATTTATAAAAATATTTCTTTACAAACTTTATAATATTTTTGTTATTTTGCTAAGGTTTGAGCATAAAATAAGTATATAAGGTGAGTTGTGAATGTAATTTTTTTAATCCGAAATTTCCTTTCGTCAGCAATTATTAATATGAATTTATCTGAAATTTATTCTGGAATTAAATACACAAATTTATCATTTTATTTATTTTTCCTTTCTTATGTTATTGCTTGTTAAATAGATTTATTTAAAGAATTATCAAATTCGCTTTTGTAGGGAAAAAAAACATGATTTTTTTGCAAACGACAATTTTTTATCATATTATTTCCTTATTAAAATGCTTTATTACATTCAAATAAAATAAAAATTACCTTCTAATTTGAATATCTTTGAGTTTTCTTTAAAAATCAATTATTTAGCTTTGTTTTTTATCCAGCAAAGAAGCATTTATTTGCTTTATTTATACTCCTATTGAGTGAGTAATTATATGTGTATGTGAGCATTACCAAAATATACTTCAAAAGTATTAAAATTTATTTCACGATATTTTAAATTACTTCATACTGAAATCAATTTTTCATGATATTTTAAATTATTCATCTGAATTCATATTTCTCATGATACTTTAAAATATTTCATAGTGAAATCATGTTTCTACACATTTTTTCCTGCGAACATTTTCTTATTTATTTGTTTTAAATAAAGAATAAAAACTGTGATATGATAAATATTTTTAAAGTTTTAATACGCAGGTTTTTTTAAATTAATTATGAAAGCATAAACACATTTATTTACATGATATGATTTGCTTATATTATTTTGGTCTGGCATAGCAGAAATGATTAGTATGATATAGATTTATATTTTTTAAATTATTAAATAGAAATATTTTGATTAATTATGAAAATATAAAATTATTAGCATTGTGCAGATAAGTATTGCAAAACGTGTCACATATATTACTGTTGATTACTAGATAGAAATCTTTCCATGTATATTGCAAATGATGAATTCTCAGTTCTTATATTTATATACCTTTATGGACACGACAAAAACAACATTGAATATCTAACTTATATTATTTCAGTGTTATTTATAACTTATATTTTAATATTTATAAGTAAATTTGGATTTTTGATCAAGTAAATAATTTTGGAAAAATAAAATTACTACTATATATGCGTTTCTAAAATGTAATTTTATTTCTATATAATAATGAATAATTTTTTTCAGTTATGAAATTAAAATTTACTATTATAAAATAAAAAAATTTATTTTCAAATTTATAAGAACAATCGTAAGCACATATATATATATATATATATATATATATATATCATATATATATATATATATATATATATATATATATATATATATATATATATATATATATATATATATATATATATATATATATATATATATATATATATATATATATATATATATATATATATATATATATATATATATATATATATATATATATATATATATATATATATATATATATATATATATATATATATATATATATATATATATATATATATATATATATATATATATATATATAAGAATTTAAATTTAAATTGAAAGCATTAAAATTATAATGATGACGATAACTAATGCTGTAAGTGATATAGATTAAATCTCGTTTTTTTCATTAAATTTGAATTCAAATGCACTTAATGTAAATCAAGAAAAACTTTTTATATTTAATAATATCCACAACACACATTAATTTTAAGTTGATAAATTTGCATTCACATATATTTAAAATGTAAATTATGTGAAAAATTTCATTAACATATTTTCTAAATTTTTGTTCATAATCACTTACAAATAACAAGAAAAAAAAGATACTTTCATTTAATGATTATTTCTTAACTTAATTTTTACATTTTACGCTTAAGTGCAATATTGCAATTAAAATAATTAATAATTTTAATTTTGTTAACTATAGTATTACTTGATACAAATTATTTGCACACATTCAAAAGAACATTTAATATTATTGTCACGAAGATTTAAGTGAACACACCGTTGGCTTTAAATTAACAAACAAGTTTATTGAAGGGAAGTAGCGACTTGTAACCTTACAAGGTCGAGAAGTTTTTTCCCACGACTAGTGGGTATAAGCTTTTATACAGTAACAGAATATTCGAGAAACAACTAATTAACAAAACAAAGAAAGGTCTAGAATGTTGGCGAACATAAGAAAACAATAATTAAGGAAACAAACTAAAAAAAATTTGTACTTTGGATCAACAGCCGTGGCTATTATCGAACCCGTAACCTCTGGGTGTGGATCGCGTGCTTTGACCAATCGGCCACTGAGCTCGTTGGTGGGCTTTCTCTATGCGGCATTATAAAAAAGAGAAAAAAATATCACAGCAGATTTAGATATAAAATTTACATTAAAAAATCATTTATATTACTAAATTTACATTCGCTTATTTTTCAATTCATCAAATGGTACCAGTCATGTGACTACTTTGCTTTGTTGATGAATATATTTTATCTAAGGGATCAAATCTCCATGACATTAACTTGGTGTACTAACACGAGATAAAAAAATCAATAAATCTTTTTGCTCCTGTATGGCTAACAAAATATACATTTTAAAATTTTCCTTTGAAGAATCGTTGAACTTAAAAATTGTCATTTAGTTTATTATTTAATAGAAATAAAGTCATATTGCTGTTTTGATTTTTAATGTACGGTTAAGGTAAGAACGTGTGATGATGGGTCAAACTTTTATTCACAATCTTATGCAAGTAATTTAATTCATTTTATTATTGTTTCGTTGATAAGAACTTAAATATAATTTCATTGACAGACAAATTATTGAAATATTAAAATTCCATAGACCATTGATACATATATTGTAGTTTAATTTATGCTTTATATCACAAGCAAATTAAATTTAATTTTTTCACAGTAATTTAATTTTGAAACAATTTCACACGAATCAATATGTTATTGTGCCTTATAAAGTTAATATAATTCTGAATTGTAGTCTTATTGTAATATCAAAATTTCTTTTATTATTTATAAAAAGTTTATTTTGTTATTATTTAGCTGTGATTTATATTCAAATAAAATTTCACTATCAAACTACTTATTGAAATATAAAATTCCCCAGTAACTTTGACATAAATATTGTATTTTAATTTATATTTTGTGTATCATATATCCCAAGCGAATTGAATTTCATGTATCGTAATCTATTTAATGTCGTTTTAAATAATTATACGAATCAATTTGTGATCGTGCTCTTTCAAAGTACGATGATTACCTTGAATTGGAATAGCAAAGTATATATCTGAAACAACCTGAGTTTTTGTTTTCAGAGCAAATATATTAAAAAAATTTGGACAATTCACTTTATAAAAATCTTGTGGTCATATTAGAAGTAATGTTTCATATTATTATATAAAAATAAAATTATTGATTTTAAAAATTAGCTTAAGAACTTTTGAATCAACTTAAGAACTCAC
The DNA here is from genome assembly GCA_037975125.1 of Latrodectus hesperus. Taxonomy (NCBI): domain Eukaryota; kingdom Metazoa; phylum Arthropoda; class Arachnida; order Araneae; family Theridiidae; genus Latrodectus; species Latrodectus hesperus. The sequence continues at coordinate 56,228,783 of CM075858.1, forward strand.
GGCGCATTGATGGCATTTAATTAATTATAATATCCAATTTTAAAATATACATAATATTCATTGACTGTCCACTTATTTTATGCATTAGACTTTCCCTTTTTCTATATTTCCCATTGGGCCTCATCCAGCATCTCGTTATATGCACTGTTGGTGATCGAGGTGCCAGTACTGACCCCATTTCCCCATGATCTACACACCCACAGTGCGAAAACGGGTGGTAGCTAACAGAGCATGATAGCAATTAGTAGGCGACACCCGGAAGTGAACGGGATGTTCTGTATTCCGACACCAGACTCATCGTTTTGATAGATGATAAGCTCGAAAATGAGCGAAAACTATTTTTTTTTATTATGATTCATCCTAGTCAGTTATTTTAGCAGTCAGCTTTGGACATTGTCCATTTCAGATAAATTCGGGAAAATTACGTTAGTCTCTGGAGTTTTAATTTTATTTTTAGGATAAATAAATTAATGTTTATCATATTGAGCAAGTTTAAAAATTGTTGAAATAAAAATAAATTAATTCCTTTCTTTTTTTAAGTAAATTATGAATATATCATGTGAATTGCTATCAAATAACTTAAAAAAGGATAATATGACTGGACATATGACTATGCTATAAAGAACTACGACAAAAATTTATAATTAATAAGTTTTTACTATTATCACTTTAAACTTCTTAAAGTGATAATAGTAACAATTACCATTATCAATTAAAAAATTTAAATTGAAAACCGTAATTGATTATAGTGATAAATATTTAACTACAACTTATCTGTTTGCTGTTATATATTATCATACCACGCGATCAACTCTAGTTGTTCGCTTGTCACAAAATGGTTATTGTTTACACATGAAAACTAATTAGAATGACATATACAGTTCAAATGAATATCCAAACCGCTGCACAAATATCTACATCAAAAACATTTAACCAAAAACAATAAACCAAGACGAGAATCGAACCTGTGACTCTTAAATCGAAGACCAGAGCTCTTATCAATCTGTCTTCAGCAGAGCTAAACTGAAATTACTAGATTATTACGATACGTTTCCTATATTTTCATTCTGGCGACTGAAATCACAATCCTTCATCTCGTGATTTTGAGCCACTGTCAAATTTTCCAAGTATCACTGTTTTGGCTTGTCATGTATAGAACTTGTCTTCTTCCAGTGATGACAGCGATGTTCTCCCAAGGCTACTACTCTTCTTATTTGATTTAAATGTTACATTGAGCTCCAGTGGCTCAGTAGCTTCACGCCGCTTCCCGTAAGCTCAGCAAAGTGAAGCATCATTTGCCGCCGGCAGTGATTGGGAGGGTGACCAAGGTGTACTCTCCTTCACTGGGTTGCTGGAACGCCGTGGGTTGGGGACGTGTCCACGTTAATCTGTGACGTCCGAAGTCCTTCCGCTGGTGTGGCGTGGATGTGGAGAAGAGGGTGCCAGCTCAGGTGTGGTGTTGTCACCTGACCGTGGTTCAAAATTACGAGGCACCTTAAAAAGAGCAAAGTCGTACTTTCACCTTCGTGGTGCTCTGATCCAAACGAAAGACGCTCCCTATTGACTGAATTCGCACTGCCAAATGCCAAAAGCGAGCTTAGCTTGTCCAAGTGTCATAGGAAAAACAACAACAACAAATGCTACATTATTCTTCTTTATAAAGACATTTTCTCTCGTTACTTTTTTTACTTCATTAGCAATATACTTTTTTACATCCTATGTAGTTAAACATTCTAAAAACAAATAATTTTACTGATCAACATAATTGTATACATTAAAAGAAATATAATTAATACTATGTTCAATTTAAAAATAACACAGAAATATAAAATAATTAAATGTCTACAAAATAACTTGTTTGATAATTTCCTTGATTTTTGCATTTAGGAATTTTTGACGACGATTCTATGGCCATGATCAAGAACAGGATCATATAAATAAGTTCTTTACCAATTTGGGAACACAATAAGAAATTAAGAGAACCACAATCATGATTTCCGGAGTTTCTGGCCACTATGGTTTGTTCGAGGCCATACGTTATAAGAGGCACAGGCAAGCCATGCTGTTGGCCGAAGCTGGTATCGACGTCGATTGCAGAAATGAGAAAGGTCAGACTCCACTCATATACACTGTAGTGGCTGTAGATGACTGTAGCAGAAGCAGGAATAAGTTAGTGAGGCTGTTTCTCGAAGCTGGAGCCGATCCCAACGCAGCAGACTGGAAAGGCCTCACCGCTTTGATGCATGCCTCGATCCTGGGACAAGTGGAGACAGTCAAGTCCTTGCTAGAATGCGTAAGTTTATAAAAATCAATGCCTAAAAGATACTTAAATACTAATCCTTATTTTTACATATATTTCAATAAAAAGAAAACTATGAATATTAACAAAATTGTGTTTATAAGTATCATGGGACTCTTTAATTGTATTGTATCATTTCATTCATGTTTCAGTGTACCTACTTATGATTCTGAAGGGTTTAATCTTTAAATCAATATCCGATGGTTTCGATTTCTATCTCAAGTGTTAATGTTTATAGTTCTTTACAGTACTTCAGAATCCACTTTAAGTCATAATGCCTGGTTCAATTAGACGCGGTGTATAAAAAATGACAGAAAAACGATAAATAGAAGTTAATTGTACGCCTTCAACCAAAATGTTGGTTTCGTTGAAATGCGTCTAACTATCTTGTTCTTTAGGACCGGATCTGTGATCCTCAGTGGCTCACACGCAGTAGTTTCACGCCTTGTCCCGTAAGACCAGTTAAGTAGAGCATTGTTTACCCAAGGTAATGTTTAGTAGAGTGGCCACACATACCCTCAATGAGTTGCTGGAGCTTTTTGGATTGAGGGCATGTCCATGTTAATCTGTGACTTCCTAAGTTCTTCCGCTGGTCTAGAGTGGATGTAAGAAGGAGGGTGCGTGCTTAGGTGGGATCTCGCTACCTGACTATAGTTCAAAATTACAAGACGCTTAGTGACTGGCGAGCATTCCGAATCCTTTAACTTTAAGGTATAGTCAGGGGCTCACCTGCACCGTTATGTTTGTATGTACTGGACCAATGAGCGATAATGATACCTGAACCAGTTTCTACCATGTTAAACTTGAACTAAAAGCCATCAGAGGTACACTAAATTCAATGAATATTTAACTCATAACAGTCCTCTCAGCACGTCAAACAGCTGTGTCCATAACAGATTTTAAAAAATCGTAAATTCCTCCCACTCCCTTAATTTTTTTTAAAAAATTTAATTTTTATTGTAAAATATGAAATCGATATACAATTTTTTTTATATTAAGAATGCAAAAGTTAATTTTACTTCTAGATGGATTCAAAGAATTGAAAGCTAAATGTTTCATGTCATATTTAATAAATCAACTTGAATCTAGTTACAGAAAATGTCAAAGATGGATTTTCATCTAAGTAAACTCAATGGCTGCATAGACAAGCTAAAATTAATAAATTTAAAAAATTAAAGCACTTTTTTTGCATTATGAAAAGTTGGGATTTTAATGTGTGTTTAACTGGAATAATTTTTAACAGTAAAAACATAAAGGAAATCTTATCCAAAATTGCATATTCTACTTTTAACTATCACACAAATAGAAAGACAATAAGACCAAACCATTTCAGTTTTGTTTATAAACGAAATTTTCTTGGGCAGAATCCAAGAATTTGAGTCACAAAAAGGAGAACTGGTCAACATTATATCAATTGCTTTTGTTTTGCCTCAATATGATATTTGGAGAAGGAAAAAAATACTTATTTAGCATTACTTGAAAACAGCTTCAAATTTGGTGAAACAGTTATAAAAGTTGAAATTTACCATAAGGCACTAAATAACTTGTACTTGATGGGGATTTGCATTAATCAGTAGTTAATAAGATTACGTTTAATATTCTTAAATATATTCCAATTATAAAAACCATAGTAAATTAATTCTTAATTCTAAAAATTTGAGTAAAATGATTAAAGTTAATAATACCAGCAATCTTTTCAAAAGCATAACCATTTGTAAATGCGCATACTGTATGAACTGTAAATGGCGAAATTTGTCATAGAACTTTTTTTAATTTTTGTATTCATTTAAAACTTATCATATAAAATGAATATAAGGATGGACTTTAAAAAAAAGCACTGTCTCATTAAAAACAGGAAATTAAGAGCTAGAAAATTATGAGGAATGGCATAAATTACAAAAACATAACCAATCAAGTGAAAGGAAAGATGAAAAACGATCATGCCCTACGAATCAGATATGCGTTACCTTTTGTCACTTCAGTTAACTGGTTCCGAACATTTTCCCAATGACAGATCTGCGACAGCAGTTCTTTTGATCAATTGATTTTTCTAATGAAATTTGCCCGACAGATGCTGAATTATCTTGAGCTATAATTAGATTTAATTTTTTTAAGTGATCGGTATTTTTCAGTAAAAAAATATTGTTTAACTCGTTATTACCTAGAAAGCCTTATTTTTAACTGATGCATAGTTATTTGCACATAAATAATTAAAATTATTTTTAGCGTAACAATTTACTTATAATAAAGAATTATAGCTTCTTCAAGGCATAAATAACTTAATACGAAATATATATATATATATATATATATATATATATATATATATATATATATATATATATATATATATATATATATATATATATATATATATATATATATATGTATATATATATATATATATATATATATATATATATATATATATATATATATATATATATATATAAAATAACTATATCTGTTTATTTTATTTCATTGCATGTGTTTCTGCCTGTTTAGTTCTGTCAATCAAAACTGTTAAGTTCAAACTACTACTTAGGCAGTACTTAACAAAAATCTTAATTTATGATTATGTGACGAGGTCGACATCTTATCTAGCACTCTCTCCAAACTTTTCCGCTCCTTGCGAAGGATATTGAATCCTAAAAAGAAATTTAAATTGCTTCTTATTAAAATTTTAGGGAAAATTTTAGCGATCATCATTTTTAGTGGCTTTTTGGAAGAAAATAATTAGCGAGCATCTAAATATAATGAAATGCAGTCACAAAAATATTATGGTCCATCATTCAAGTTTTTCCCTTGGGAATCGAACCCAGATTCACTAAATAATAAAGGAAAAACAAATGTGGAAAATTTTTCCATGTAAAAATATTTGGGCATTATTAGGACCTTTTAGTACGATCGCAGTTTCTGGAGTAGATGGTCCTGCGTTCGGTCCCAGTCACTATTGACCAATGGAAGATGTTGCTACATGTATGCTTGCATAAGCATCAGTTAAGGTATGTAACTCTAGAAGTTTTCGTTTTTTCTTATTTATTTCGCAGAATTGCTGATCGATGTCTATGAAATTTCTTAATGGAAGACATTAAGAGGCGTTGTTGAAATGCCTTAAGATGATTTTCATATGTTAGGATACATATTTTTTTATCTTATAGTAGAAATATAATTGGGATTTTTCATAGCCCTCTTTGGAGGGAAAATTTTCAGCTGCTTCCTGTTGCGTTAGGTGCTGCGATTCAGCTTATTTTTTACATATGATGGCTGGCTTCTTAAGAATTTTCACTGTTTTCTCCTTTGCGACTCGTAAATATGATCCATTAGATACGAAAAATCAAAAGATGCCGTGGGTGTTATAAAATGCTTCATGACAACTTACAGCCTTTTAGATTATTTAGTATACTAATAAAAAAGCTTATAATATTTGAACTTTTTAAACTTTGTTTTGAAAATTTTAGTATTTTGTCTTGGATAGTAACAGGACCGCATTCTTCAAAGCGAATGATTTCGAATTCTATTTCAGGAGCTCCATCCCTCTTTTTCCAATAGTGGCTAGAATCGAAACCTCAACCTTTCACTCTAAAGAGCGCTATTTTGCCCTAGGATACATTAAGTCCGTCTATCAGGGGTATTAATGATTTGCTAGGTCTTTTTTGTGACATTTAGATATTGCTCTCAATTACGAAAATTTAACTGTAAACTAACAATACGAGCTGAATTACAATAGGCTTAAGACCAGTACGATCAATATTTACGATTAGGATATATATATATTACAAAAAAAATATAGATCCTAATCGTAAATTATGCTTTTAATGTAAGTTTTTATTTTAAAATTTTCATAAGCAAGTGCTTCAAATATCACTATTTTAAGTGAGTATCAAATTATATGACAATGTATAATCAACATTTGTGATCAGTTAAATGTATTTGGAAAGTATTCACTAGATTCATATTAAATCTGCAGGAAAGCAAAGACAGAGTTGATATCGTCAAAGCAATTCAGACTTTTCTAATTTTTCTGAAAGCATATTTTAACTCTGAATCATTTGGGCGGTGGTCCTACTTGTAATATAGGTTGATAGGCGATTAAGACAGGCAGCGTCATTACTAACCAAATGGCCTAGATAGGCAATGTTGCAATGTAAACACCTGAAATAGATACCCATTCACTTGATTGGAGATTTATGGACGTTGATGCGCGTCCGTGTACCCGGAAGTGTCCTAGAAATGAGAACTCCCTAGTACTTGAGTAGTCATTATTTGTGGGGGGGGGGGAAATTGATCAATGCCAGTTAACGAATTTAGAACTCCAGTGTAATCACTTAAATGCAACTGCTTCGTCTCCGAATTAGTTTTTACAACATTCAGCTTCATTAATTTGTTAGATGACGATGTCGTAAATCAAGAGAAATATTTCATTACTTTTATAACTATAGGATACAGTTTTAATCACGTGAATTTGATTTGTGCTGAATTCTTTATCATTATTGTGTGTGTGTGTGATATGTTTTATTTTATTTATTTATTTATTTTTTGAGATGCATAAGGAAATATATTTTACATGCTTGATAATATTTTCATTACTAGAGTTAAGAAAATAAGTTACCAATTAAAATTAAAGCAATATTTCGATAATCATTTTTTATTAATTATAATTTATTACAAGATGAGCGGATGAATTACTTAATACGTAATAAATCCTTTTCTGATTTTTAAAGTAATAAAAATAACAGCAAGTATTACTGGAAAAGCCTCATCGTGATCTATAATAGAAAATCGAACTTTTCAGAATGAAAATCCCGATAATCACATTTCTTATTATCAATTATTAGATGAATGGCTGAATTACTTGATACGTAATAAATCCTTTTCGTATTTTAAATTTTAATGGCTGAATTACTTGATATGTAATAAATCATTTTCTGACTTTAAAGTAACAAAAATAACAGCAACTGGAAAAACTTCATTGTGATCAAGTATAAATACAACAACACCCTGAAGAAAGCATGCAAATAAAATTAAATTTACAACATGCATTAGCGGAGGTGAGATATACAAATGATTGAAATTTCAGCGCAGACGCCCATCACGTACGCGAGCCTTTTGTGACACTTCAAAGCGCTATTTAAGGTTTAGAGATTTCGATGATTTCAAGTTCGGCAATTGTGTTTTATCTATATCTATATATATCTATCTATCTATCTATATATATATATATATATATATATATATATATATATATATATATATATATATATATATATATATATATATATATATATATATATATATATATATATATATATTTATTTTTTTTTTTTCAAAAAAACATTCATTTAAGCCTCGTAGAAAACAGCGATCTCTTTTTGGGGATATTATGGTATTCGTGTTCGACCGCCTCCACCTCAGTGCACCACTTCCCACGTCTGCGCGTATCATTCGACGGCGTTTACAGCAGAGAGGTCTGTCCGCAAGACGTCCATTGCTTCGTCTACACTTGATGCAAAACCACAGACGTCTCCGCCGCTAATGGTGCGATGAAAGATGGATGTGGACTGCAGAATGGAATGAAATTTTTCTTATTGACTTTTCACGCTCAATGAAATTAAATTTGCTCAATACAACAACCACTGCCATCCACTTACTAAAGCTATCTCATCTCTGAATCCAAAAGATTAACTTGCAAATCGTTTATTAACACGATAGCTTTTGATTGAATCATAAATTGAGCCAGTATTTTTTGGTTATAAATGCAATGCATTTAATATCCGACTAATAAAGACATTTTGCGTTTTTTTAAATTTTCATTTATTTCGTTATTTATGTACATTATATATTAATGTTAAAAATATTACATATTATTTTACAGCTCAATTAAGAAAAGATATTCAAAATAGTTATGTTTATTCATCTTTATATCATACTTAAAGAAAAAGAGAATTTTGTCAAAGCTTAATCATACCATCATCCCCAATTCTCTTTATTTTCTCCTAAGAAAATAATAAATAAGTTCCCTCTCATTCTTTTATATACTACATATCAATAATGACGTGTCAACTTCGAGAACAAGAATTATTGCTAAGATCTCCTGTTACGTGTTTAGTCTGAATATTCTAAGAATAAAAAGGATATAATCACAAGTTATTAGGTACCCTTGAAGAGAGCAGAAATAATGGAAAAGATCACGAAAGGGCAAGATGAAATTGATGTCTCTAGATCATGTTTAAGGGATAGATTAATATTTTCTGTTATATGGAGGAATAAATACGTCAACCTAGAATACTGAAATCAAGGCTCATTTTTTGAATGAACAAGAAAAGTTATTTTTCAAGTTATCTTCTTTATATATATATATATATATATATATATATATATATAGGGGGGTGGGGGTGTTTACTGAAATATGTTTATAATCTCCTTTATTTTTAATAGACTAGGGATCAGGATTTCAGACCATTTAATATTGATATCAATTTATATTCTTGTTGACTACTTTCGTGTTTATTAAAATAGATTCAATAAGTAAAATAGGATATCAAGTAGCATGAAAAGTTAAAAGAAAAAGTCAGCTCAGGTATCAGATTTGTTACTAGATATTGATTGAAAATTATGATGCCTTATGTTTTAAAGAGACGGCAAAATGTTTTCAGGTTAGGACACCAAGCTGGCAGCTGCATAGTTACATGCATAAAAAATCAAATTCTTCAACATTTGATGAGTGTCAAATCCACCTATCTCGCTTAGAATCTTAAGTCCCAGAAGAAAATATTTCTTGGTATTGATTAGAGAAAAATCCGATTCCTATCTCTGGTTGGATTTTCAGAAATGCATTCCATTTTTGTGGAATTTCACTCGATATATTTTAAGAATGTAAAGTTTTGGCTTTTTCGTTCTTATATTCGATTTCCACCTCGACATTTCCTATATTTGGTTTCTACTTCGAGAGTGGATTTTCTAAAGATTTAGAATTTTCTTTAAATTTTTAGGCTCCAATTGATGAATCTTTATGTTGGAAAGTGTCCATAGGGAGCCTGGAACCAGGGGGTATGCGTACCCCTCTGGGGCTTGAGCTAGCCACCAGGCGCGTCGGCAGGTGGAGGATCGCCGAACGTCCTGTAGGAATGACAGGATAGCCTTGAATATAGAATAACAGGCCGCGAACCAGCTCCCGTAAACCCTGGTGTTATGCGATCCGTGCCTAGGGCTAATTGGCACCGCGGTATTGGTGTCTTAACGGAGCCTCTAGTTGCCTGGCAAACTTCTAGAGTAATTTGCCTTGCCCAGTATCTCAGGCAATGCTGGGTGGACTTATATTACCTGAGCTTATTAATTGTTATCTTGTGGCTGAAAAGACACAAGAAATAACAAATCTTTCTGCATTTGCAGGTGATGCCTCTGAAGTAGACCTTGCTGAAAAAGACAAGGGAACTCAGAGGCAATCTTGTAAAGGGGCAGTAATGAATCTTTTACTTGAGGTAGAAATGACCTCCAAACCATCTTCTGGTGAAAGACAGGAAGCTATCCCTAGCATGACTGACTTTCTGACCAGATGGGACTGTTTCAGCAAGACCCTATCTGCTGGAAATGTCAAACGCAAGAGGAAACGGCAGAGCATATCATTTATGAATGCGAGGCTCTTGCCCTCCCTAGATTAACTTCTTTAGGCATCATCCATACTAGAGAGTTACACCTAGGCTCCATTAAAGGGTTATCAGACTTTATTAATAAAGTGGGTGACCCAAGCAACTGGAACTAGGAAACATTGGGTTTGGAGTTAATGGTACAAAATGCTGATAAAAGCAGAGGTGCCCAATGACATACAAACCCAACCTTAAGAACAAGAAGAAGTCCATAGGGAGACAAAAAATCAACTTATAATTTGAAATATGCAAGGTATCCCGAATGGCTACTAATTTTCTGCTTTCCCTGCATGCATATCTATGAGGAAATTGTTCGAGAGTTCCCTAATTTATTGTCTGATGACTCACACTGTATTCATGTGAAATACAATTTATTAACGTGTACTCCCGGAAGAGAATGCAAACTTAAAAACTGCTACTTCATGCAAAGAGTCAGGAAAGGAAAAATACCCCTTTCAATAAAACAAGCTAATAACAATGTTTCATGCTAAACACCTGATGATGATTAGAATAGTTAATGCTTTCTCTAATGAAGACTGGAGTACCTAAAATAAATCGTGGTCATAATGTCCACTAAGTGAATTAATATTTCTGATGCATCTGGATTTGGTAGGCCAAATACTCGTATAAAGATTTTTTTCTGAATTACTACCAAATTATGATGATCCTATCTCTACTCTATTAAAGAGTCATCAACCTTCATATACATAGAGTAACCAGAAGTGTCAGAAGTTATAAATAGGAATAGGTGAGCCAAAAAATTATACACTGAGTTTAGAGACATTTGATGCAAACTGTTACTGTAAAGCAGAGGGCACAATTTCTTACAATAACTAACACAGTTAATTAAATAAAAATTGTCTTTAAGCGGTTAATTAGCAGTGAAATTTAAGTGTAAGTAACAATTGAATATCGTTTTTAGGCATTCTCAATGTAACTGTGTTGAAACTTTTAAGTCAAGCTAATCTTTTCTTTTCTATCTTTAACTACAAGGGGTCTTTTAGATTTAAATCACTGCGATCCCATAGCAATTGAATTTTCCTAAGATTTTAACTAATTGTTGTGGTAGAACCATTTACATCTTCAAATCGTTTCTTCTCCGGTTTTATGGTCTCTTTTTTGAACCCTGGTAAATTGTTTCATGATTTTAACTGTTGAAGTCCTAAATTTGAGATGGAGAAATTGAACTTGTGCTCACTATATTCTATTGCGTTCAATAGACTAATAAAATGTGCTTATTGTGTGTATTGAAAACACAAAGACAAAACCAAATTTAAGAATATCTATTCATAGAATCAGGAAGAGTTCTTACAAGGAATTCAACTGCTTGATTTATTAGTAGTACCACAATTTTCAATTGAAAGGTCCTAGATTTCGATGAAGAATACAAAAATGAATCAAGAATATTATTTCAACGATTTACGATTTACTCCAGTTTAAAAAAATACGATTTATCTATAATAGGAAATTGCTGGTATGCAAGTGAATTTTTAGCTTCTAAGCGTTATGTTCTTGAAAAACGATAGTAATTTATAAAAAAACCTGTTACTCAATATAAAGAAGAAGAAAATGTTAAAAATATAACAAAATTAAAATTCTTGGTCTATCTATTATACATGTTTCCTGTGCTAGGTTATTTGTATTTTGATTGTAACTCATGATTATATCTTAATCTCCATTTTTCATTTTCTCTTAATGCACAAAATATTTAATTTTTCTCTCGAGTATCAAAAATTTTTCTTCGTCTCTTTCCACTGATCTTACAAAACAAAATAAAAAGCTCTTCAAAAAAAAAAAGAGTTTGAAAATATTGTGTTCTATTTAAACTCTCACACATATATATAATGACATACATATGTACATAGCGAATATATGTACATTATTAGTTTTCAGTGCTTCGTTGGGCATAGGAAGGAGGATGCCAACATGGATATCGTCCTCATAAATCACCATTATTCAAAATTACAAGGCATTTGGTTGAGCAAAACAACATCAATCAGAAATAACCAGTCGAAGATGTGTATCATATCCTAACCTAATGCAATAAACGGTAAAAATTTACCGTACGGTCACCCTTGGCGAAATTTTCAAAACGTCGCCAAGGGTGACCGTATGACGAAATTCCGATCGGGAAAAACGGCAAGAGGAAAATGACTGAAATAGTCACAAATATTTCATACATTGTTGGTATCTAACAATATGCTCAACTAATTTTACAAAATTAACAAAAAACGCATATTTATGGATATCAAACATCAATAGTAAAATAATAAAGTTGATATGTTAAATTATTCATAAAATATTTTGATTAAATTTTATATTAATGAATTTAAATCTGTAAATATTCATGAAAAATTAATGACAAATAGGGTTGCCAAAATACTAGTTTGTCAGGTTTCCAGTAAAAATGTTCGCCAAATTTGGCACTAAAAACGCGCTAATGGTGACCGTACCGTAAAACTGATCCCAATAAACAGCTTATAAAATTTAAACTTACAAAACTTAGAAATTCTTCATTATGAATGATTAAGTGAATTCATCGTATTTAATGTTTTAATTACTATTAACTTTAATAAATATAAATTGCTATAGATTAGTTTCACAATTTATACTTTACAATAATTTAGCTCTAATTTATTCTTACACTTTGTTTCTTTGAGTATCATTTCATTGAATTCTACTTGGTTACAATTGATGTAACAAATTCGGTATTCTTACAGGCATATACAAATCCTTGTTGCACAGATGCAAGCGGTAATACAGCTCTAATGTATGCAGCCTCTTATGGACACCATGAAGTGATCGCAGTCTTCCTATCCGTCTTCCGAAATAATATAAAGAGTCTACATTTGCACAAACGCAACAACGATGGCTTCACTGCATTGCATCTGGCTGTGCGTAACAGGTACGACGCTTGTGCAAGACTTCTCACTAAAGAAGGTCAACTATTTCCAACTGCCATCGACGAGTTTCCAGATCCCAAAGTATTAGATCGAGAACCTACACCTGCAGAGAATGATATGGACGATAAATCTAGTTTAGTGAGTGCAGTATCGAATCATACACTACATAAGGTCGAAAATAAACGCACGACTGGAACGATGACTATCGAACTAGATGACTTAGATTTCATAAACAATAGCTTAAGTGTACTAGAATGCAGTGTTGGAGATCTACCCGCATATAATTTTACACATCCTTTTGGACTCCAGACGAACAAGGCTACTCAAGTTATTTCTGTCGGACAAAGGAAAACTCCAGAAAAGTTCGAAAATGGAATAGAGTGCAAGGATATGAAACAGTTAAAAGAAGAGTCCCAAGATTCGCCAAGGGTCGATGAATGGCCTACCATACCTATCCAATTAAAGTCCGTTTCTCAAAAGATTCTTCAGCCTCTCGTGCCTATTGATATTGGTTACAACTCAAGTGGCAATACCTTCCAAAGAAAATGCCTACTGAAGCAGAACAGGGGAAAATCTGGCTTGCGTATTAAACTCCATAACAGTCAAAAAACGTTCTCGACAGAAGAAATAGACACAATCATTACTGGTTCTTCTATCAAACCATTTCCTACCAGCAATAGATCCAAACAGTCGAATGAAGATAAAGAAATTGTCGCCAGTATTTTACCTTTGATACCATGCCAAGATAGTTCTTCATTACCACCTGTGAAATATTCCATTCGAAGAAATGGAAGTTCGAAAAAGAATATTTCTAGGTTTTCTGCAGCTCCATTCATAACTGTTAGAGCAGATCAAAATGCAAGGGAAATGGAAGTATTCAAAAAAAATATCGAAGCTCTTTCGTAAACTGTGACAAAATGTCTTCATTTGAGGGAAGTATTTTGTAAAGTTTATGACCAAGCTTTTGAGAAATCAAAATAGGCATAGCTAAACTTTTTATTTAAACAGTAGAAATGAATTCGATTTACATGAAATCCAGATTTTTTTAAGGCCATGTATCTTTTAATTGAAGCAATGGCGTACGTGAAAAATGTATAAAAAGAGCTTAAACCTCTAAGAAAACAGGATATTATAAGATATTGGCCGTTTCATAAAATAAAAAATGTTTCTTTGCTAAATATAGTTAGCTTTAAACGTAATATTGTATTTTTATTAATATTTCTCTTTTGGAGATTTTTGATATAAACTGAATGGAAATGTTTTTTTTTCTTTTCTTTTTTTGAAAACTTAGTTCATTATTAGTGAATATTCAATAATTTAATTCCTATTTTATAACTTAATCAATTAGTATTATGTAAAATGCTATTTTGATTCACTTGTAATGTATTTTTTTCCACGAAAATTTTGTTTAAAATAATACATCAATTTCAATATATTTGTAAGGAGCTACTGCTGCTGTATAAATTTAAAAATAAAATTATTAAAAGGATATACATTAAGTCACTTGAATTTGTAGATTTTACATTTAAATAATTGTCTCGTAACTATATTGTTTTGCAATAAAGAAATAAAAAATTTTTCAATCTGATTTACTTCATCGGATGAGCATTTTTATGAAAAATTTATGTATACATTATGATATTCACTTAAAATGGCAATAGATTTAAAGATAATTTTATAATGCAAATAAGGAACAAACGCTACAAAATAGGGCATCGCAAGCAATATTTAATCGAGGAAAATCGTGAAAATAATCATGAAGGATGCATGAAAAACATTTATTTGACAATGATTTATCGAAGAAAAGATAATTTCACGAAGTTGCATTTTCTTTCAAAGTATCCAAATAAGCATTTTTTTTTCTAAAAACAAAGTAAATTTTCATAAAATAAATTTTAAAGAAACTCTTATGTGTTTATATGTGTAATGATAAGAGAGAATATGTACAAGGATTTGTTGGTACTTACGTATTATCGCAACCATGCCAACCTCCGGGATAACTTGCCAAATTGGCAACCCCAATGTCGCACGCATCTAAGGCGCTGAATTGGCAACCATTTACTTCCTTTTAAATTTTCCCGCTTGCCACCTTTCTCAGCCTATTCATTCGTTGAAAATGGCAAGCCCGAATTTAAAAAATGCGAATCTGGGATTTACCGAATTATGTAAAAGATGCCGTTATATTTTTATAGAAATATAACATTTTACCAGACGTTAGGAAATGTACCAATATTTATTCATTATTTTCTTTCATACCCGATGAAGCTTTATTTTGGAAAATAGATTTTTTGGGAGTGCAACGTTGCAATCTGTAATCAACACGCGGAAATAAGAAGTGGCAATTGGTTTGAGAGAAGCCGTATCCCGGTATTAACAGCAATAAGATTCATGTATTGCGACACCCTCTTGAGTCTTATTTGGCAGAATTCAAATGGCGACAAGACCAAGAAAACGATAAAAAAAATTGTTTTGATTTCATTTTAAAAACCATTTCGCAATATTTTCCACCAAAACGTAATTGATATATCGTTAAATAAAGGTATAAGAATTATACAGATAAAAATTACTTAATATTTTTCTTCATATATTATTTATTATTTTCTTTCATACTGTTTCCCTCACATTGTAGAATTGGCTCGGTCTTATACAATGCCGCCAATAGGTTGCGATAATACGTAAGTACCGATTTGTTTTGATAGTTAATATGAAAAATTATGAGCATTAATATTAGATATCTTAATAGGAAAATTAATATTTGTTGTCTTGACGCTTTATTCATTTTTACATACCAAAACTGAATCAGAAACCATTATTTAAAGTGTATTTCATGCCACTATGATTATCTAAGAAACAAAAATCAAATCTCTCTTAAACTTAAGAGTCTAGTGCTAACCATTCAGCAATTAATTTGGTAAGATTCTTCGACGGACAATACATATAATATTAGTTAAAAACGCAACAATATAGCAATCATCGGAAAAAAAATTGACGTTATACATCTTTAGAAAATTTTAACCTTATTTTAAAGATGCTTTCTCGAAACAAAATTGTAAAAAATATAATAAAGAATATGTAAATTTTAAAAGTGCCAAATATCTCTACATTTTTATTTAAGTTTCCTTTACTCATTATTGCAATAGCACGTAGAATTGGTAGTTGTTTTTAAAAATGACTTCTTTAATTTTTTTACTGCTTTGCATTTTCAGCTACTACTCTTTCCGCTAATAACCTCGTAAAGCTGAATTATCCTAACCGATATGCGGTTAACCGTGCAGAGAACAGCATTATCAATCAGGTATCATAAGTGGACACCTGAAATGTGTCTTAGAACTGAATAATTAAACAAGATCTTTCCCGTGTGTAGGAAATGCCTCATCACGTATTTTAATCCTGATCTTCTATTTTCCTGCGGAGGACTTATTTCGAAGTCCTCTTCTTGTTTTGAACTTTTCATTAGTTCATGGATCTGGTTTAGCCCATTAGCTAACCAAATAGGATAAGAAACAACACTTTTTTATAAACAATTGAGCTGATATACAAGTAAAATTGTAAGGTACATTTCACTATAAACATCTCTGTGAAAGATAGCAATGTTGATTGAATATATACGTTGGGATGAGAATCATTAACCAAGAGTCATGTTCGCATTTTAGTCACATCAATTGCAATTTTCGGTACTAGTTATAGCTGAGAAAGATCAAGGAATAGAATTCATAAAAACTGATATTCTCGACACAGATAATTAAAGAAATTTTACTAATTGTAATATCAGCAGATTATGTCCGAGTTGTAATGTTGCATAAGGGAAATAAAGTATCAAAACAGTTTCGTAACTTTGAACCATGAAGTTGAACGAATTTTTTTCGTGTTCACATATGTATTTTATATTATGAAGTTAAAACAAATCCTTTTTAATGCATATAATTGTTTGGTGTGTCATTCTTTCAATATATTTATCACATGAGGATTAATTCAAATGGTTCCTTAATTGCTATAAACATCCATGGCTATGTTAGAGTCGAACCCATAATGAATTATGAATTGAAAGACAAAACACTAATCATTCACATGCCAAATTAACCCTATAAAGTGAATTTAACGAACCAGATGTAATGAGCCGATTCTGGATTAAAATCCAGAATGTTTTTGCTAAGAAGTTACATAACACTCTTTTTCATATTTATACATACGCAACGAGATTTATATAATTGCATTATACTACAGCATTTCCCGCCCAACTTGTCAAGTGGTCTGCGTACTTGACAGCGGATATGGTAGTCCTGGGTTCGAATCCTGGTTCAGGCATGGTCGTATTTTATCTATTCTGTCTTTGTCCTTTCCTTGTATGAATGGTTGCCCACCCAATAAACGGATACCTATGGCATATATGTTCTGAGGAAGTCGGACTCCACACCAAATTATGGTTCAGTCAGAAAAGTAAAGCAGCGCAACCCACAATGCCATCCTAGCTGGCACAAGACACAACAACTACAGCACTTATCACTCAATTCACCTATAGATGAAGTCATTGTTTTGATAATGTAGATACCGTATTTAAATTCAATTATTCCAATTACAAAACAATTCCTTATTTTCACTATTCAGTTAGCTCCAAAACTTCCGGATTTGTATTTTAGCGACTTTTACCTCATTCAATTATTTCCTTGTATCGGAAGTTCCTTATTTTACAAAAAAGAAGAAACATAAAAAAGTCAATTAAAACTTTAATTATCTTTAAAATAAATATGCAGCGATATTTCCACGGAAAATTAGCGATCAACTATACAACGAATACTTTCTCCTTTTTATCCGTCAATAATGAATAATACGCAACATATTCTCTCTATTCTTACCAACAATTTAAAATTTATCTCAACATTAATTTAATCTCACGTTTTCAAAATATTTCTTAAATAAATAAAACATTTAAATCGCAAAAATGATGCGTGACTTTTGACTTAAAATAACAGCGTAAAAACCATCGAGACTTCTCTATTATGAAAGATTCAACTAAAAAAGAACAGCTTTATTTTATAATATTGTGAAGTATCTAATGGATAAATAAATCAACTTTTAATTTACTTCGCTTTAAAATAAAAAGGCATACAACTGAAATTTCTAACAAAAAAAGAGATATTTTAGATAGTAAAATATTTAGCGGTTTGGAAATATTTAATGCTTTATCAATGAAATATTTTATTAATAAAACAAAAATACTCGGTACTTCAGATAGTACTTAATTATATTTGTTTCTAATATATTTTCGGCTTGGCTATATAAGCACCACTTTACAATTAACTGAAGATCAAAATTTATAGTTAAAAAGGAAATATATTACTCATACATTGTAGGTTTATTTTTTTATTTACATTTTTGAACACAATGACATTTTATGCGAACTTACAATTTAAAGCAAATTTCCAATTAAAAATTTTTATTTTTAAAACCTTAGCTGAGGATTTGAAACCAAAAACTTATATTTGAACGACAGGTTTGATGGGTCGGCCGCTTAACGGCCATTTTTTTGCAAAGGAGGGCTAATTTGACCAGGTCCTAAGGTTTAAAATGGATTCCAAATCATTACAAGTGCAAAATGGCATTCGAACACACGAACAGTTGAACCGAAGGCAAGTGCCCTAACCATTTGACTACCAGCTCTTAAAGGATAGGATATTAAACTACATTATTTTTGCTGGTGGTTGTTGTTACTAATGACAGTTGGACAAGCCCAGCTCACTATGCCTTGGCTATGCGAATTTTATTCAATTGGGAGAGTCTTTCGTTTTAATCAGAGCACCATGGAGGTGAAAGTACGACTTTGCTCTACACACATGCTATAGGTACCCGTTTATAGGGTAGACAACCATTCACACCTCATTCGTACAAGGAAAGGACAAAGACAGGATAGAGAGAAAGTACATCCATGCCCGAACCGGGATTCGAACCCAGGACCTCCTTATCCGCAGATTTTTGCTGGGAAGAACGTAACGGTAATAAAAACGCAGCATCTTGAAAATTAAATTGCATAGACACGAAAACTATGTGTTTTTATATTAAAAATAACTCAACTTGTTACCTAATAGATTCCATTAATAAAATAATTTTTTTTAAATCAAACGTGACTATCGGAAAACACATACCTATTTTTTCAATTAACCAAATTAAACCTCTCAAATAAAAATTAGATTTCATTTAACATTACCTTTGCAACCCTAAGAAGAAATCCAGCCATATTTTAAATAAATGCATAAAAAAATGGAAATCAAATTCACGAATCACTGAATTTAAAACCAACAGTGCTTTAAAAGTGATAGGAATATTGACTGCATTAAATTTCAAAAAGGCAATGATTTTATCTACCAATGTATGACAGTGTAAATAGGTAAAGTGCAAAGATAAAAAACACATTTATCATTTCATGTATATTTATAATTACAAATATAATTTAGGTAGATTCTTCTCTAAAATATTTTGTTGTATGAATTCCTAATTATAAATTGCATATTTAAGATATCCCGCTTTAATTGTTTCAGCAACTAATTGTGATAGTAATTACACCATAATTCTATGATATCGTGGAGAGAATACCCTAATTAAGGATCACTGAAAGGTACTTGAATATCCACAGCAAGTTGAGTTAACATTTCATACGACCCTACAAGAATGTGGATCCAATTTAAGTCACAAGGAAACCTGAAAAAATACAAAGTAGTCATCCCAACAGAGATGCATTACAGAGAAAACTAACACAAACCTGCCAATATTGAAGTTTCTGGCATTGAATGAGATTCTTTCACTCCAGAGAGCATTGTTCTATCATTAGATCTGTTAAAGTTTATGCCACGAGTTTCAGTTTTAATGGTTAATTAATATTAATCCAAAAATTTATATTCATTAGAACTTACCATGATAAAATAGTAGAATCAGATTCCTAGTCTAGAAGACCGAATTCGAAATTGTGGATTAAGATGAATATCGCATTTTTATATACACGCATATTGGTTAACAAGTTTTCATTCTTGAGAAATAA
Organism: Latrodectus hesperus; assembly: GCA_037975125.1. Taxonomy (NCBI): domain Eukaryota; kingdom Metazoa; phylum Arthropoda; class Arachnida; order Araneae; family Theridiidae; genus Latrodectus; species Latrodectus hesperus. The sequence goes on from CM075858.1 coordinate 56,248,661, forward strand.
CTGTATAAAAATCACTGTACTCATGAAAAGCAAAGTTACAGAAAATGTTCGAATGCCTTAAAATATTATTTAGCTGTTAAGCTACCAACAATTCAAATATTCCCCGTCAAAACAGACTTTAACCTATAGAACCAGGCTTTGAAGACTAATAAGCCCAAAGTTTTATCTAAGTCATTATTAAATAATGAGAGATGAATATTGACATTTAATCTTCAGTATGAAGATCAATAAACTAGTTATACAATCACTCCCTACAAATGAATGCTAATTTGACTTTAACCTAAAGTTCAAAGTAAATTCTGATCTACTGCAAACACCAATGCCTGAAATGGTAATCAAATTCAAAGACTATAGTGATTAGAGTCATTCAACAACCCATTCTGTCTGTGTACAGTTAAAGTACTTTCCAGGTTTCAACTAAAGCCCCATGGGTATTTTTCTTCAAAATATTCGCATATAGGTATACATATACACACAATACTTATATAATAATAGTACAGATTAACCTAAGAATAGTTTTCACCTATTAGTTTGTTTTCTACAGGGTGTCAATTACTGTTTGTTAAGTGCTGATACACTTACGTATATGACTATTAAAAGTAGACTGCACTTTCAAAACCAATTTGTTTAATTATAGATTTCTATAACACTTGAATATTTATATGTCATATAAAGTATCTATACATTAATCAAAGTGATTATGGAAAAGTATACTACATAACAAACTGATATTTTCAATAATTTATTTCCAACTAACAACTATATCAAAATGATATTTAATTCCATAGTTAAAATATAAAGCAGAGAAAGTTCTTTTAAAAACAAAACAATCAAATATTCATTTTCAACATTATAAATAACATACAATTAAAATAAAAGCTCTTTTGTTTTCAAATAGTTTTATATACATATAATACATGGTAGAATTTAACTTTGCATTTGATCATAGCTTAAATTTCATAGTTCAGTATGAAGAGACAAAATATTTGAAAATTTAAAAATTAGTACATTTAATATAAAATATACACAAATTATGATTTTTACATTCCCATAATTGATAAACTTATTGATTTATTATATCATATTATGAAACTCAAAATTGTTTGGCTTTCATTATCAAAACTAAAAATATAAGCAATAAATTAAAAATAATTGACATATATTTTAGTACAAGTAGAACAAGCGTTCTCAGTAGTAATATCTTTGCATAAATATGTATATAATATTAAAATATTCACCATTGAAAAAGCAAAAAATGAAAAATTCGAAAATCAAATGTGCAAACATTTGAAATACCATGAATTTTTCACTTAAACATATGAAAGAAATTTTATATTAAATGAGGAAAAATACTAAGTTAATTCATTTTCAGTTTCCTAAAAATTTTTATGCAAAGCAATTAATGTCTTTTCAAGTCTTAAAGTTCATTGATTTTTAAATAATTGTTGAAACAGAACATTTAATCATTTTGTTCACCAGATTAAAATGAATGATAAACTTTTTAATTTATAGGTTTGATTTGTTGCTCATACAATGATCACTTTTTATGCATGATTTTGACACTTCGTAAAATTAAAAAAAAAAAAATCCCCCTTAATTGACAGGAAAAACGAGCTAATCAGCATTTGAATTGAAGAAACCTGTTTTTGTCAAGAAACAATTTTTTTTCAATATAAAACAATGGTTTAATATTATATTTCAGTGATGAAAATACAACAAGAAAAGTATATTTTTCATTCCCAGAAAAAGTTTTGCCAGTGAAAGAATTGTAATTCATGGTAATTTCTTACTAGTCAATAATTTAGTATTTAAATATTACATATCAATTTTCAAAAATTAGAATATGTAATTAAATATAAAAGATTAAATTTCAAATTTATTAAATTAATTTAAAGTAATGAAAAAGAGTATTATTAGATTGCAATAATGATAAAATATTTAGAGTTCATTGATTATAATATTACAATGAATTTGTAGATATTCAATTCTCTATAAATTCAAAATAAAATGCATTGTCATTCTATTCAATTTAACTAATTTTGAATATTCAGTATTGATTGCACATAAATTTTACTTCTATACACAATTTATATTAATACCGAGTAATATATTGCTATGAGCATTTATATATTTTAATTTGAGTTTTAGTACTGAGTTGAAAAACTTAACAAAAAAATTTATAAAATTAAAATTTCGAAACCTAATTTCATCAACAAGTTTTAAATTATTTGCTTCAATCAAGATAGAATTCAAAAGTAAAAGCTATGAAGAGTGAAAAATCTTACATTGATTTGAGACTAAACTCTCAAATTAAAATCTCTTAGTTTTAAGTACAAATTTTAACAGTGAAACAAATTTTAAATAGATGAAAGCCCTCATGAAAATAAATGCTATGAGTACTTAATGCTTTGACTTTGAAAAAAGAAAAAAAAGTCATTCTATAAATTACAGACCACATTAAAGTAATTTGAAATTATAACTAATAAAACGATGACTTTAATATACATAATATTCCATAAATACACACTTCTCCAAACACATGAATTATTCTTTTTTTACCCAGGTCTTTCTTGATAATTATACTTTTGCACATTTATATAACACTATATACCCTATGTGTAACTGATTAAAGTTAGATATAATTCCTAAATTTCACTTTCAACATGGCTTTTGGAGTACAATGCAATTAATAACAGATCAGTTAACACGCCAGTCTAGTGATATGACCAAGGTAGACTGGGAAAATAAAATGAACCTATTACAGATCACCAAGTTTTTCATCAATTTGTCAGAAAAAATATCAAATATTAAAGTGTTATGCTTGAATAAATTATGCACATAAACCATATATTAAAATAATAAATTAATATTTTTTCATGATTTTTTTTATAATTCTGAAAGATAAAAAAATTATTTAAATTTTCACTTAATATCTGTGTGTAACTCATATCAGTTAAAACCAAAAATATTGATGGAAACATATTCCAAATAAATAGCATACAATTTTTGAGTTTCATTTATCTTAGACTATTTTAAGAAATGTTTTGGAAAGTATCTTTTTTTCAAACAAAATTCAAAATGCATGCAATTGAAATGATTTAAATGCAATGAGTTTTAAATAGTACAGATGAATTAATAATTAACAATCCAAAAAATAATTTAAATAAATTAAATTATTAAAAAATTCTATTTACAATAAAATCTTTTATTGATTCTTACTGATGCTAGTGAGAAATTCTCACAAGCAGCAAATATTATGAGATGTAAGAGGATAACATTATTGCTTCTTACACTCATAATATAATAACAGTTACTTTTTACAAAAATAAATTAAACACAAATTTTTTCTAATCTAAATGTTCTGCAAGTTCGGAGATCCATTCATCATTTGATGCAAACGGACATACCCATTCCTCTTCGGAACTTCCAGTGGGTGTATTTTGTTTATCACAGGGTTGTAATAGTCATCATACTTTAGTAGTAGATTTGTATCTTTATGAGCTATAGGTAGAATTGTGGTTTTTATTTTTTCTTGATTTGCATCATATTTAGCCTGAAATAGGAAAGGAAAAAGATTAAAAACATTGCATTTTCACAAAATATTTTTTATGCATCAAGATCTTTGGAATGAACTTATAAATATAATATACCTGAGTTGTTTTCCCTGTAATATAGAAATATCATTTCAATACATCAAAAAAATCAATTAAATGTTCCAAATCAATATATTACAAGTAATGCCAAACAAAAAAATATATTCACTAATATTTTGTAAAAAAAATAAAGGTAAACAGGTAATGCCTTATTAAAACATTATTGATTCATATGAACAAAATTTAAACACACAAAAAAGGATTAAGACAATTACGATAAATTTACATTCAAATCTTTAATAGTGATTTTAAAAAGATTTAATAAACAAACATATTTAGAATATTTCATATTTGTATTTATGTCACAAAAATGCTCTATCACGAAAGCTAATGCACAAAAGTTAACTACCAGAAACGATTTAGATTTATTTAAAATTCTAGTTACAATTTTACATTTGATTGCACAGTTGCTAGTTTAAAGCTTACTCTAAATCAATAAACACTTAAATGATTATAATCAAACACTCAAACTATTGGAATGAATATAATCATATTGCTAAATCTAGTTAAAATGATCTTGAAAGTAGTTTTAAGAGGCATTAAGATTTTGCTTCATATTTCATTTAATATGGTCAAATCAAACTATTACTAACAGTTAGATTGTCTTAAATAATCATTTTAGAATCAATATCTTCAATTAATTCAAAAATTGAGTCAGCTTAAGTTAAACTACCAAGTATGGCTTTTTCAAATTATTAGGTTATAAAAGACTTCAGTAGATTTTAATTTCACTTGAAAGTAATTTTATTAAGTCTGTATTTAATATCTAACAGAAAATAAAATTCACTTATGGCTAATTTGCTACTGATAAATCTGAAATTTGCTCATAAATTGGTTCTTAAAAGTGCAAAATAAAATCATTAAATAAATTTTTTTTGATAGTTTATGTCATAAGATTAATAACTTGTCACAAAGAATGATAAAAAGATTATTTGAATACTTATCTACAAAGATTTTTTTTTAATTTTTTAAACAATTTATTTCGTCATACGTAAATTAATTCCTTTCCTAAATATGGTGTGAGAAAACTTTTTATAATAAACAATTCAACTATATTATCAAAACAGTCATTATTCCTAAATCTGTATAAGTAGTAATATTATAAAATGTCTTGAAATCTTTTACATAATAATGAAAAGAAAAATGCAATAAAAATAATCAGCATGTATCATAAAACATAAATGCTTAAACAGACACAAGGTGAGTTTGATTTAGAAATTATAAATATATTCATGAATAATGATAAATGATTTTAAAAAGAAAATTAAAATATTGCTTACCTATATAATGAATACAATTAAATTATTTTTATTAATTAATAAAGTTGCTTAAAGAATAGTTTTCAAATTAAATAATTCTTAGTTACATGCATACAAATAAGTTGTCAAAATATTCAAATATATTATTTGTTGTATTTAGTCCATGAACTTTTTAGTATAATAGAACAGTCATTAAATGTGACTTGCAATAAAAAAATTGAATATTAAAATCACTAAAATTAATTTAATTTACTGATTAAATAGTAGTTAATGTGTTGAAATTTCTCTGCATAACACAACTCTCAATATAAAACAGTAATAACTTGTTGCTATAAAATTATAATACAGTGATTATTTGCTTATGTAAAATACATTGTATATTTATGAATGCATACAGGATTGCAATAATTTAATATTAAATATAAGTTATTTACAATGAAACAAAGCTTAGGATATACTACATTAAGCTATGAATTTAGAAACTTAAGACGAGTAGAATGAATCGTGCATTAAATACAACTTACACTGTTAAGAAATTTTAGGCAGAGAAACATAGTTAAAAAATTAAAATTTTATAGTAGAATAATTTTATTTACACTTACTTTATTATAAACAAGAACACCAAATATAGCTAACATCATTCCAAAAAAATTAACAGCAGTTACAGGATTTCCCAACAGAACTAGAGAAACAGCAATAACTGATATCCTTTTAGCTGTATTGCAAACAGAATAGGTCAGAGGAGACACTAATGATATGATACTGAAGGCAACAATGTTTTGTGCAAAATTACATAATCCATCAGCAAACAGAAGAAAGAAGATAGTTCCAATATTCTTTTGCTGAAACTAATAAGATATCTTAATGCAAAATTACATAGAATTTAGCTGTCTAAAGATATCAATAAAAACATTAAAAATAGCAATAACTTAAAGTAAACTTTTAAAAAGCTTTGAGGAATAATACAACACCAAATATACAAGCGATAACTATGCTGTCATAGGAATTATTAAACTCTATTTCAAATTAGCCAAACTGTGCACGATTTTGAATTAATCCACTTCACTTTGCTTGCTTCAGTATTTTATTGTTCACTAAGAATTAAATTACCTATCTTAGGTAACTTCAGGTCAGATATTTTATGATTACTTTTTAGAAACAAAGCAAATGCAAATAATATTGAATTCACGAGATATTTTCAAGGAAGATATTTTGACATAAAGTATGTCATAACACTCAGAATATTTATAAAAATAAAACAAATAAATGTATATAGTACTTTTAAAAAAATCTGTTTTAATAACATGTCAAATATTTGAAATTTTAGTTTCCCAATTTTCTGAGACTTCTAGAATGACAGTAAATGATTTGAAAACTAACAGTAGAACAATTGTTTTAAACTATATTATATATATTGATGCAATTTTAATACATAAAGCTGATTCCTTTATTAATTTCTAAAACTTTATAAATACTATTAAGGCTTTTACTTATTTGTATTTAATTTTATCAGTTTCCTAAAAATTAAAATTTTTATTTGAAATAAAATCAATTTGAATTTAAGCAAAACAAATAGTCAAAAAATAGATTTGATGTTCCAAAGGTATCTTTAATCTTATTGATTTTTAACTCTTCGTTTTTTATTTTTATGTCCTTTGTCTAACCTCTTTTTGGAAAAGAATCAGCTTACATACCTGCCAACTTTCAGAAAAGTATTTCAGTAAAACTTTTCAATTTTAATCCGTGTAACTATGGAAAAAAATTATACCTCTACCATTTCCTTTCCCCATCTATAGTTTTTCAAGCTGGAGGCTTCGTCCCCCCCCCCTACGATAGAAAAAGGGTTTGACACGTGCATTTTCGGAGCCTCTGCGACCACACAGTCGGGGAAGTTATTTCTCGCTTCCCATAGATAGGTTGAATGAGAGCTTAGAAAAACATAAAGGCTGGCTCATCGTTTTGATGCAGGGCTGGGTTGAATGGGGTGCTAATTTCCGCTTCTCATCATGTGGCTAACGAGAAATGATCGCCATTATGTGATAAGATAAATTTTTTTCTTTTTAAACTTTGTCCACAGAAGAACTGAAACGCGTAAAATAATTCATGCTATCAGTAAAAGCGTAAAACCTGTGGATCTTGCGTAAAATTTACGCACGATGCGTAAAAGTTGGCAGGTCTGAGCTTATCATTAGTGTCCAATTATATATCAACATGGCTGTAATACACAAGAATATATATTACAACTGCAAAATGCTTTGTTCATGTTTAGCCATAATTTCTTTTAAGAATCCAAGATTGCCTTTTCATTACTTTACTGTTTTTTTTATCATAAAAATTATTTCTGATCACAAAAAAAGTCTTTGCCCTCTTAAACTAAAATTATCTTTTTTTTTACATGATCTTTACTTTTTTGCCATTTTAAAGGGGGAAAAGAAGAAAAAATAAGAAAACAGCTTTACTTTTAAACTACTTGATAAAATAAAAAATCAGTTTATGCAATTTTAAATTTTGAAGAATTAATATTTTAATAATAAAATTAGTAATAAATGATTATTTTTGTCTTAATACTATAGATACAAATTCTCAATTGCAAACATGGAATTACACTTTTTATAATAAAAAATTTTATTAATAATCAAAGTGTATTATAATAAATATTAAAAAATTTGGATGGAAATTTGGATTTGTTACATTTGGAACACTTATTAATATATATTGGTCATTCTGGAATATTTATAGATCACAAATGAGTTTTGAGAAATATTCCAAATATACTACTTTAACATTTAAAAAATCTCTAGAAAGAATAATAAAAATACTTTAAGTTTTAAAATACCAATTTATAGGTTAGGATATACTTGCATTACTTTAATATCTTATAAATTCTTATTCTATACATAACGTTATTTCAAAACTGACTATTTTATTAACAAGTACCCTTTTTCTCTCATTAAGCCCACAAACAAGTTATTAGTATTTTCACTAACTCTATTCATTAGTTTTAATGTACTACTTTAGTATATACTTTAGACTATTGCAAACTTTGATAAACTTTAGACCTTTGATACAAAACATTTTAAAATTCTAAAATTGGAATAGCTTATATGAAAGGTCTCAATTTGTCACTTGAAGTTATTTTGAGCATTAATTTTACTTAAGATTTTCTTAGAATGATTACTTCTATGAATATTCTTTTTACTGCTGAATGAGTATTTACAAAACATTCACTTGATTTATTTAACAACTTTTATAATGCATATTTTTAAATGTAAAAAAGCCTTTCACAAATTTTACAAACAACTTTATGACAGATAAAATTTATGATTCACTCAATATGATAATTTCGAAAGATTTTAATTAAAAGACAATTTTTTGTCAATAAACTACAGTGTCAAATTGAAATAGTTTAATAGTATTTCTATTAAATATTCAAGAAAAAATTATTAGAGAGAGGTTTTAAATACTTACCAGATTTTCATCATACAAGATAACTCTAAAGTCATACATTAACCACACAGGAAGGAAGAATAAAAGAGCTAGTCTAGCAAGAAGATAAAGTAACCTCAAATGATGTATGCCAGTTTCATTAAGAGCCTAAAATGATCCACATAATATTGAAATTGAATCATGTTAATCATTTAGATTTGCAAAATAAACACCAATGTTTATTTTAACCAATAATAAAATAAATTTCATATTTTAAATAAATTTAAATTCAATACAATTTATTCAATCAGTTGTTAAACTATTAAAGATAAAGGTATGATTGAATTTTAATTTAATAACTTTAAAGATGCAATAATCCTTAAAAAATGTCAGAAATTCAAAAAATAGATTAGACTTTAAATTATAAAAATTTATTTTGGCTTCAAGAATTCCAATGATTACAAAAATAAGCAAGTACAATTTATCACTTAATTTAAATAGCTGTGTCTTACTAGAACTAATGATTTTCAATGTTAATTATTTTAAGCTATTTATTGTTCAAATTGCTATTTATTGAAGCTAAATAGCATTGTAAGATTCAAAACGAACTTCCAATAATTACAACTGTGTCAAGAGTTAAAATAAATTTGTGCATCTCTCCCTCTCGATTTTTATTTTACAACATTCTCTTAACATCAGAGTCCATGATTAAAAATAATAGAAGTAGAAAACAAGATTTGTAAACTTTATAATTTTTTATTATTCAATACATTTCCTCTGGATGTTAAATTCCATACTTAAAAGTAATACGTATAATATGAAGTATGATACTAAAACTAATACCTTTTATTAAAATTTTCAATTAAAATATTCTTTTACATAGTAACTTCGCTACTCTTATTTATTATTTACGCATTTAATAATTTTAATTACTATTGGTACTTACATATTAACGCCACCGCAGCCAGATTTGGCGGTTTTTAATTGCCGCCAATCTACGCCTAAACTTTTTGTGATAAATCATAAAATAAAACACTTTATATAAAACAAAGTAGTCAAACAGATTTCAGTGGAAAATGGGCCAATATAGAGTTTAGCATAGATTCAAAACAGTCTTTATTTTCTTTCATCAGATGCTGTTGCCATATGAACTCTGATAAATAAGATTCCAAATGATGTCTCGCTGTCCCCCTATGTCTCTTGTTCCTCCATTTAGCCTACATCAACTGTTATTCTCTCAGCTGTTTGTATATTAACTCCTGTATCAGGATCACAATAAAATTGTATTTAAGATTAAGTTTAGCATGTAGGAATCCTCTTTCTGTTCCATGTTTGGTAACCTTTCCAACAGTCAGAATAAATTGAGCTACCATCGGCAATGTTTTCAATGATTTTTTTCAAGAAGGGTAGAGCCAGTTCTATTAGGAACAGAGCAACAAACAAATCTTTTGCTTCTCTATATATATATTGCCAAACACCTACTGTTCGGGTAATACTCGACCACAATTATTTTTACGTTTAGTAAACAAACTTTAATTAATTTCCACAATGCAATCTTGTTTACCTACTTTCTTGTTTGATTTATTCTCCATATCCAAGACCACATAATTCATGCATGCAATTGTTCCTATCTATAACAGCTTTATCCAATAAATCAAGTTGTTTTTCATAAAATTTAATCGACATCAACTCCTCACACCAGCAGCATATGAATCTCAAAACTGAACAAAATGGAATTCTGTTTCCCTCAAACCAGTTGTCTTTTCTAAGTCCTACTTGCTGATCACAGTCTTAAATTATATTTCCAAAACTTACCATTACCAAAATAAAGTTTCATGTCATGGGAATTGGTACATTTTCTTTTTTTCGGTAAAATATTTCTCTCCTGAAAAAAATTAAATTGCATCTTGTTCAGTTTATGGCAAATCCCAAGTACACATTTTCTTAGCATTAAAAAAATGGTGTTCAAAATCAGCAAACAACAAGGCATCCAAGAGAAAACTGTGTGTGTGTGTGCGTGTGCAAACAAGATTGATATTTATTGGCAGATCGTGTAAATTGGCAGCAGTTAAAATCCTCCAAATTTGGCTGCGGTGGCATTAATACGCAAGTACCTTACTATTTATATTGAATAATTAAATTTGTACTTATTAACAATATTCAATGGAATACAATGATTAATGTAATAAATTCAAGAAATGAATTGCAATTACAATCAATTTATAGAAGAAAGTTTAAATTAATAAAATGAAACATAAATATGATTTGCTTTCTAATTTCAAATGACTAGAAATAAATTTAAAAAAAAAGATTATATGATTATAAACTAATTTATAGAACTTAAATTCACAATTACAGAAAATCTCGATAAATTAAACCTTTATCATTTTTTTCTTGATAACCTGGATTTCAAACTGTTTTGCTTCAGTGATTATTTCAGTTTAAAGAAAAGGAAGTTTTCAATAAGGAAGTAAACACTATAAAGCAGAAATAAAAACTGTAATTCAAGATTTTTTTTAAAAATTCCAAATTTAGAAAATTTAGCTTTGTCACTTTCCTTAACTGAATTTCCTCTTTACTCTATGAAATATATAGTCAAGAATTTTAAATGATGAAAATCAAATTTTAAATGATCATAATGAAAAATTTTATGATATGAAAAAACAGATGCTTTTTTTTTCTTTCAAAACATAGGATCAAAATATTTCAAAACAAGAAATCAGATTTCTGCACATTCTATGAATAACCCATTTAAAATAAACGTGTTCAAGATACTACGAGCTTTTGTTTCCAAGCAAGGAATGCATTTATAACAAAATATTTTTATATGAAAATTTAGAATAAACTTTTCACCTTTTTGGAGAAAATGTGTTGAAGAGAAAAGCCCATTGTTGCCAATAGTGCACTAATTAAGCCTACTATGTTGAAAGATATTTCTGATGCAGTGGCAATAATAACTCCAATTACAATGGGTACTAATGAAAAATATACCTGAAATTGAATGATACATAATATTAGAAGATAGTGCATATTTTCTTTTAACTTATCATTTTTCATTTTCCAAATTACTATCCCCAAATATATAAAATTTTTATTAAATTCAAAACTAACTTTAAATGAGAGCACAAATTAAACAAAATATCAAATATAGTACAATACTGCTGTTATTAACAAAGACTGAATAACAAAATCAGAACTTTTCATTCTTCATATAGATTCCAGAAAAAAAAATTTTTTTACAACAAACTTTCTTAATAGAGAAAAATATAATATAGTAAAATTTTCAATTTGTTAGTTGATATTGCTTTGAAATCATCAGTTAACTCTACATTAGGGTGAATTTATATACAAACCTTTAATCTGTGCAAAAATTGTTAGTAAAATTCTTAGAATTGCGATCAAACCTTCATAACTTATAAGATATATTGTATTAATGTTTCATTTTGAACACAAAGTAGGAAATGCAAAAGCTAATGTTTCTAAATAAAGTTTTAGGGAGACCTGAAGCTTACTTTTAAATTATAAACCAAGTTTGAAGTTTTAATTTTTTTTAAGTGAATGAAATTAAATATATATATTTTTGTCAAACAAATAAGTATGTTTATTTTGCTCATATTGGATAGTTATAGAATGCTTTTGTTGCTTACCATTATACTGCATATGAGAGGTTTCAAGTGACTTATATGTATAACTTAAAACACATATAATGCTTTACACTGAGTCATGAATGGTAGTGCAACATGTTTTTATGTAACACTAGTGCCAGTACTCTCCAAATAAAAATCAACTAAAAGAAAACTAAAATTATTTAAGTTGCTGATTTAGTACTAATGTTTAGTTGTTGAACTTTGCTAGGATACTTTTTAAGGATGTGTGCCATGATTTTGATACTGAAAAAAAAGCACTTTCCCATTCCTAGGTACCAATGTGACAATTTACTAAACCTGATTTACTGTGTCAGAATGTTTATTTGCATTTGCATGATGAAATTTGTATTTATGACATAACATGATTGTGTATATGTACCATATAAGTGTGCTAGTAATCCTTGAATCATTTCCTTAGTAGTTTTTTTCTATTTGAATACAATTTAAACTTTTGAAGCAAGTGATTTAAGTGTTTACATTTTATACTTTTTTCAATGTTAAACTTAATATAATATAAACTTAATAAATATTACTTAGCAGTAATTTTTTTTTATTTTAAGAATCTTAAATAAAATTTATTTTCATACTGTTATTTTGAATTATTATTTTCCTTTCGGAGTATATCTGGCAACAACTCATTCTGATAACTTTGTAGCAGAATTTTTGAAAGTCGTAAAATCTATTGTTCCATCACACACACACACACACAGTGCAGATGATTCAGCAAACAATGATTTGGTGAGTTATTTTAATTTAGCATTTAATATTGCTGTTGCATGTGACATTTTATGTTATATATTGAGTATTGTTATGCTCAATTAATATGTTATATTTAGTATTACTTATAAATATTTGATATATATGTATTTAGATTTATTCAGAATAATAACATTTATTAATAAGAAACTCTAGATTTTATAAAAATATATCATGCCTTAAACAGGTAATAAAGCTAAATCTATAATATACAGATTTAGCTTTATTGCCAGTTTAAGACAGGGCTAGATTGCACCTTTCTGAAGTTTAAGGTAAGCACCACTGCTCAGTTAATTAAAATGAGTTTTCCTAAAAATACATTTTATTTATATCATAGATTTAGCTTTATTACCTGGTTTAATTCAGGGCTAGATTATGATACACTGAATTTTTTTTAAGGCAGACACCACAGTCCAGTTAAATAATATTTTTGTAAAAATGCATTCTATTTATGTTACAGAATTAGCTTTATTGCCCAGTTTAATTTAGGTTTATATATTGTGATATAATGAAATTTTTTAAAGTGGGCACCACTGCCCTGTTAACTAATATTTGAATTTTATGAAAAATGTTCATTATTTATATTACTGATAAAGTTTTATTGTCTGGTTGTCACCTCTTAGAGACTATGTGATATTTAGTTTTTGTTTTTTATTATAAATAATCTTTATAAAATTAGTTTCTAGTAATTAACATTTTATATAATACTTCTTTAATAAGTAATTATACCAAAATATATTCAGAATTTAAAAAATATGAGATTGCGATTTGCATTTGGGGTTATGAATGCTGCACACAATACATGAAGTGACTTAATTTAGATAAGCAAAATAAATGTGCAGTGCTTTAAAAGAAAGTTGGAAATTACACCAAACCCACACAGCATTCTAGGGTTTACCAAAGCACTAATCATGGTATATATTTAGTATGAATGAGCTGCATATTTTTAATACATTTCATTCCTATTTTCTATACATATTTTTATAAATTATGTAAAAAAATGTTGTAAGGAAATAGAAATATACAGAATTATGATATTTAAATTTTAAAATATAAAAACTTATGCAATTTTTCCTAATCTAAAGAAAATAAGATTTTGAAACTACCCAAATTGTAGAATTTCCTGAAATAAAATATAAATTTTCTTTTATTTATCAATAAAATTTCAATATTTCATTGAAGAAATGATAATGTATTTTAATAAATAAAAAATTATCAAAATATAGATAGTAACAAAGGATATTAAATAAATTAAACAATTATTTTTAAAACTATAAAAAAATACTTACTTTAAATGTTTGCTTTTCACCTAATATTATCCTAGATAAGACAACTGTGAACAGTGGCATGGTAGCTTTAACTAAAAAATTAATGTGATTAAGGTTAAGAAAACAAAATCATATTTCATAAAAATTGGTCAAATATTTTTAACTACAATTATTTAAAAGAAAATGTATATTCAACAAATAATCTTTCAATGATTCATATTTAAGAATTAGACAAACTTTTTTTGAAAAAAGGAAATATAATCTAAAAAAAGTTACTATTGTACAGTTTAATACTAATACAAGGTTTTAAGAAGTTTATTTATATGTTTACAAATATTACTCTTAAAACATAAAAATAAATAAAAATCTGGTATTGAAAATGAAAGGAAGTTAACATTTTAATGCAAAATGAAAATCTAAAGAAATCTTTTTTAAAAATAAATTATACTGGGAAATCATAAATCATATTTTCTTATACAGAGAAAATAAAGATAACATATTAAGATACAATTAAATATGTATCTCGTATTTTACATTTTAAATCAATTATTTCCATACAAATATTATTCTGTATGATCCATCAATAGTATTTTATTTACTTATGTTACAAAAATGGGAATGATTAATTACAAATTACATTAATATGTAATATATACTAATACATTTTCTTCACAACACAAATATCAACATCATTATATAATATCTATTATACAAAATCATAATATACAAATTAATCATAAACATTTGAAAAATAAAATATTAGAAAATTGATCAAATGTACAAATAAAAATAATTTTTAATCAATATTTTTCAATTATATTTTAAAATACTTTATAAATCATGAGAACATAATTTAAAATTAGCGCTAAATCACATACCTGTATGCGCATATGAAACAGGCACTTTCCAGATGCTGACGTGAGTTGACACAGATGAGAAAAATTTTCCAAATGCCAAAGGCACAATAAGCTTCCAGTAATATGCGCGTTTAATGTCAACAGCGGTACGGACACCAAGCATAGAAAACAAAGGTCCAGAAAGCACGGTGGCAGTAAGTAACTGCACCATGGTAACAGTTATGGGGTAGGGGAAGTCATTTAAAACAGTTTTGAGAATAACACCATTTCCAGAGCTCACACCATACCAAATTATACAAAGCAAAACAACATGCAAAATTTCCCTTGCTTGGGAATCGCTGGCCATTATAAATAAAAATAAATTAAGGCATTTTTAAGCTTAAAAAAATAAAACTCATCAAGATAAAATTATGATTTCTAAATTTGAGCAAAAACTACAACATGTTTACCAACATATAATAATTAATAATAATATTAAAGCTAACAGCCCACGTCAGCATCATGTCAGTTAAATGTTAACTTGAAAAAGAAAGCTTTCGTACCAGACGAAAAAGTTTTTTCAGAATATATTAAAAGTTGAGGTGTCGGCATGCAGCTGAACTATATATTTTTTTCCGATATTTAATTTTCTTTTTGTATAGCATAAAATACATCATTAAAATTATTATATTCCATATTTTTTATTTTTATAGGAACTACAAATAATATATTATAACGTATAACTTCTTTGGTCCTTTTAAATCATAATATTAAATGAAAAATGTTTAACAGCTTTCGATCATAACCGTGGAATTATAGCAGACGATGCGAATCTGAATCGATTTGTTGTTGTGTTATGGCTCTTAAATTAAATATTAAGTTTCGGCTTCTGTGTGGAGGGGATCTTACCATTGCATTATTTGTAATTTAGGGATTTGTATATTTTGGAAATAATCCGAAATCATACTAAATTCTTTCGTAATAAATATTTTAAAATGTTGATAATTTACTTAAATATCGTAAAAAATATATTCACACCATTATAAAACTGGTAAATAATAAATTCCTTCCATTATGATTGATCCAAAAAAATGGTGTTGTTATATATTTGCTTGTTTCGGTGATGCTATAAAATAATAATACTGAAAATATTGTGATTCATTTTCTAAATAAAATAGAAGCACAATACAGAAATTTAACCAATTATGAAATAGTTGAATGGAATATAGCTGTAAATTTTTTAAATGCGTCTTCTTTAACAAACATATCAAATTAGCATACGATTTAAATTAAACATTCTGTGTATGATGAATAAATAAAATATTAACATAGGAAAGTATATTGTTATATAGGTTTTTTTTTTTTTTTTTTGAAGTACATTCATAATTCTGATGTTTAATAGACTTGTGAATTCAAACCTTTAATATAAATTAAATTCTAATTTTTAATGCATAATGTCAATGATATTACTTTTCAAGGATTGTTTGTATTAAGAATTATTCTTTAGATGACAAGTGTTTCTGCAATAAAAATCTTCTGCTCCCATTTTCTTACACACTATTTATTTGTGTAATCATAAATTTATTACTTAATAATATATTATTGTTTTTCAAATAAGTAAATCATGTTTGATTTTTGCTTGTCTTTCATACTTAACAAAAATATTTTAATGGCTTATGATTTCTGTCTTACATAATTGCTCATTGATTAGTTTCATGATTGATTTTCAAATAAATGATAATTTATGTTTATTTATTGCTTATTTTTCATGTTTATGCAGTGAACAAAAAATTTAACATCAAAACAGGGAAATGATTAAATTACAGCTTTTATCTCTTGAATTTTGAAGAAAAAAGTAATATTTGGGAAAATGTAGTCAATTTCTATCATGAGGAAAAATCAAGTTTTTTCAATAGCTTGTTGTTTCAGCATATGTGTCCTCGCTATACAGATCTTGATGTTAAGGACATTGCTTCAGAAAGTAAGCTTCATTTATTTTTATTTCAAATAATAAATGTAACACTGAAATTTTATAACATCTGTTAATCAAAATAATATTCTTTACATTTTATATCTTATAAAACTTCTGCTAAAGCTCTATTGCTTATCATATTCACCACCTTATTTATTTAAACTTCTTATAAAATCTTTTTTATATATTTTTGATCTTATCTAATTGAAATGCATTTTAATATATTTTACCAATTTCAGTTTATTGTAAGATATATTTTAAAACAAGGATTATTTTGTACTTTTGTTCATTTTCATTTGAAATGAGGATTTATTGTGTGCGTTTATATATGTAAGAAATAATCAGTTCTTTATAAATAAATTGCAAAATTGTACAATGAATATCTTTCATGAAAAGTTTTATAGCTTGTTATTTAAAAACATTTTATGTCTGTAGAGACTTAGATTATATGAAATTCTTTTTTCATAATTGAGTCAATATTTGAAATTTCGGTACTTTTCCGTTTCGCCGGCGCAAATCTCGCCAAGCGAAAATTAAGTCGCCAACTGGCGACAACACACAGTATACACATAAAAATTTTTAAATAATGTTTTACATAAAATTTTTTAAATTTATATATTTAATTGTTGTTCTTGTAATCACGCTATGCGTGGAATGATTGGTGCCAGAGCATCAATTTATTTGCTTATTATATTTGATTACAATTTATCGAGTGATGCATATTTCAAATTCTTATTATTTTTTTAAAATATTTTTTATGTGAATTTGTTACGATTATTATTTTTTAAGATGTATTTTTAAAATTCAATTTTTTCTAGAGAGATTTTATGAAATTATTAAATTTGTATGTATAGCAACACAGCATAAAATAATAAAATGGAAAAAAAGAGTCGTAATAAATTCGTTGACAGTAAAAGGCCGTCACATGTTTTTAAAAGGTAGCAGTAAAAGTTTACCAGTGGAGATATTCTCTATAGCGCCGGTTATATCATTTTTGGCGACTTTATCGCTTGCACCGGCGAAATGGAAAAGTACCGAAATTTCATTATTTTATCATTATTGCTGTTGAGTTTTTGTACTATTTTTTATTTATTTTTTCCATTCCTTTTTTGCTTCCCATAGACTTCAAATTGTAGAAGCCTCAGCAGTTATCCCAATCAAAAAGATTTCTTTAGAAAAAAAAACTGATATTTCATTGCTTAATTTTGCTTATGGGTTGGAGAAAATGATTTTCTAATCCTTTCTCCTCAAAAACAGAAAAGTGTCCATTTAATTTTTTCGGATTGAAGTTTACCTTGAATTAGATATTTTTTATTTAAATTTTGGAATGATCTTTTTTAATTTGAAATTCTTTATTGCTGTATTTGTAATGATAGCTTATAATTTGTATTAGTTTTTGCAAAGTTTAAAAAATTTATGCATCACAGAGTTAGTGTATATTTTCCTATTTCTTCAAAAACATTTCTTAATGAGTTGAAGGAAAATTTAAAAAATTCTGATTTTTTGTTGGAAAAAGATTATAGCTACCGGGTTAAAAAAAATGTTTAAAATTGGTTCTCAAATTAATCATTATTTTGATAACAGTTCTATTCTTGTTTCTTAATATTTTGTAAAATTTTTATTGATTGTGAAATTATATATTTATGAATCTTTATAAAAAGTTATTTTTTCTGTTTTAAATTAATTTCTATCATAATATTATAGATTATTATATTTCAGGAAAAGAAAGAAGAAAAAGTTGATCCTGCTTATGTAAGTCTAATGAATAAATTACTTGTTAAGCAGGAATAATTATGCTTAAAAGATTTTATTGGCAAACATTAATATTATTGATTATTTTGGTAAGGATATCTAAGGAAAGTAACTGTTTAGTTAAAATATTAAAAGGTCTCTTGAAATTTCTTTGTATTGATATAATAAAAATAAATCAAAAAACTAATTAGTATTCATGAATAGTTTTATTGTAATCACTAATGTAAAAGAAAATTTTTCATTCCAATTTAATAGTCTTTTTTTCTTGTAAGAAAGATTTGCTTCTTTTAAAATTTCAAATTTCTTTGCTATCATCTAAACGTATAAGTTTTAGTATTCTGCAAAAATAATCTATTATTATTCATAAATGGTGCAGTTTCTGTAATTTGTTCTTTACTAATAATTTTGGCTTGTTTTCTAAATTTTATTCAAAAATAAATTCCATTATCATTTTAAAATTTTCTTATTTGGTTTACTTATTTATTAAATATTTTTCTGAATTATTTTCTAAGAAATTAAATTAGTAATCATTTCTTTAGTTTCAATGTTATTTTTTATTGTAATGATTTTTATTACAGGCATTTATTACCAAAGTACTTGGTCTTTCTTTCAAGCACAACGTACCATTGTTTTTAACTGATCGTAAACTTTTTCAAAGAGCACAAAGTGATAATGTAAAGGACCACAAAGACTGCCATTTTCTTTGTCCAAAGCATAAAGTATTACATTTAGGAACTATTGGTCCATTATCTACTCAAATGCAAAAGGTAAAATAATATGTTTTATTTAAAGCTTGTTAATTTTTTTTACCATCTGAAATTGATTTTTCTATCTATTTATTTTGCTTTTGTAATTTTCCTGGAGAAATAGTATAATTTTCCCATTGATTTCAATGTTATCAATTTTCAAAAATATTATAAATTTTAAAATTGTAATTGTTGTAACATTAAATTACTTTATGTTTTATTTTGCTTGTTTTAGTTCATTAATATTCTAAATAATGCTGCATTTATGCATAAAATAATTCTTAATTGTGTAAGGACTGATGTTTTTGACAATGATTTAGCTATGTGAGCATTAGTTTTAATTATATTTCTCCAAATATTGTTCTATGTAATATTTTCTAACAATTTCAACAAATATTTTGTGGATTTTATGAATAATACATGATTTTTTTTAATTTAAAATGTTAAAAAAATCATGTGTAAATATATTTTAGATGTATTAAATGAAATTCCTTATTTTTATTTTTTCTTTCAGAAATTTTATAAGGAAAACAATTTATCAAAAAACTGAACATTAAATGCAATAATATCTTACTATTTTATATTATGTTTACAGTATGCAATGTAGTGTATCAATAAAAGGTCTAACATATAATGCTTATTAATTCATAAAATAATGAAGATAAATTTAAATTAGTTATACTAGAGCTTAGAGAAAAATTAAAAAGTTTAAAAATTAATTGGTTCCACATGCACTCTTTTTTTTACACAGAGAGTTTGATTTCATGTTTAGTACAGGCAAACTTAATTGCTGCTTCAATTGTAATCTTGTCCACTAGGTTACCCGCGTTCGAAACCTCTTCTTTCTGTAAATGATGTTCTTCATAAATTTCTAAATGACCAAGTCTTATAATATTATATCAGGTGATTTTGATGCTTAAAAATTTGATCTTCATCCATGTTTCTCTGAAAGTTGAATATAAATTGTATATGTAAAAAAGATTTTAACAGAAAAAAAAATGTTATTAACATGATAATTGATATTTACTGAATTTTTTCTAATGGGAGAAGCTTATAGAAATGTTCTCATCATAAAAATATATAAATTATTCAATGAATTAATATCTCAAATTGATTTTAATAGCTATTATTTTATGAATTATTAAACACTAAAATGTGTTTGATCTCTTATAAATAACCAGCATTTAAATTCAATATATTTTTGTTTTAATCAAATGGAAATTGCAAATTTACACAAGCTATCTATTTTTGTGTATTATTTCAGAAAGCTTTTACTGACGCTTTGGAATATGAAAATTTCAAAGTGTTAGAATTTGGAGGTTTTGATCCTGTTCTTCAGCAGCATGGCTTGAATTCACCTATACCACTTCATATTATAATTTCAGATGAACACACAGCCATACATGTTGCAGTTTTTTATGAGAGACCTGCAAGATTCTGGTGGACTGGAAGCTACAGTTTAAATGACAATGAGTTACATTATCTATATGAACTTGGTTTTAAGAATGAAGACCTGGAAATGATTTTACAATCAGCTGCTTATGACAAGTAAACTCTTTTGCTTTATAAGCATATGTGTTTATGTACTTACATGGTGAATTGAACTTCTGTATTTTATTCAAAAATAATTTATTTGTAAATTATACATATATCTTATGTTAAATTTAATTTCATAAAATCAGTTTTGATTGAAAACATTTTATTAATAATTCTATTGTTGTCTGTATTTTGTTTTACTAATATAGTTTTTTAATATCAAATTCAACTATTGTGATTTATTTTATTAAAATCTAAAAACTTATGTTTTATTATAATATTAAAAATTAAATACTAATGCTAATTTAATTTTATGATTATTATAATGTTTTAGAATACATGTTTTTTTTTTAAATTGTAAAAGTATTTTTTTTTATTTGTTTTCATTTCTATAATGATTTGATTTTTCTATTTTTCAGTAATTAAAAAATTTTTAAATAGTAAAACAACTTTATAAATAATTTTTTATAAGTTGTTTTTCATATTTGTGGGGAAAAAACCTGCATATTAAATTTTAGTCATTTCAAACTTTGTTATATATTTATTTGGTATTATTATGTCATTAAAATCTTTTTGTTTTTCATATGAATAAATTGCCTTGAAATGTCATTACAAAGCAATGTTCAATTTTGCATGAGAAAAAAAGTAAAAATAATTAATGATAACTGTAATACACAAACACATTTTGATATTTTTGTAATGGACCTTATTCTTAAAAATTATACAAGATTTATGTTTACTTTCTATAGGAGTAATAATTACAATAAATATAACTAACAATACAATTATAGTTTAATAATCAGAAAAAAATGTTTTACAAGATTGCTGCAACAAAGAAAAATTGCTTAATGTTTGAAAAAATGCATTGAATCACTTCAATAGAAATCTCTGACCAGTCAAATTCCAATAAACCTTAATGGTAATATAATAATCATTCTGTAGATAGTTTTTATTTATAAACTAATGGAAAAGTTATTGCATTACACTTTCTTTGTGTTTCAAGTAGAAAAAGAATGCTTTTGTAGCATAGTTTATTTTTAGAACCAAGAAGAGGCAATCAAATAATGTAGGAACACTGCATGCTCTCCATATTTCGTGAAATATTACATGATTTTCAAAAAGTATAAAAATTCTTTATATGTTAATTTCAGTATTTAAATTAAAATAACAGAAATTCATATAAAATTACTAAGTAAACTTTAAATTTTACAAAATTCCAATTTTGTTCTCTTCATAAAAATGAATTTTTATTTCTCCTTCTATAATTTTAATGGAAAGTAATGAATCAAATCCCTGCTCTCAGCATAATTTCTGTGGTGAATTCATAACTGTTTTTTATTCTATATATGTTCAAAAATTTATTATGCATTTATATAAAAAAATTTAACTATAAATTATTTTTAGGGTTGAAATTCATGCTGCTACTATTGACAAAATCAGAATTTTTGTACCTCGAGAGTATAAAATGTTTTTAAATTATCCAATTAATACCAAATTTATTGAATGCAACTATACACAAGCGAAGATTTTTCATGAAAAATTTGGAAGAGATGAAAGTGATGAAGCAGAAATATTTCGTGTAAAAGCTTGGAAGCTTTTAGCAAAAGCTAAATCCTTGCTTGATCATCTTAAAGTTCCTTTCTGGTTAAGTAGCGGAACATGCTTAGGTAATTTTTATGTTTGTAATTACTTTTATTGGAATGAAATGGAAACTTATTAATTTGTTTTTATTATAATAATTTTCTATAAAATCTGGAATTTATTAATTATAATTTTATTACATAATATTAAACTTCTTTTTGAATTATTCTGTTCTTTTCTTTCTCTTCTTCTCTGATGTCCTTAAGCAAACATACTTTGTTCAGCTTTTAAGATATGTTAATTATTCCTTACTTTGAAATCTAATTTGTAAATAAACAAAATAAAATTGAAAATGAACATATTTCATTGAAAATAATTATAGATACTATTTAATTTACTATAAAAATTTTTAGTGTAAAATGAAATTTTCAATTTGCAAAATTAGTATATCAAATTAATATAATATAAATAGCATATTCATTTATTTTGTTCTGGGAGAAGATAATTTGCTTCTTTTGATTGTATAATAAAGTTTCATTTTTTAAATATTTTATTAGAATTTTTTTATTGATGTAAAATTAATTATTTGTTAAAATTAATAAAAATTATCTCTTCAATTTTATGATAAATTTTAACAATAAAATTTACCTATTGAATTATATTTAAAAAAAATATTGACACATTGCCAAAATTATATTAGAAATTATATTCTTAGATCTATATTTAAATATTTTAAAGTAAATATCATTTTATTTAAGTTTTAAGTATATACTTTTATGAATTGTTATAATTTCTTGGCATTTTAATACTATAAAATCTAATATAAAATTATTTGAAATTATGATTATCTGAAATTTAATGGCTGTACACATTAATATGTTTATGTTTGTATATGTTTTTTCACATATCGTGTAATTTATTTCCAATCTTGTATGCATTATAGCTTTTATATGACATATATAGTGTATTTATCATGAGAAATATTACTTTTTCATAAGCTGATAAATTTTTTTCTTAGGTTTTTATAGGGAATGTGGTTTTATATCATATAGCAAAGATGTTGATATTGGTATTTGGATTAAAAATTATAAGCCAGAAATTATTTCACTATTTTCAACAAATGATATGCCATTAATTCATTCATTTGGTAAAGTAAGTTGGCAAATAATAGTTCAATTCTTTTCTTAAAATTGAGATGAGCTACAAAAATGGATTATAATTAATTTTACATTTATTGTAAAAGTTTCCATTTAATGTTTAGCACTACTTAATAACAAAAGACAGACACTATGATATAAATAATATCTTATATTGAAATATATATGCAGGGGTAAAATAATTTTTTATTAAAAAAACTAATTTAATAATATATTACTAACTTAATTCTCATAAAGTATGGAATATAAATGAATGCATGACATTAAAAAAAATAGCATGAGTAAAACATTCAATAAATTAATGTGGTGTTAATTTCTCTTTACGAAATTCTGTAAACATTTTGTACTAGTCATAATGTTATAATCTATCTATTGATTTTTATAGGAATAATATAAATCTCAAATTGACTCAGCGTATCTGAATTGGTGTAAGAATATAACAATTTTATAGTTATTAGTGAAATACAATACAAGCAAAAATTTTCTTTGGATTTTAATTTTACGGCTTGGAAGTTTCATTAAAAGAAAATATATGCATTACACTAATGCATTTAATATGTATTTGGCATAATCTTGTAAAACAGTGATTCACATATATTTTTTTACTTGCATAGTCGTCATATATTCACACAATTTTAAAAAAAATAATAAATAAACATGCAAAAAATTAAAACATTCAAAAAGTCAAATTCAAAGCAAAAATACAAATCAACATTCAAATTGTTACAATATATAAAATTTTATTTTCTTTTGGAATAATATATTTTAAGAAATTTCATTTTTTAAAATAAAATTCTATGAATAACACAAAATAATTAAAACACTTATTATTTTAGAATAAGCTTACTTATTTCAATTTATGACCATGCAGCAAAATCACTTTCATGTTTTAGGTAATCTTAAAAAAATACTCCACAACATGAAACCACTAAGAATAACCAAAATTAAATCATAATAAAAAGAAAATTGCTTTGTTCTTTTTTAAAATTCTTATTGTATTTATGTTTGCAGGTTGAAGATAGCTATGAATTATCTTTTAGAGACAATGATCTAAAATTAGATATATTTTTCTTCTATGAAGAGGATACATATGTTTGGAATGGTGGCACCCAAGCTCGAACTGGCAAAAAATTTAAGTAAGTATTAGATTTTATTTATAATTTATTACAAATATTTTATTCATTTCTTAGAATTGGTTATTCATTAAATACTAAAATGCTTTTTGAAAATTTAGCAGCTCAAAATTTTCAAGTCTGCTCATAAATTGTTCGTATTTAGCCTTATTTAGATGATTTTATATAAAATAATTCATGCTTAAGGATAATTATTTATTTTGGGTACTCTTCAATAGAGTAATTATGAATCATTAATTATATCATTTTGTATCTTACTGTTGGCTTTTCTGAAATATTTCATTATGTACAATCATAGATTTGAAAGAAATCTTAATAAAAGTATAATCTTAATGTTAAAAGTATAATCTTTATGTTAAAAAATTTAAATAATTTTTTGCAAATTTATTTATTCATTTTTATGTATACATCATGGAAACAATTATTAAATCCACGATTGACTGCATGAGCAACATAAGTATCTTTCATTAAATATTTGTAAGATTATTTTTATAGTAATTTCATAAAAAAATAATATATGAATGCAAAATTATGTTTTCCATCTACATAAATCGTCTGGTTTCTACTTCTTTCAAATTCCTCTCCTTTCAAAATTCCAATAGTAAATTATTGAGAAAAGTATATAACAATGTTTTTAGATTTTCTCCTTCCTCTTAGAAATATAGGAAAATTAAATCACATTAAAATTTGAAATTTTATTTTATATGAGAAACATGGTTTTATGAATATGTAAAGTTCATGGAAAAATTATAAGTTTTTTTAATTTCACTATAATAGCAAAAAAGTTTGCTTATAATATAAACTGATTACAATAATTGTACACGACTATATTCTGATTTGCTGTTTTAACTTATTCAATAGTAGCCAGTTATAATTTTTCTTTTTTACTATTTAAAAAATTATATCATTATGTAAGCTGTTATTAGATATAAGGCTATTTACATTTTTAAGTATTTGATTTGTAATTTTGTCGTTCGATATATAAAGCTACTTATCTTTAAGTAAATACATATTCATTTAAAGATATGTTTCAAATAATATTTAATATGTATATTGTTATCAAAAATGAAAATGTCAAATATTTATATGAACAGATACTTTTTAAGATCTCTTGTAACCTATATTTATTAGATATTAACCAAAATTAGTCTAAAATAACAGTCAGATTATATTAAAATTAGTCAAAATCTTTGATCAGTAAGTATCAAAGTAAATCTAAATGGAGCAGAAGTTTAAAGTCACATAGTAATTATGTGACATTAAACTCCTACTCCATTCCCTCTGAGTAAGTAGCTGAATGGTTAAAGCTCTAGCCTTTAGTGTAAGAAAATATTTTTCCGTTTTTATTATTTTTAAGTTCAAATCCTACCTTTGGCTTGGAACTTTGTTGTGGTTTAGAACGCACTTTAAACTCTGTAAGTCCCTGTCTAATTAGCGCTAAAATTATGGCTGAACAACAAGCAAGCTAAATCAATCCCTCTGTTTGTGATAAAATTATAGTATAACCTTTGTTACTTAACTTGTATATTAAAATTTAATTCTTATAAGGAAATTATATAGCTTTTTTCAAATAAAAGTTACTATAATTTTTCATTTCCAGTAAGTGATTATGAAATTATTAAGCGATATTGATTTACTTATATGGATATCAGACTTTATTTAACTATATTAAGAGCCGTATAAATGTATTGTTAAATATAATACCATTCAGTGACTTCTTACTAATTTGATTTTCTTTTAACTCCTTAACTGTGACATATATTTCAGAAAAATGGACCAAAAATGGAAAATTTTTTTGACTGTTTAATTTTATTCTTTATAATATTATAAGAATTAGAAAATGCTTTTTTATTACAAAAATAAAGTTTTAAATACAATAGCTACTATATTTATTATTTTTACATACACATAAAACATTGATTACACATGCATGTTATTCATAGTGAGCAAATTAAACGAAAATTTGAAGCTAAATATAACTAGTATAAACTAGTATACTATAAAAACACAACAATATAATTTTCAATACATAAATTTTACAAATTTTTTACAGTATGGTATATCCCAAAACAAGGTACTGTTCAAAGGCCTGTACTGTTTGCAATAAACTCTTGTCTCATGCCTTATTATCTTCCCTAGTTCATCGGTTTTACGACAGCATATAAAACACTGCCTGGTTGCAGAAGATTTTTTCCCTCACTAATGGGATGTGTTCTAGAAAGTGTCGACCTGTGAGGCACAGTAAGCATTCACTAGGACGCAATGGTCCTGGTCGTTGAACATTTGGTTTATTTAGTTCAATAATTGATTATCTGAAGTTCATATTTTTCGGACCTTCTGCTAAAGTATGCAAAATAAAGGAGTTGTTTATATAACGCCTGGTGTAGGAGATGGAAAAATATTTTCTAGTAATATTTTTTACCTCCTTTTCTAGCAACCGTGAAGTCTGTAAGATGTTGATCGACTTTAACATCACCTCCCATAGTGATGTTGTAGTCATGGACTACCTTCAGAACCAAAGTTGGAATTAGTAAAAAACTAGGACCACTTGTGTCATTTATTAGGAAAATAGGGAATTAAGTATCCTAAAGTAGAAACGAAACTCAGCTCGGACTTTACAAAATAGAAACGTTAATTTTTCTTCAGCCCGAAATGAGTTCGGGCATCACAAATACTGCACGCAGTAATTGCCCGAACTGAATTCGGGCGACACTGGCAAGGGGTTAACAATAGATAATCGATTAACTATATGATTTGAATACAACACAAAATAATATAGAGTCATTTTTTCAATAACTCTTAAAATATTTTGAAAATATATAGTCTTTTATATTGAATGGAATTTTTAATAAAAAATAAATATTTTTCAATCTATCTGTAAGTCTACAAATGTTTTTTCCCCTAAATATTATCATAAAAATTTTGCAGCAAAGTACATTTGAGCTTCAGATATTTTTATCATAAATTAAGTATACACATAATAAAAGCATAAACATATTGCAATTTAAATTTTTCTATTAGAATATTAAGAGGTCATGTAATTTTACAAAAGCCTATTTTCATGTTCAAATAAATATTTCTTAATTTACTAAAAAATTAAAATGTTCAGTTCTAGTTTTATATTTTTCTAGTATTTAAATGATTTTCTTAACAAAATATAACTCTATAATTTTATTAAGTTTAAATAATGAAATAACTAAATTTAATGTTTTTAATTTCTCTGATTCTTTTTTCTTTCTTTTAGATATATATTTCCAAAATTTCAACTGTGTTGGACAGAATTTCTTGAGCTAAAAGTTAGAATTCCATGTCAAACTGAAGAGTATATAAAAGCAAATTATGGTCCAAAATGGTTTGAACCAATAAAAATATGGGACTGGAAGAGTAGCCCTTCCAATGTGATAGAAAATGGACAGTGGCCATTAGAAGAATGGCCCGAAGTCATACAATTACTTCCTCTTCCTGAACAAACATAAAAGCAATTTACAGATTAAAATAATTTGTAATTGCCACATTCAATTAAGATAATCATATTTTTGTAGTTTTTTATTACTCAACTTATTTTTTGTTCTACATTTGATTTTAACGATGTGATTGATATTGATTAACAGAAAATGGTACTATTATTAATAGTAAAACTAATAAATTAGAACTTTATAATTTCATAAATAGCTTTAAAGTTGAAAATATAGATTTGATATTAAATGTATATACAAATATTCCTCCAAGGAAAATGAACAAATTTTAATGGAATGGCTTGGGAATACAAGAATTTTAATCAGTTTCTTATATATATATATATATAATAAAAAACAGTATTTTTATGTATGTTAAGAAGGATCTTGATTTAAAATATGTGTTTAAATTATTATTTTTCAAAATTTATTTTAAAATCATTTGTTATCTGTAATGATGCATGTAAAATTTTTTGTCATTCAAGTCAATCCTTTTGATTTATTTCATATCATAATGAATTGCTTGATTTCCAATCAATTCATTTTGCATTAATAAAAATGACCATTTTCAGCAAACGAAATTGTATTTTCTTTTTATCAATCATGACATTTTACTTAATTGTAGAATTACCCTTTCATATATTTTCAGTTCTTAAAAATTGTTTCTTAGTTTCAATACGACATTTAGAAAACAGTTTAAAAAAAGTGAGTTTGTGCATTCTTGAGAATTCACATTATTATTTTACCTGGTCAATTTGAAATTTGGCATTTACCATTCCTTATTTACATTAATTTTGAAAAAAGTTTTTAGCTCTAAATCATACACAATTTTTTAGTAAATTCAAATAATTTATATCAAATACATAAGGATATTTAATTATTACAATAATCCATCATTTTTTAATATACATAAAAGTTAATCTGATATGACATTAAAACAAGCAGAAAAAAAAATTTTTTTTTTGAACAATTTGTTGTGGTTTGCTCAGGGACAGCGGGAAATAAGTTTTGAAAAATTCAATATATTTGATTTTTTTAGTAAAGTCTAATAAAGATCTAATTGAAACTTAAGCGTCTAAGACTACAAGTTTAAAATAGATCTTTATTAATAATTAAGATAAACTTGATGATATCAGTTTATTGAATCTTACAGAAATGATGTTTTTTGAATATTGTTAAGACATGCAATTGATTTAGGTAATATAGTATTATTTTGAATGAATATTTAAAAAACAATGTAAATACAAGTCAATTTTTATATTAATATACATATCTGAAACTCCAATGCATATGTAAATTTTATGCAAGATCGCCAAGTTTTACACTTTTATTGAAATATTTTTCATGTCTATTTCAAAACAAATTAAGATAATTTCAAACACAAGAAGTTCTACAAGATTATACCGCATAGCATTCTTGTTGATTCATTACATATCTCCCTTTGAAAAAGAATGGAGTAAACAAAATGGTCTGAGAACTAGTTTTCTATATTACTTATTGTAGATTTATTTATATATATATATCAAAGTTAAAAACTAAAAACTTCTGAGTTCATGGTACTGGAGAAGAAAGTTTTTAGCTTAGTCAAAAAGAAACAAAATTAATTTAGAAACTTACTAACAATACATTAGAAAATTTAGTTTTAAATTTGTAAAATGAGGAAATTGTTTTATGTGTAATAAATGAAAAATGGTAAAATATGTGGAAAATATGTATATTAATTACTTCTCAGTAAAAATAATTTGCTGATAGGAAAGTTTAGCTTCAATGTAACTAAAATAAATAAATAAATAAAATAAAATAAAAATTCAGCCTAAAATAGTTTTAAGTGCAAATAGTAAAATACATTTTTGATGTATTTTATTATAAACTGTTGATTATACAATTATGTAAAAAAAATGCAAATTTACTCAGTTCAGTTAATTTGATACTTTTTATATAAAATTATATTTCATTCTATATGAAATTTTAATCGATTGTACTAAAAAATAATAATTTTATAAAAATTATTATTTTTTAGTAAACTTCCGAAAACTTTTAGAAAACTTCCAAAACATTTTGGAAGTTTTCCTTAATTTTATTTACACATAAACTTTATTAAAAGGTTATGTATTTTTTTTTTTTTTGCAAATTTCCAGTAGAATTGCTTTGATGGATAATCTCAAAATTTGTATTTATATTTTGATGACAATGGTTGCAAATGAAATAAACCTTAAATTTTTTATTATATTTATTCAGTGTAAAATAATACAATTGAAAGAATAATTGTAATATAATATAATTGAAATGCCAGTGAATATCAGATCTCTTAAAAAAAATAAATGCAAATCCCTTCAATGCATTTCAGCATGAAATGCTGTCATACAACAAATATCACAGAAAACTGGAATGTTATGCGAGATTACTTTTTCATAAAGAAGTGATTAAATCACAAATACAACACAATTTTAACAATTTCCTGTGGAAACATAGTAAATAAAAATTGTAATTTTCCCAATTCAAAATTTCAACTCATAAACCTCCATTATTCTAAAATATTTAAAAATTTAATGTAATGTTCCCAGTTCAGTAGCAACTGAGTGGAAGGCCTCAACAGCATGTATAATATCCCGTTCACTATGTGAAGCTGACAACTGTACCCGAACTCTCGCTCGATCTAAAAAACAAATATTTATATGAATTTTATAAATTAGAACTTGAAGCTTTCTAATAATTCATGTTTTAAAATAAAAACTTACTCTTTGGGACTACTGGATATGTAAAGCCTATGACATAAATCCCTTTATCTGGAAAAAAATGATAATTATTAATGTAAAAAAAATCTTTAACAGAAAAATTTGTAAAAAATTTCCTAATTTTTTTATGTAAAACTAATGATATATAGCATATATAACATAATTTACAAGATCCTTAATATTTAATGAAAATACATAATTTTATATAAATGTATTTTAAAAAATTAATAAAAAAAACTTATGTTTGTTAAATCCAAAACTTGTTCATTAATTCAATCATCAGAGATAGAATAAACTAAATATGTCAGATTTGTAAGTATTTTTTAATGCTTTTTTCATTTTTAACCATGATCTTAACTTTATCAATTTTCGTACGCATTCCTTTGATAGAGTCTTATCAAATTATGTACTAATAAACAGATTGTAAGTAATTGAAAATTTAATATTTAATACTTTTTAGTGAAGTCATACATTAAACACATTTTACAACTTTAATTTTGGCAGAAATAAGATAAAAATATATTTACAAACCACTGTATTTAAGCACTTAATAATGTAAATAGGAATTGAACCAATTTTATGTTTGTTGATTATGGTATTTTTAAGTTACTTTAAAAATGAAAGTATGCAAATTGTTAAATCATATAAATGAAATAAATTATTGATTTAAATAACAAAAACCTAGTTGTTATATTGAAGCCTAGAGGCTTAGTGGCAGCGTTTTATGCTCCCAAGACACAGATCTGAAGTTCAATCCTCAGGCTGAGCAAGGTCGACTTATCCTTTCATCCCTTCAATGGGTCAATAAACAGAGTACCAAACATGCTTGGGAACTAAACATTGGGGGTTTCATGTTAGTGTGACCACCTAACTGGGAAGGACATATGCTTCACACCCCAGCCATCAGTCATGAAAACAGTTATGGGCACTGTAGGCCTTGGCCAACATGGGCTGCCATGCCACAAAGTTTGCAGTTTAGTTGTTACATTATAAGATATTTCTTTAAAATTAGTTTATATATTACATAAAACTTTAATTTATGGATTGTTTTAATGGATATTTACTTATTAAGATTTTTCTATGAATAATGCAATATATTTTTAAATTCTGAATAAATTCTTTTTTATTTCTCATGAAATAAATAATCAAGCTTTGTGAAAATGGGAAAAATATTTATTATTAAACATTAC
Source organism: Latrodectus hesperus (assembly GCA_037975125.1). Lineage (NCBI taxonomy): Eukaryota > Metazoa > Arthropoda > Arachnida > Araneae > Theridiidae > Latrodectus > Latrodectus hesperus. The sequence goes on from CM075858.1 coordinate 56,280,763, forward strand.
TATATATTCTATATTTTATGCAGAATCTTTAAAAATGTATAATAGGCAATTAAAAATATTTAAGCCCAAGTGGTTTATATATATATATATATATATATATATATATATATATATATATATATATATATATATATATATATATATATATATATATATATATGTTTATTAAATATTTTCACCCAAAAAACATAAGTGTTTTAGGAAACAGAATTGAAGAATGCTCTCATTATTTTTGAAAATTTCTTATATTCATTATGAAAGTTAGAATATCAAGTTTAAATTTGTTTTAAATTGTATATATAAGCTATATTTTTAGTTTAATGTTAACAATTTTATACACTATTATAGTAGTATATATGTATATTTTCATACAATTCATACAAAAATTTAACATAAAATCATGTAAACGTACCAAGCATCATATTTGCCATTGCAACAGCTTTATCTTCAGGAACCATAACTGGACAAATAGGATGGTCATCACCCTGAGAATTAGATTTTTTACAATATGAGCTTACTTTTAACTTCTATTTTAATCAAATTAATAATTAACATTCTGTTATATTTAATTTTAAATATAGTTTATCTTAATTATGTAATATTACGTTTTGTTTACAACTTGCGATTTTAAATTTTTATAAATATGTAGAACATAATAAATTATGTAAAAAGACAGTAAATTTTAAAGTTATTGCTTAATATTTTTCTTTAAACTGTTTCTATTATACAATTATGTTTTTCCTTTAGAATGAAACTTCTCCCTAATTTTTCATACTTAATCATACATAGCTATTTAGAAAATCATTAATTTCCTTTCATAACACTTAGATGTCCAAAAGAATTTTAATAGTACTTTTAAGAAAATGATATTAAGATAGAATAGTTTCAACTAAATTTTCTAAATTTAAAAAATTATATTCAAAACAAGACATTCTTGAACATCTAGTAAGATATTCAATTCAAATATTATGAAAATCAGAATGAGTAAAATAGTAATATTGAAAAAGGAAGCAATGAATAATGAGCAAAGAACTTACAATGGGTTTCATTCCTTTAGCTTCCATACTGGATCTGAAAACTGATGTATTTGTATGGAGCTTTTGCACAAGATTGGGGTCTTTACAAAGAAGATCCAAAGCCTGAAAACAAAATCATAAAACCTTTTTTAAAAGTATTACTTAAAATATGTTCAACTAGCGAAAAATATCTATAATTGTAAATACACTATGCATGTTCATTTATAGAAAGTTTGAGTACAATAGTGTACAATAAAGTATTCCAAATAATAGACAATATAAATCAATAATATACTTATTTTCCCCAATTTCTGTTCATATTTAAAATTTCATAATTAATAAGTTGTTTTATTCTACTTAGTTATAAATTTATGCTGGATTACATATAATAAATCAAAATGAGCATTAAGCATTTTTTAACATATCATTCTTGTTTCTATCTTTTTGAAAATAGGAAAATATTTTTCTCTACCACCAATATTAATTTTTAAAATCTCATTACTTTTTTGTTCCTAAATTGAATCTCACAAGTAATTAATTTAATAAAAAATGTAGGCTATAAAAATTTTTTTGTAACTTAAACAAAATTTCCTAGAAAATAAGTTTATTTAAAGGTATTATTTAAAATAAAGTTTAATTTTTTAATAAAAATATTAATTAATAGTTAATTATAAGGGAAGCATTTTGTACTAAAACAAATGAGATTATTTTATAACCTAAAATATAAAGAATTCTATGAAAATTGTTACATGAAAAATGTACTTTTTTAATTTTCCTATTATCTTAAAATGCAATATGGATGGTCTAATTCAATTCTAAATATTTCATTTTAACAGAAGTATTAGTTAAAATGAATTATCTTTAGGCTTTTTTTAAATATACTAAGCTTTTAGTATAAACAGAACAGTAACATTTGGTTTTCTTTTTTTGAAAGCACTTTCAAATATTTATTTTTGATGACAATCTGCATGAATTGATGGCTTATTTTAATATGTAATGATCTAACATTAATAATTGTAATGTCAAGTTTGACTTTTTTATGAATGATACTCATTGTTTATTATATTCTAAGACAAAATATTACAACATGATCTCTAAAACAAAATATTACAATCTGATCATAACCAATAAATCTTATAATTATATAACATTGTGTAATACATCAAATTTAAAGACAGTAAATCTGGTAGATGTATCTGCTATTGCATTTTTTAAAATAATAATTATTTTAAGATATGGAGTAGCAGATAACTTTTAATAAATAGCATATGCTATTTAAAAAAATAATTTGATTTTTTAATTTTAAAAAAAATTTAGAATTTTTTTATTAATCAGTAATTATTTAGAGTTAAACCAATTACAAAAAATTAAACTTTTAAAACTAATGAAAAATTAAAAACATTCTTTTTTTACTAATTTTTGTTGTATAAAAATCAGCCATGAAGCAAATATTTTATTATTACTTTTCAAGCAGATTGCCAATATTTATGGAAAACAATAAAATTAGATAACATTGTGATGCTATTAGTAAAACTTTGATTCAGTTATAAAAATAATATTGACTTTAATTGCAATTAAATTTCTATACATTTTACTTTAAAAAGAAAAAACAGAAAAATTCCAAATTGTCCCTTTTAGACAAATTTCCCCAAATTAGTAAGTAAGCTTTGAAGAGTAAAAAAATAAAGATAAAACTTTTCTTAATCATACATTTGATTAAATCATAACACTAAAGAATAGAATATTTTTAACAATTTATTTGATTATAATGAACATCGTTTAGTTATATCCTCGATTTTAAGAAAAATTTGGCATTTAAAAATAATAACTACTCTGAATAAAAAAAATATTTAAAAATAATAACGACTCTTAAAAATTTATAAATTTTTAATATATTCTTTTAGTTCCCTCATGATTATTAGAATGTTACAATTTTCTATTCTTATAAAATCTATATATATTTTTACAACTAAAAATTAAGAACTATATCATAAAAAAGGACTTGGAATTATTACAAATAGTTATTTTCTGGTAAAATAATGAAAACCACACATTTTTGAATTGAAAGGATTTAATATAAGATTGATTGATCTTAATAATTCCAGGAAATTATAGTGATACTGCAAAATACTGAATAATAAAAAATTACATGTTACTGAGATGAAAGAGTAAATATCCTAAAACAAAAAGTTATATCATTCTGTATAATCAATACATTACTCTGATTTGATGTTGACTTTTAAAGTCAACATTAAATGAATTCATTATATACTATGTACAATTTTTTTAATAAGTTTCGAATGCAACTTTTAAATTTGTTAGAAAATGTAAAATAAAATTAATCTTTATTGGTTCTGTAAAGAGACTTCAGAAATTTTAAAATTGTCAATATCACAAAAATATTTAAAAGCAAATTAAAAGCAAAATTTAATATTATATATTAAAGATTTTTGAAATATAGATATCAGAAAAAATTTCATTCAGTTTTCAGAGTATACTTTAAGAATCAATGCATTAGTTGTCATTAAATAATTTTAGAATAAATTTTAAAATTATAAATACCATAAATGCAAAATAGTAAACATATCTTACTAGATATTGTAGATTTTAGAGTACATTCTATTCAATTTGTAGATTATATTTGGAAAAAAAAATGTATAAATTGTAATGAAAACATGATCCTGAATTTTCCTTCACACTATTTCATTTAAAATGTTATATTACAACGATTTTATGAATAAAGTCACTGAAAATTTAATACATATTCCTAATTTTTAATGGAATTTTTAAGACATGTAGGTATAAATTTACCTTAAGTCCACAAGCAACTACAGCAGGAGGCAAAGCATTGGAAAAAAGATATGGGCGAGATTTTTGTCGTAGCAAATCCACCAATTCAGCTTTAGCTGTAGTGTAACCTCCTTTAAATAAATCGAGGTTTATTACCTGGTAAGTTAATGGGGCTTATAAACTAATTCTTGTCATTTGTTATAATCAGTTCTTTTAATTATAAAAATATTTTACATATTAAAGTTTATGACAAAGATTTTTTGCCTTTTATTACAAGAATTATTTTCTGTATTTGCTTAAAATATCATTAAGTTTAAGGAAACAATTTATATAATTATATTTCACTTTTATATATTTTATTATAAATTTTAAAGTTATAGGAAATGCTAAGAATTTCTAAGTTTCCAATTTCATTAAACTTGAATCCAACTTTTCAATTGTATTACATTTACATATCAAAAAATATAACTCAAATGTGTCATATTTTTGAAAATTATTCATGAGAAATTTTAAATTTTATATAATATTTAAAAATTACATACATACAATAAAACTACATGTCATTCTATCAAAATGCTAAAGAGATATTTATGTAATTGCAAATGTTTTCTTTTAGTTTTAAAATAAATTACAAGGAAAATAATAATTTTATATGTAAAATTAATTAGAAATTATTCAATTTAATTTTTTATACTTTTTATTCAAACAAACTTTCTTATATTAAGTTTAAATATTTCCATAGTGAAATAAAGCTTCTATAGAGAAATATGTAATGCTTAATTGTAATGTTTAATTTGAATGCAAATATATTACTTACCTTATTTTTAAACATATGCATAAAAATACTATTCAATTATAATATTAATTACTACACTAAAAAAATGAAGTAAAACTTATGTTAAACAGTATAAAAGTGAATTTTTTACACCAATTTTCTATCTAATAATGAATAAATCTCTGCAGTATATAATTAATATTCAGAATATATAAGCATTACTTTCAAAATTTAGTGCATTGTCAAATAAATAATAACATAATTTTTAATATAAATGAATTGGTATATATGTAATTCAACTTTAAACATTAAAAACAGTAATCAAGCAAAACTTCATTCAAATACAATCTTACCTGCAGCACCTCCTAATGCTTTTCCTAATGTTGAATTAATAATATCGACTTTTCCATTCAAATTAAAATGCTCTTCTGTCCCTCTGGAAAAAAAACATACATATAACAATAAATACAAAATATTTATATTCACAAGTTATGAAATTAAATTAAAAAATTATAATTACTCTGTATTACAACAGATTTTATTACTGAATAAAACATATAATAATAATAACATGTAGAATATTTTGCTATAAATAGAAAATTACTTTAAATTTTACCCAACAGTTTCTGGTTCATTTAAGGTGCTATTCTGCACTTTAATATTAATACATGGAAAATTATTTAAATTACACATAAGAGTTTACAATAAACTCATAAATAATAATATAAATAGATAACTTCTATAATTGATTTTTTTTTGTTTTATTAAAATGGTTCATTGGTTGTTTAGCAAAACAGTAAAATTAAAAATGAAAACTTGTTGAAAATAGTTTTTTTCATACAAAGTATAAATACATTTAATGTGAGAATTTTTTTCTTTCCATACAGTAAATATGGTTACATATGCAACTCTATAAGGAAAACATTTCACTATATAAAATTCTAAAGCATATGTACTACATCTTAAGTAATAAAAATTATTACATGATTAAAGTAAGTATGATTAATAAGTTTTTTTAAATATGTAATTGACTTTTTGCAAAAATTTTAATTTTAACAAACGAATGTGAAATAAATGGCATTTGTAATATATAAAAATATTCATATGTAGAATTAATTATTTTTATTTAGTTATTCTTATTAGAATTCAAACTTATTTATTCTTAGTTTAAATATATTCAAAAAATGAAAATTTAAAATGATGGAAAGACAACATAATTAAGTATACAAATGATTTATACTATACTATAGCTCCATTTTGAATTGAAATGATCATGAGAAGAATATGTTGAAATATTAAATTTGATAAAAGGTAATATAGAAGATTGTGAAGATATTGATTTACAATAATTGAAATCATTTCTCAAAATGCTACTGGTGGGGATTCATGTGAAATATTAGTACACTGTAGAAAATATATAACAAAGAATGAATTTGGATCATACCAATCATTTGAATTTTCAGCTTAAAAATCCTCCATTACCCAGTCATTCAGTCACCAAAACTTAAACTTCTAAGATCGCTAGTTATAAAGTTACTTCAAAGCTACTATTTATTAAGATAGTATAAATAATTTTTCAATACTAAAAAGTGTGATACACTGACATACCCATAACATTCTTTCCTATATGTTAAAAACTACAGATGAGAATGCAATACTATTATTGAACTTGCTTTCAAAAAATAATTACAGGCAGTATATTTTTAACACATTCTTAGAAACTAATATAAATATATTAATCATATGTCCTCAGGTAATATTGCATAATACAATGTCATTGTGGACAACTTATATAATACCTATCAAGTATTTTTTCTCATTGTCATTTCAAAATAAAACTTTAATAATAGTCTTTGTGTTTTAAAATCAAATATTCACCATTTAAGAATCAAATATTATTTTATTCTTAAATGGTGAATTTTAATTTAAACATCTTTACAATTACATATTAAATTTTTAACATTCATTAACCCTTTCAGGCGCACTACCTTTTAAAGTTGAAATATTAACAAAAAAATTTGTAGGTTGTCTATTTAGGCCTATATGAGTATTCAGTTAAAATTTTGTAAAGATTGCATGTACCATTTCGATTTTGTGGGTGTTCCATCACATGGAACACTACGCCGCAAAGGTCGTAAAAAGCAAGCATTGCAGTGAAGCCCATATACGCATAAATGTTTTTGCATATGAATGTAAAAACAATGCATTATAACTGTGTAGCAGATTTAGCATGGTGAAGGGTGCAACACAAGATGGCCTGGTACTCTACACCATGAAAAATTAATAAAATAAAATAAAACAAAGATTTCTGTAAAATTTTTTAGTTATCCAAGTAAGGTTTTGGGGCTGCACAGAGGAGCTTGGTTGAGATAAATTATCGCCATACAATTTTACTGGCATTCGACACAACATTATCAGACTGAGACTGATCAAGTGGTTTAGAAACATTTTTCTCTGTATCACTATCACTCTCCATATGTTCTGATTCACTAATAGAGGGCAAATTTTGAAGAATTTTTTTACTTTAGAAGGACTAAGACCTCTATGTGCCATTTATTGGCAATTAACAAATTAAAAAAATTAACTAGAAATTAGAATAATGTTTGTAAAAAGTAAACTTAAAATATATAAATTCAAAAAAAAATTATATGTACACAATATTTTAAAACGAATAGCATGGAAAAGAAAAATCAAGAGCATAAATATGTTTCTCTAACTAGAGATGATTCTAATTAACTGATATAATCCTATACCACACACTGAAGCTTCCCAATTCAAGAGGCCAATAAGGGTGTAGAAATATTATCCATTTTAGTAATCATTCCTTGTACATTTCAAATATTAGTTTATTACACTCCAAAAGAGAGAAAAAAAACAGTAAAAAATAAATACAGGTGTTCCCCTCAGCATTGAGTTCAAGGCTAATCACACTCTAAATTGCGTAAAGGAAAAATGCCATTGCGGCGCAGTGTTCCAGTGATGGAACACCTTGTTTTATCATATAATTCTGCATATACTTTATTTGTAAAAAATTTAAAGTAATATAGAATCAATAGTTCAAGGTACAGGCAACAAAGTAACATATAAATTTTTTTTCAAACAATTATTTTTGTATACAAAAAAATTTGGAAATATTTCTTCAAAACAAAGGGATTTAAATAATCTGCTATAATTGAAAATATTTGAGCGTCTTATGTTATGCTGCCATCAATTATCGAAAAAGAGAGTTTAAAGAACATCTTAAGACAATTTTAAGACAATCTTAAAACATCTTAAGACAAAAGATGAAAGACAATCTTTCATCTTTTTATCATAAAATGCAACGATTTGGTGACAATTTAAAGTTTGGTGTTCCATCACCTGGAACACTGAACTGCAAAGGGTTAATCAAAAAATTTAAACTACAAAATATAAGACATATTTATTGTGCCATATATCAAATTATGATACAAATTACAGAAGTGACATAAATAAAAGTTATAATGCTGTTCCAAAAAATTTATAAATAATTCATGCCCAACTATTTAAAAATGTGTACCTTCCAGTTTTTCCAAGTACTCCAGTTGCATGACACTCATCAATGAATACTAAAGCATTGTACTTTTTTGCTAATTTGCATATATCCCTTGAAAGTAATACAATTAATAATTAGATTCAAAAAACAAAAATTTTTCAAACCAATAATTAAATATGAATTTAACCATTCAAATAATAATAATGTTAAACACCGATATAAAAATTTGAAATTGACCTGTATGAGAATTTTTCAATAAAGAAGTAACTAAGTAATTAAAATTAAATGATAGAAAGGAGATAATATTTGTTTGTGCTATCATATATACAATACAAAAAGTCAAAAGAAATTTTTGTTCTTAATATTTGAACTGAATTTTTCTTTTTTTGTGGATAGTTAAATTCTATAAGAATTTTCTTAGTTCACATTATGTGGAAATGTTTGTACTTCACTATCTATACAGGTTATTATATGACACACCATACAGTTCACAGAATGTTTTTAACTAAAAAAATCTATTCAAACAGTTGAATCACTTCTAACATTTTACATAACTTTTTTCTTAATTTTTGGGATATATTGATCATCTATTTGTAGAGTATTAGTATTGAATTTAATATTATTAACTTTTCTGACTTTGTGTGTAATTATGTGAATTTTATCTAAAAACCTCTTTTTGAGATTGTGTGTATATATATATATATATATATATACACACACACACACATTAAAATACAAAAAATTTATATTGATAAAAAAATAATAAATATAATAATTAGTTTGCATACATAAATATTTTTTTTTATCCTACGCCCGACCTTGGTTTTTCAACCATCAGTCTCTGTCGGGCAGCCCAATACAATCTTGAGGTGAATGAAAAGTCATCTTCCGCAGAATTTCTATCTGCGACGTCCGAAAGTCCAGGGCAAGTGAAAAGGTGGTCACCAGTCATATCCTCTAGTCCGCAAAAGGGCAGATTGGAGAGTCCCTCAAACCCAAACGGTGAAGGTGTTTTTGCAGATAATCATGCCCAGTTTTAAGGCGAAAATTTGCCACTCCCACAGCTCTGTGGAGGTTACATGGAATAGGCTTTGTTAGTAAGGAAGCCCATGCTTTCTCCTTTATGCACATCTTGTAAATATTTCTACGATAGGAGGCTATATTTGACTTAATAAGCCTTTTAACAGTATGGTACTCCAAGGCTGGAGAAGGCTGTTGTAGATTTGAGCCAGCCTTTGCCAATTTATCAGCTGCCTCATTTCTGGCGATACCACAGTGGCTGGGTATCCATTGCAGCACGATTTGTCGTCCTTCTTCCAGTAGAGAACTAATTGCCATTTGACAGAGATAAACAGACCCAATACTGCTAGGAGCAATTGAAGAGAGAGACCTGATGGTGGCCTGAGAGTCTATAAAAAATACTATGTTGTTCTCATTACCCTTTCTGATCTCCTCAAGTGCTAATTGCACAGCAGCCACTTCACCATTGTAGCTGTTATAGTATTTCCCAACAGCCTGGCAAAGCCTGAAACTCTTAGAGTATACTCCTGCACCAGCATTTCTAATGGCATCCACAGCTGAACCATCTGTATAGACATGGAACCAAACAGATGATGGATAATGCTCATTGATAGTAGCTAGATACATAAATATAAGTAGTGACAGTTTCTTAATTTATGGGCATATCTTCAGAAATCATAATTACAGCATAATAGATGGGCATTGATTTAACCAACTAAAGTTTATACTGTTGCCATCATTCAAAACATTAGTTGGTTTAATCAACTTGAGCTTATTAAACAAATGACGTGAAAACCATAAATCCAATTTAGTACAAAGATTTTAGGTTCAAATTGAAATTTTAACTCTTATCGAATATATTCGGTTGAATTTAGATAGACAAAACTATGGTTACAATTTTTAATTCATATCTTTTTTAAAGAAAAAATATTACAATTAAATATTAATTTTTTTAGCAATTAACTCATGTCATTTTAATTTTAATTGAAATACCAGTTTTAATGGAAAGAAGAAGTTACTTAAATTTTTCAATATTCCATGATTTATTTTTTGTAATAAAGTTATTAATAGCTAGATTTCTTTTACTAGAATTGGCTATATTTATTCATTGCAAAACTATACATGATAGATATAACAAGTTTACTGTACATTATTTTTGAAAAATATCAACAATAAGACTGTCCATTTTCTTTTAATATGTTTAGATGATAAATAATGTTTCTTTGCAAAATTCATCAGTGGTGTCTATTAACTAAAGAGAGAACCACATATTTTATTTTTTCATTAACTACACTTTTTATTACCTAAACAATTTTTGTTGATAAATCCTACTTTTTTTTAAATTCAGAATAAAAATTTAGTTTGAAGCTTTAACATGAGCAATGAAGAAAAAATATATTAATATATTACTTTAAAAAAAAAAGAGTTGTTATAAATGATAGCTTGTTTCCCATTATACAATTTATTTGAATTTGTACTTTATAAAAATTCAATGTTTATAAAAAATAATAGAGCAAATTATTTTCAAACATGTATTTTATTGAAATCTTACCTTCCTGTACATGATCTCTTTATAAATAAAACTACAATTAAAAAATTATTTTGTATACACTAAATAAATACATGCAAAATAAAATTAAAATCTAAAAACTGTTACTTTTATTTTATTGATGGAAAATCAGGAAAAGTAATTACTTATTTGTTTCAAAACTAAATTTATAAAAACACATTTTTTTTCATAGTAACAAAACATTTTACAGTTATTTTTCTCTAAAAAGTATCTTAATCTTGTTAATCATTTATTTGCTTGTTTTTCATGGTCACAGGAACACAATATTCTCTATTTGACTGATATTTGAAAATCTTTTTTTCATTCTTATTCATTGTTATTTCTTTTATTTAATTATTGAATAATTTTTACAGCTGAATCCACATTAAAAAAGTCTCAAAATGAAATTTTGGACAGAAGTGGGTTTTTTAGTCGAAATTTTTGGATAAGCAACACATTTTCTCTTAAGCAATCAGATACATGTTCTTTTTCCACAATAGCAGTGGTAATAAAGCCTGAATGTCAAAAAATGACCATTTTTTCTCCAACACCATTTCAAGCATAGATTGACAAGTGATCCTGGAACACCAATTTCTTAAAGGAATTCCAAGCGATGATCACTGCTTGTAAAAGTACCCTATGATATTTACATTTGTAGGTATTGATTACATACTGATACATAAACTTTAAGATGGAAATTGGATTAAGCAAAAAAAATTCCAAATAAATTGCATAATTACCCACGAATCAATTCTCCAATAAAATTATCAATTTAAGTTTCTTATTTACAAATGAAGAAACATTATAAGAAATAAAAGACATGTAAATGAGTACCTGAATAAGATTTTTTGCAAAATTATAGTTCATAAATGAAAATTATCATTGTGTCTATGGGAGCATGTTATGGGCCAACAACTAGCTCTCAAATTTGTGAGTATTCAAAAATTAGAGATTCATAAGATCTCTACATCATCAGAAAGAGCATCTACTGTATACATGTTCATATGTCTGTATGGAGGATTCAAAAGTTCCCAGACTAAATCTATAACTTAAAAAATATTATCAGTTAAATTTCAGAAACACATCCTCCTTCACAATAAGACCATTGTGCAATAACACATTTTTGCCAGTACCAGTAAAGTTCATCAAAATATGTCTGGAAACCATTTTTGGCCATGTCCTTTAATATGGCTGGTAATGTACATTTAACCTCAGCTGAAGATTGCAATCAAAAACCTGTCAAGCATCTTGCAATTTCAGGAAATAGGAAGAAATTGCAAGGTGCAAAAACAAGTGAGTAAGGAGTATCAGGTAAAACAGTTTTCATTTATGCAAGAAAATTATTGATGAACAGTGATCAGTGAGCAGGAGAGTTGTCATGCAACAGCACCCATGACAGCTCTACACACATTTTAGTCTCTTCTTCCAGATCAGCTCACGCAAATGATGCAGGATTTTGATGTAGAGTTCTTTGTTCACAGAGTGTTCTTCAGGGATAAATTCCAGACACACAATCCCTTGGATGTCAAAGAATATCTCTAGCATGACCTTCCTTTAGAGCAATCTTGGCAGAGTTCCTACTTCCATGAAGACTGTGGTGATTTTGACATTGCCAATGCTCTCTTGGTTTGCCGGTTGCACAAAAAACACCATTCCTTGTACCCAGTAACAATTTGTCAAGTAAGGAAGCATCTTTGTCAACAGCTGAGATTAAGTCTCTAACCATTTCCATACAAATTAACTTTTGGTCGACATTTCCCCTGCAAGGAATGAGGTGTTGACACACCCTGTGCATTTAACTTTAGTTACAAAATACTTCCTATAAGAATTGAGCAGCATAGTATAACTATACATCTTAGCTCAGGAATTAAATGTAAGTCCTATTTCAAAAAACATTTTGTTACTGATATAATATTATACAAGATGATGCAACATACTATGGTTATATGAAATCAAAATGATGATAATGACATTTAAATTTTTTTCATAACATCATTAATATTACATCAAAATATATTAGTAACTTATAACTTAAACATAAATTACAGAACAGAAATTACTATATATATGTATTAAGTAAAATACAGTTGAATTTTATTATACTTCAATTAAGAATTTGTATCTAGATGACAATTGTGCAATTGAACCTTATCTGTAAAAATAAATGTGATTTCCCTTACAGCTAAACGTACAAGTTATACACTGAGATGAAAAATACTACTAGCAGAAAAATATTTTATTAAATGTTCAATATTTAAATCAGTAAATAACATTAAAATAGAAAATATGGAAAGAAAATGAAGAACATGTACTAGGATGATTTAAATATTAAACCTCAGCAAAAATATTTTATATAAATTGTTTTAAATTAATAATCTTATGTGAATAAAAAGCAACCAACTTTTTATAATTTAAAGTAATATTATAATATTTAAGTACTTATGCTTGTGTTTATTTTGAGAGCACTGCAGTATTTGTATATTTGTGTATAATACTAATTAATTTTTCAAAAAGCTATTTCTTTCATTTTACAAATATCTGAGATTAAACTTACGGTAAAGGTGCAATATTACCATCCATGCTAAAAACACCATCAGTAGCTATTAACCTTAATCTAGCTGAAGAACTTTCTTGCAATTTTTTTTCTAAATCTAAAAAAATACATAAAAAAATTTAAATGACAAATTAACAAGTTTGCTACAAGTAACAGAAATTTTTATTTCATTATAAGTCCATTGTTTTGATATTAACTACTTTGTTATCATTATAAATAACAGAACCAGATATTACATCTTTTCAACTTCTTACAAAATAAGAAATTTTTACAGTCTTATTCATTTAATTCATTTTCACCTTCAAATTATATTTATTCTAATGCTAATACAAGAAAAGAAAATTGTGCTTAAATACTCAAAAGAAAAAAACTACAATTTTAAAAAAATCAAACAAGCTAACAAAAAGGAAATTAGCATGTCAAAATTATTAAAACTATGAGCCTTTAAAAATATAAAATAATTTATTGAAAATCAGAATTTTAATCCAATTATTTGCAATTGAAAAATCTTCACATTAAATTCGGAACTAGTAGGATATCCCCCTCCCCATTGGCCACCATTGCAACTTTTTTCGTTGCCAAGTTAAGAGCATGTTTTAAAGCAGGAATTTTCCCCATGTTCCAAAAATACACATTTTAGAAAATTTTTAAGTCTTATAATAGTACACATAATCTAAAAAAGTAAAACTAAAATATGAATGAAAATTTTTTTGAAGGGGTTGTCTTCTCTTCAAAACAACCTGTAAAAGAGTAGTAATTAACATTGAATTACTCGATATGACATCAAACTCATATGTTGAATATGCTCAGTGATATTATGGAAAAGTATATAAGAAAAATATAATAATAAATTAACAAAAATATATAAGAAAAAGATAATAATAAATAAACAAAAAGAAATTGGGGAAAAAAGAAGTTTACGAAGTTGAAAATATAAAAGAAAAATATAGTATAATTAAAAAATATATAATAAATAAACAAAATAAAAACGATATAAATAATAAGATAAATTGAAAAAAAGAACAGTTTACGATGTTTGACTGCTGGCAACAACGAATGTAGAAGAAAAGGTTTGAATTGAAAATAAAACTAAAACTTCAAATGCTGTTGCCACTGAAAAAACCATATATGACGTAAAAATGGTGAAGAAAAACCTAATTTGGGAAAAAAAACCTGAAAAATAACAAAAACTTAAATTGGCAATTGGCAAAAGGATAATCAAAACAAAGGACGCTAGATTTGGTGAGAAATCACTTGGGGAAGGGGAGGATATCATACTTACACCTAAATTCTGTAAAAAGAAAAAAACTTTCAACATTTAATTACCTCACTTTGAGAATTGAAGTACCACATTTAATTTATAAGAAATGATAGTCATAGGATATTACAAAAGAAAAGGTTAATATAGAAAATTAAAGCTTTTAAAATAAAGAAGTATTATTGCAGATATCTCTACTTAGTTTATCTTATTTTTGAGCAAATATTTTATTTTGGTTTCATATTTAAAAGTAGATCTGAAAATGTAATAAATCTTATCAGAGCTTCCTTAAAGTATATATTTACCATCCATATCTCTATGCTTGTATCGATATTTTTGGGCTTTACATAATCTTATTCCATCAATAATTGAAGCATGGTTGAGTTCATCAGACAAGACAGCATCTTCAGTTGTTAAAAGGGCTTCAAAAAGACCAGCATTTGCATCAAAACAGCTAGGATAAATTATACAATCCTCTCGCCCATGAAACTGAGCTATTTTCTTTTCTAATTCTTTGTGCAAACCCTGCAAACATTAATTCAAGAGAAAGATAAGAAACAGTTGTACATTATTACTAATAATTCTACATTTAAAATAAGAGGCATATATAATAAGTTAAATATTCCAAACACATTTTTAATTTTTGCAGTTTTGAAAATATAACAATTAAAAAAATTAAGGATTTCTAAATTTATTGAATTTTGTTAGTAGATTTAGGTAAAATAGATTCTTTAAAATGCATTTCATAATAACCTGAGTCCCACATATAAATCGAACAGAACTTAAGCCAGCACCATATTCATCCAAAGCTTTCTTACCAGCATCTATTATTTCAGGATGACTCTGAAAATTAAATTGCAGACATTAGGAATAACATGTAAATAATGAAATCAGGATAATATTAGTAATTTAATCGTAAATTATATATTTCATTATTTAATGCAATTATGATAACATCATTACATAAGAAATGAGTAATCATATTTAATAAATTTATATGTAATATAAAAACCTTCATTATACATAGAAACACCAATCCCTTTACTAATTAAGTGCCAAATCTCCACACCCAAAATCCTAGAAACATGAAACTTAATGCAAAAATTTGTCTAGTGTCCGAAAAAGATATTTTAAACTATTGTGTCAAAGAAATCTAAAAAAGGATTCAAAAGCTAAAATAATTTTCTCCTTTATTTCCGAATCTAAAGAATTAGAGGTGAAATTTGATATAAAAACTGATTTTTTATATCATGGATGGGCAAATAAATTAACTTATCACTTAATTATATAATGTTTATATTTAACATTAATTAAAAAATTTTATTTTATTTTATTTCCAGAGCCAAAAGACAAATGCTAATATTTGACATAAAATATTAATTTGATATATAAATGGACTTATAACCTAGTTTCACTAAGGAAGGGTGTTATAATCATTTAATTATTGAGTGTTCTAAAATAAATAAAAAGACCCAGATCACTGAAAGTTCATACAGAAAGCTTCACTTTGGTATATAGAGGTGTGCTAATCAAGAATTCATAAATTCCTATTTATTGAAAATTCTTGAGAAATTGAACTTTTAAAAATATATTATTTCTTTAAATGGAATTTACATTTTAATTTTCTCAAATTTCTAGGTCAGATTTCCAAACTAACTTAAAAAAATTTATACATAAATATTAATTTTGGTGATTAAATATGAATAGTAATACTATTTAACATGTAATACTTATAACAAAAGTTTCAACTTAAGAGTTAATTACAAGATTTGATTAAATTTTAGAATATTTTTTCAAAGAATATATTCTTTGAAAATAGAAAATAAATAGAAATATTTTCATAATTAAATATATATCAGTGATTTATATTTAATTATGAAATAATAATTAAATATATATCAGTGATTCAAATACAATATTAATACTCAAATCTCATTAAAACTCAAATAAATATAAATAATCATGATAATTTATATTTATTGGAGTTTTAATTGGAGTTACGAATAAAATGGCAATATTTAAAAGAATTTTAATAAAGAAATTTTTATTATTTTAATTAAAAATATAAAAAAATCAGGTGATTAAACCCAAAAATAATATAAGTATTATATACAATTTAAAAAAATATATATATATATATATATATATATATATATATATATATATATATATATATATATATTCCAATTTTATAAAATTACTTTAGATATGAACATAAAATAAGTTATTAAAAATAGTACTTACAATATTCAGCAATTTAACAGGAAAGAAAAATCTATTTCCTTAATCATTTGATTTAATATACTACATTGAACTATTATATATACTTACTGATAAGCCTAAGTAGTTATTTGCACAAAAATTTATAACAGTTTCAGGATTATCAGCTACTCTTATATGAGCAGCTTGTTTCGAAATAATGATTCTTTCCTTTTTGTATGTTTTTGCTTCTCGAATAGCATCTAACTGTCCATCAATGACAGTTTTTGTAGCAGCCCAAGCACTTGAATTAATTTTGTCAACTTTAGATATTTGCAGAGCATCTTGAAATACCTTCCGTAAAACTGAAAAATTAATAACTTTGTGAGAAAATTAATCTAAATAACATTTAGATTAATATATAAGTGAATAATAATAAAAGAATTAACAATTACTTAATTATTCTAAATGTAATCAAAAAATGGAAATAAATGCAATGAAACTTATTGATTTATACCACATCAAAATATTAAAAAAGGTTCATTCTTTTTAGTCAAGAACTTAGTATTATAGATATTTCTAATTTACTGATTTGTTCATTTTCTGCCACATATTTCTTGTTACTAGAATAAAAAATTCACTTTGGTTTGCACAATCCTAGTTGTTAGATTAGGAATCTATTATTAGGATTTAATCTTATTATAGTTTTAACATAAGGTGCTATTTGGTTAAAAATTCTTAAGTATTCTTTGAAAGCATTTTTATTACATGGTACAAAATAAAAATTTAATTTTCATTTTGAATTATATGAGTACATTGCTTGATATTTAAATTTGATAATTTAGGGCATATCCAATAAACAATTTCCGTGTTTTCTAATTAAATAGAATATTGTTATTTTTAAATTATTATACTTAAAACACAAGGTTCAGCTGAAAAATTCCTGCAGTTCTTTCAGGGGATTTATTTGATATTCCATTTAATATTCATAAGTACTATACAAAAAAATATTGCAGGGTATAGATAGTATAAAGTGATGAATAATACAAAATTCATCAAGTAACATTTTAAGATATATGCTTAACTCATTTCCTTCTATACTTAGTGGAAGATTGAAGGATTTTATTAAAAATTAAAGTAGCATAAGAGTTATTAAAAACCAAAGTAATATTATCATAATATATATATAATTATAGTTACATTTGATTAAATATCTCCAACAGCTCTCACAAGACAGTCATTTGAATATATATTTTATTTTGATCATATCAGAGCATTGTAGCACAGTAATTATGGTGTAGAGAATATAACAGGATATTGAAATGAATCATTTTAGAGCATTTCAATCATCCATATCTATCTTCAACATTTCATGAAGAATTTTAAAATTTTATCTTTTAATAGTTAAAATGTAAAGAAGCATTAGATAAGTAGCATTTTCTTAAAACATATCCATTTGGCTACATAATGAATTTTTTTTATTAAGCATTATACAACACTAAATGATCATATTATGTTTGAGTTATTGAATGCTATCAATGCTTTAAGTAATTAGTAAATAAATTTTTATTTTAAGGTATACATACAAATATTCAAATTTATTATCTGATCATTATGAAAGTTTGTCAATAATATTCAAAAGTAAATATATTAACACAATTTACAGATGCAGTTAGCACATTTTTTTACATAATTTTGGAGAGTACAGAAAGAAATTACATTCCTATTTTGTGTTTTATATTCCATTTGACTGCCTTTGATTAACATAATTTTGCATTGTTATATCCATGTTAATATTTTTTGTAATATTGGAAGATATATTTTGTTCCACTCCTCTTGAATAATTTTTTAAAGTCCACAAAGCATTTGGATAATAGATTTTAAGAGCTCAAAAGAACAAAAACCTATCATTGATATGTCAGGAGATTTAGCAGGAATATCATTTAAGAAAATGGTTTTAATTTGTTTCTTGTTCCATTATTTCTAGAAAAAACTATTTTAGATTGTGATATGTGGCTATGTTGTCTGTATGAACAGTTTGTTATACTTTTAAATAATATATTAATATTAAAAAGAATTAGAAGCACACATGTGATTACTAATTATAAAATAAAATTGATGAGACATTTTTTTTAAATGTTTCAAAAAAGTAAGAAATGATAACGAGAAAAACAGTAATTTTACATTTAAAATTTTTAAATCAGTTTGCAATTTAAATTTGTATAGTAAATTTTTCCCTTTAAATTACAGTTTTTCTGTTTTTTTCATGTTTTATTATTTTAAGGAAAACTTATTTAGTTTATTATAATTAAAAGATGCATAAAAAACAAACCAAAGAAAATTTAAAAAATAATAATGAATGGAAATACAATGAATTCAATAATATTTGAGATAAACACAACATAAAAAGTTAACATACAGCTTCTAACACCACAAGAAATAAGTGATGAAAAATTTAATGCATTTCATTTAAGATTGTTTTGATAGTATATGTGAATTTTAATTTAAAGGTTTTTCTCCAATCACAGTGCTTTTATTCCATGATTGTAAATGAAGTAAATAACAATAGTGATATAACAGTCATAATCTAGTTTATATTTGCTTCAGTAATTCCAATAGTTCAACTTTTCAAAAATTTTCAATAATTCAATCTTTCAAAGTTTTTCTTTTTTAAAATGATTGATAATGATGTATTAAGAACTAATTAAGAATGATTCATTTTGGATTAAATCCTCCCAATCTAAAACATAATACAGAATAACTAATTACTTAGTTAAGAATATGATTCATTATTTTGAAATACATCTTTCAATATATCAGTCAAGATTACAACTAAATCAAAAAAATATTTATTGTCATTAAAATATAATTTCTTGGTGCAGTATTCAAAATCAAAACTAAACCTTAGTTTAGTTAAATAGTTAACATAATTTTAACTAATTGAAATTTGTCAAGGACTTAAAAAAGATGTGATATACAACAAAAGGGAATAACAATAAGATTGGTATTAATTCATTGTACCTCTGCAATTTCCATCAGAAATAAACTTAGGTTTTCAAATAAGTTTTATGAATAAATGACAATTATTTAGTTTATGAAATGTAAATAAAATGTTTTCACTGTTTTTAGAAGTTTCTAAAAATGTAAGGCTTTTTAAACAATACAGGACGCTAATATTTACGACAATAATTGCGATTTTTTTCTTTCCCGTTATAATGATTATCGTACGGGTGGATACGGAATTGCACTATATGATTATAATTGCTACTATGAAATTTGCGTCAATAGCGACTGTAGTTTATATATTTTTAGCAATATCGTATTAAATTCCCAATAGAATAATAAAATAAAGTAAAAGGTTGGTTATATTTAACCTTTAAAAATAATATTAACTACAAAATTAAATTTTTTTCTTACCACAACGATACATTATTAAGGAGCAGTTTACGTGTTAATCTATGCGTTCTATTTCGATACTGTAGTAACTAGAATGCAAGCCACCTGTGGAAATAACACCTGTTTTGGATAGCTCTACACTAATTAGTAGAATACCTTATAAAATTATCTTTTTAATGAGAGAGAATCAATGTTTTGTATAACATAAAAAATAAAACTATATATAAAATTTATTTTAGATTTACCTAGGACCTAACACATTCAACAATATTTTTTTTAAGAAAAAAATCTAGAAAATTAAAACAGAAACTCGCAATTAAAATTTTCGATTTCATTGTTTCACTTCATTAATCCATGCTTCAATAACATTCCAATTTTTTATTCAATCATTGAAAGCTATATTCTTGAATTAAAATCACCTATAAAATTTTTAAATTTTGAATCTAGAATTAAATCTTAAATTTAGAATCATTTTCAAACAATCTACCTATGTATGTACTAGAAGTATAGTACGTAACAAAATATTTTATAAAATTTTGATCAGGAGTTATTTTAGAAGTAGCTGTAAGCATGACAAAATAAATAGTATGATGCACACACATAACAAAACATAAATTAAATTTGATCCAGCGCACTCGATGGATGCAAATCCTTAGTTCGTTTTACTCTTCAAATTTGGCATGAAAGCATTATAAAGAATACCCCCCTAATCACACAACTAATAATATCCCCAATAAGGTTTTAATAGAGAATTTTCTTTAATCTTTGTCAGGATTGCTGCTCAGAAAACTTAAAAGAAATTGGTTTCTTGTTGTTAAATATGGCATCTAAATCTGTTTGTACGAAAAAATTTATTTTTGTAATTTCTTATAATTGATATATATAAATAAAATGTAACATTAAAATTTTCTGTAGTGTTTTTATTTTGCTTTTTGTATTATTAGTAATAAACAATTTGCAACAATCCGATTTAAATAGTCATCCATTGAAAGAAAATGGTCGTTTACAGAAGTAATGGTATTCTATATTTGTTATGTCTGCTTAAAATATTCCAAAATTTTATTAACTAATTAAGTTAAAATAATGTAAACACATTGGAGTTTTAAGAACAGCTACAGCATTCCAGAATGTTTCCATGTTTGCAATTGCTGTAAAAAGCAAATTTAGATAATAATAATCCTACAGAAACTTGATATTCTAATAAACATTGTTTTCTCTCTTTCTCTTTCAGAAGAAAGTATTTTAATTATTTTGCAGTAAAATATTTAATTGCAAAATTTTATCCTAAATGAATTACAAATATTACAACTATACTTATTAATAGATATAAACGGGAATATTCATTATGAGGCTTTTAAGTTATTTCTATGCAACATGATATAAATTTTTGTTAGGATAGAAGAAATTGTTCCTATAAATATTAAAAGTAATATGAAATAAAATTGGGTTGAATTTAAAATTTTTAATCAATGAGGTTCAAAATTTAAAAAAAAAAACTGAATAGTTTCTTCTTATTATATTTTCTATGTGAGCATTATACATTTATTTTATATGTGAAAGCGTTTTGTAGGATTTTCTTTTATGTACCTGTTGTTGTTGTTTCCAGTCCTCATGATCAGCAAAGCTAGATTAGGTCCATGAGTCCATTTACCCTAAAAAAGTTAAGCACCAGAGGGAAGAAAAATTTATATATGTAAAACATCTGAGCAAATTTCACTGAAAAGTTACTTCGTCATTTTTCAATATATATTCTAAAATACAAAATGTTCATTTTTTTCTGCTTTTACTCTTATTGCTTAGAAATGAATATCTGTATTCTAAATTCCAGATGAATGCAATTATATTTGCATTCATCTGGAATTTACTTGTTGAACACTAAAAATATTTTGTAATAATAAGGTATAAATAAAAGATCAATGAACAGTATATCTAAATTTAATTCTTTGAAGTGCATATGGAATTTGAATCTTTGCACAGCTTGATTTATGTCTTTTGCATTAGACATTTCTTATTTGAGATATATGTTTTAAATCTTGTCAGTTCTATTAAAAAAAAGAAGATTGCTTAGATATATACATGTATATGTGCATTTCAGATGTTATTAATTTTTAATACTAATATTTAAGTAGTTCCTTAGCTCAAAATGGAAACACTAGATAGATCTGAATTTTAAGGAAAGGAAATTTGTGTGCTTCATCATAATAAGGAAATTAATTATGTAATTTCAATGTGAATATTCTTAAGAATTTTTAACTTTAGCAAGTTTATATTTTGAAATATTCATTTCCTTTTTAAAACAACTGAAAAATTCCTTTAGTAAATTCTGTTTAATATAAATCTGTTTTAATATAAACTGTTTTGATGACATAATATTTTTTGGTACTTTTGTATTATACCCTCCCCCACCCCATATGATAGGTAGGTTGGTTGGTTATTTATGGCACAAGGTCCAAAAATAGGATAAGCTGCACCCCACTCCATATGATAACCACTATAACAGGAATGAGAAAAAAATCGTAAATTACTATCGTAAATATTCCATTGGCATGCATTTGCATTTCGTATTGTTTAAAAAGGTTATGTTTTTATAAACTACTAAAAAATAATATCAACATTTTATATTTACAATACATTTTACAAACTAAATAATTATCACTTATTGGCAAAATTTAAGACCAATGTTTATTTCTGGTGGATACTGTTTAGCAACTCCATCAGTGATTGATTGCGTGAATATAATGCATCTTTTTTCAATGAAGCAAAAATACATTTTCCTATATTTGGCTGTTTCCCCCCCCTTAGTGATTTTGTGATTATGATGATCTTTTTAACTGACAAAATTATCACCAAGCGATCCTTTCCACTAACTAGCATTAGCTTTGTTCAGTATTTAGCTTGTTTACCATTGTTTATCACTTTTTAATCAATTTTTTGTATAAAAATCCAATTGGTATATATTAGATTTAAAATGAAGTTTTGAGCCAATAAAATCATCATATCTCTTACAATGTTTTTACTTCTCCCTTAGAAGCATGCTATTTTTTTAGGATCATGAACGTGGTATAGTTGGAGAATACCCATTTTTTTTTATCTACCTTCAAATAAATTTATAAATATTATGTAATATTTATTAAAAGTTTAATTTTAAAAGTACTTTTCAGCAATAATTTTTATCTTGTACTTTTGCTTAATGTAGGTGATCTCAATGACAATTTCCATTCATTGTAAATTTGCCATTGGTTCTCATTGTGGGCATTTATCACTTTCAGGGAGTAGTTGAATACCTAGAAAAAAAATAAGGAACACTGTTATGATATAGAAAGCCGAGGATAGATTAAATGTATAGTCTACAAGTGTTAATAATAAGTGTAAGACCAATGGACACACAAGGACTTTTATAAATTTGCTTTTAAAAACGTTTTACTATTTATACTTGAAGCAGTGAATTTTATTTACTACAGTAAAAAAAAAAACCCACATTTAACTGTTTGTAGGGGTCATTTTGGCAAAAAAAATTGAAAGCAGTTGCGGACCCTTAATTTATGCTATATGTTAAGATTTTTCTGTATAGTTTGTTCTGTATTTTTTTATCTACCTTCAAATAAACTGTATTTTATTTTATGTTTTCCTTTTCTTTTCTTAAAGAGATTTTGTTATTTATTATTCATTTTTTATTGCTTTCTTTAATTTTATTTTTTTCATGTGTTATTGATTTTCTTTAATTTTAAAACCCATTTTGATTTATTTTTAATTTAGCTTCTAACTCTGTGATGATTATATGAATAATAGATTTAAGTTGCTAAGGATTACTATAGTATTATTTAAAGTAAGTTTATCATTCTTGAAATGTCAAATGCCTTTATGTATTGGAAGTGTAGTCATTTAACATCCATGATGTTTAAATTCTTAGTTTCATTTTGTTGAAAGTAAGTTTCAATATGAATTACTAAACATTAAAAATTATTATTCAAGTGTTTGTATTTGCTAGTGATATATATATATTTTCTATTGTCAAAATAAAACAAAATTGTGTCTATTTTAATCAAAAACTTACTGTAAATTGGTGTAATGTCTTACACCATCAGTTTAAAAGATTGAAAAGTTTTATGGTTTAAAATTTTTAAATGTTGTTAAACATGGTTAATTAAATGGTTGAATCTTTCCATATAATTTTGACTCTTTATAATTTTGTGTTATGCTCAAATATGAGATTGACATTAGCTGTATTTTATTTCTCCTCTCTATTCATTCATAAAATATCAAATTCACTGATATTTTCATAATTATTTTTGTTTAGTGTCTGAATATTACAAGAAAGCAGATATTAATGTCAATCACAAAGATCCCATAAAAGAATTTTCTGATGTGCCTGAGGATACCATTGTTGTAAAAGTGAAACGAGGAAGCAAGTTAAAGAATATTATGGGATTTGTAGAAAAAAGTTTTAAGGTATATTTGTTATTTTGTATTCTTACTCTGATATTATTTACTCTCTAAAGTTAATAATTTTTTTTTGTACTTAATAGATACAAGTTAATTTATTATAATGAAATATATACCCCTGTAATGTTTCATAACTCATTAATTAATGTATATAGCTTACTTTAAGAGAGAATATTTTTAAGCTATTTCAATACATTTATCTACTGTTGATTCCATTTCTATTTTATTATATTCACATTTATTACTATTGCTTTAATTATTAGTTTTATTTTAATTACTTTTTAAAAAAAATAGGATATATTGTTAAATTCTCTGTTTAAATTCTAAGAATATTTCATAATATTCTATTTTTGTTATATAATAAAAGGAAATTTTGTAAAATTTGTTTGATTAATTATTATTAAAACAAATTTAATCACAGATTCTATATTTTAAAATAGTTTAAAAAAAATAGAACAGTTTATTTTCTTTTCTGTCAAATAATTTTCTTGTTCAATTCAATTTTGTCTTCATTAAAGCTTTTCTTCTAGTTTGCTCACACTTCAGGTAAGTAAATAATATTAGTGTTTTAAAATCCATTTTAAACCATAAATTCCAATTGAATTTATGAATTTTACACATTAGCAACTATATGTAAAATTCATTGTAGAGGAACAAATAATGTTATTGAAATGATTTAAATCAAACATTCATGTATATACAAAATTAAACATTCATTGAAATTTAGATTTTCTATCTTATTTTCAGTATTAAAAATAATAAGATAACTCAGTTAAATAAGATTGATTTAAAATTATTACTGATTATAAGATCTTGTTCATATCATGAAAATTTTTTAGTTCAAATTCTATTTTATGAAAACAATTGTTACAAAAATTATTTATCAAGATTCAATACAGTATCATTGGTGGAAAGACTGTAATTTTTTAAAAACGGAAATGAAAAAACTTTTACTGTAAATATTTCCATAGTAAGTTGTAAATATAAAAATGCAGTACTTAAATAACAAAAGAGTTTAGTGTAATTTTCTGTTGAGATTTATTGGCAATATATAAAAATAGTATTTAATATATTGTAAAATGACTTTGTTCATGAAATGATTTTTATTAAGAGAATTTATAAAAAATATAATGAGCTTAGTTTATTTTTAATTACATTGCCTCTAGTACTATATAGTTTTATATCTAGTGGTTTTATAAAACACTAAATTAGTATTTTAAATTTTCAGGAAGAATCAAATAGGCATATGATATTTACTGGATGTGGTGATGCTATTGAAAAAACAATTTCCTGTGTTGAGATTACAAAAACAAAATTTAAAGTAAATTTTTTTTCCATTATTATCATAAAAATTTTTCTTCATTTGCATTTAGTATATTTATAATAAATTAGTGAACATTTTTTCACATGTATAACTTTCTAATGCAATTGTTTTAAAGCTAGAAAAACTATGAATATTTTTATTTAATAAATTTTTTGTAATTTGAGGAAATTTAATTTAAAACAACAAATAAATTAAGGTAAACCTTTCTTATTGACAACAAGGTAAAAAGCTTATGTTGTAACTATTATTGTATTATATATGATCATATGTCATTTAATTATATGAATTTTAGTATGATAAGTATTATGAAACAGGACTTAGAAAAACAGAAAATGAAAGGCAGTTTTTTTTTTTTTTTTTTTTTGATTTAATCCAAATACATTTTTGTATAACTATTTTTACTACATAATTGAAATTTGTATTAAAATAGGATATGTGTTACTTTGTTACAAAATTAATGTAATTTAATCTATACAGTTTTTATAATATAGGAATTATTCTCAAAATTAATTTTATTGAATTCATTATATATATATATATATATATATATATATATATATATATATATATATATATATATATATATATATATATATATATAAGAGAGAGAGAGAGACAGATAGATTCTATGTGTGCAGCTGAGCATTAAGCCTCAAAACAGTAGTAGCTAGGCCTTTTTGGAGGAATATATCCACAAATCAAAATTCAAATTGATGGTCAAAAAGTTAAACTGTAAATTGTAAATAAAGTTTCATAATTTAAAAGGAATCATTTCAAAAATAAATTATATTTTTTAAAAGATTCTGTTATTTTTATTTTTAGCAAATTTTATTTAAAACAAATCAGCTCTTATGTGATGAGTTAAAATAATTTGAATTCAGAATTTATTAATACAATAAAGATAGATATTAGAAAAAATTTCTAAATGCTTCATTTATTATGTTTTTTTTTATGATGAATGTTTAGGAAAATGTTAGAACATTTTGATTATTATAATTTCCTTCTGAAAACTTCAACATTATTGAAAACGTGGAAAATAAATAAACCGGCTGGACTTTTTGAATATCTTCATTAGTATTTTGATAAAAAAAAATTCTTCTTTCTCCTTCTTTTCTGTTATTTAAATTTTTTCAGAAGAATTATTTAATCCATCCATGAAAAAATTAACTGTATTTCACTCAGTAAAATATTGATAATCTAATATTTGTTCTTAATCAGCTATTAAAATTTTTATTTACTTTTTCATTGTTTACATTTAAATTATTAGCATAAGATAAGGAGAAAATTATATTTTTACAAAATATGAATAATATTTAATTGATAATATTTCTTATATTTATTTTAGTTTGTTTATTTTGCATAATGCACATTTATTTTCTTTAACATTAATGCAAAGTATGATGTGTAAATTAAACTTTTCTAGCACACATCAAATTACATTCTTATTTTTATTATTGAATTACTGAATAAATATGCTCTATTTATTAAATGTTGAAGCTTTTATTTTCATTCTTCATAAAATGTTTACCTTCTTCCTACACAGTCAAAATCAATATATATGTATATTCTTTTATAAAAAATAATGCAATTGAATTATTGAATTCTTCTATATTTAAAGTTTTGATAATTTTATGATCTATAAAGCCATAAACAAATTAATTTGATCATTAATTTCTGTGAGAAAAATATCAAGTTGTGTCATGTACTGTGCATACTTTTTGATTTTTTATAGTATTTCAAAGATATGAATCCAAAAAGTATATTTGTTCTGACACTGAAAATTTTTTATGTAATGAAAATTATACTATGGAAAGATTTAAGACATTCCATATTATATCATATTTATTTCCATATCAATCATTTTATGTTGTTGAATAAAATTAATATATACAAAAACACTTTAATATTTTTCATGAATTAATATTTTTTCTTGTATATTTGCAAATGTATTGATGCAATTGCTTTAAAAATAAAATTGCATGTTATAAACAAAACATTTAATACAAATTTAAGAAAATTTTTGCTCATGTTTACATTATATTGTTAATGTTATAATTTTCTTTTATTTAATTTATTGTTTTCTTAGAGTTTCCCTATCTATAATTTGTAGATGGTTATTTAACTAAATTTGTTAACTGAACTTAGAAATATTAAATTTTGCACTATATTTTTGTAGGGTTTACATCAGATAACAAAAGTTGATACTTTCAGGTAATTTTTTTAAAATATTGTTCTTTTAAAAATTTCTTCTTTTCAAAGAAATATAGGAATGAAAGAAATTGTTTCCTTTTAAAAGATAATAATGTGATTGGAAATTTTATAATTTTATGTGTTAAGATTTTCCTTAAGATTTTTTTATTTAGTGTATCATTTTATGTTTTTAATCTATAGTAAAAAAACCTGAAATAAGAATTTTAAATTCCATAACCTGTCATAATTTCAAAATTAATAAATACATTTGTTAATGATAGATTGTTTCAAAATTTAAAAACATAAGTGTAAATATTTATTTACATATTTACCTGGATGCTACTTTCCATCTTAATTAATAAAGCTTTAAATTATTAAAGTCTCAAATTAAAAAATTCTGCTGAACAGCAAAATTTAAAATTTCTACATTTATATTTTAAACTGAAACTGTATAAGTTTAAAAATTCTATTTTAAATTAATTAAAAAATAATTTAGTAAAGCCATCTGCTTGAAATTTATAATGGGGTTTCAAGCTTATTTTATTACTCATTTAAAGATGTATACTACAAAATTTTCCACTGTTTCAGTGTGTTATGATAAAGCTATGAATTTATATTTTAAAATATATAAGGGTACTACTTTAATGCTTGCAACTTTCAAAAATCATACCAAGTTAATATCTGAATGATTAATAATCCTATGTAAAATCATAGTTAAAAAAATGAATTACTACAGGTTGTATATGATAGAACAAAATCTCTAAATCTCTAAACTATTTCTACAATTATATTTGATAAAATAAAAAATATAATTTTATTTTTGTTATCTCTCTTTCTCTCTATCTATCTATATCTACATTTATTATATATATATATATATAGAGAGAGAGAGAAGACGACAGACAAACAGAGATTATGTTTTTGAAATAAATAATTTGTATGCTATAATTTATTGTTTGAATCATAGCTGCTACTTATGAGAATCAAAAGTTAATGTAAATAAAACTGAACATAAAATTTTGTTTGCAAATTTGTGAGAGTAAATAATATAAATTTTACTTAAGCTTCTTACAACTATTGGAATTTTATATTGCTTACATCTTTTGAATAAGTTTGATTATCTTTATTATGAAAAATTTAAAAAATTATTTTAATTGAAAGAATTATATCATAATTAAAATTTAAATATTTATAAATTAATATTATTTTATAAAATTATTTCTTTAAGCTTTTAAGCCTTTTATTTATAAATTATATAGAGAAACATGTACAAAAATTTTATCAACAATATTTAAAAATGCTTAGTTGTTTTAAAATAAAATGTAATGCTAAAAATGATATGGATCCATTTATTAATTATTTTTTATTGCTAATAATTAATAATACTTGTAAAAAATGTAAAAACTGAGTTATGAAAATCATTTTAATTCAAATGATTTTCATAACTCATTTTCATATTCATTAAAAAAATTTTTTTATTATAATTTAAATGTATTTAAATCTCAAAATTGTGAATAGTCAATCAAAAGCTAACTTTGTTGGTTATCTAGCAACTAGAGCTCTTATAAGTAATTTTTTTTATCCTGAATAACTTGATAAAAATTTAAAATAAATTTCAGTTAAATTTACTTCTAAATTTTAATTTTTTACTGGTTAAAAATTTAATAGACTGAAATGTTAGACATTTTGTAACTTTTTTGAAAATTAAATTCATAAAAATAAAGTATAAATAAATAAACTTAATATTTAAATAAAATTTAAAATATTTACTTTATTTCACATTATTGTCTTTGGAAATTCAAGAAATTGCATGCTTTTGTGTTTGATATTTTTAAATGAAACTTTTTTCTTAATGTGAATTTAGAAAATTCACAAAATTTTATTTCATGCTTTATAATCTCTTAATGTTGTTATGATTCTTTATAATTTATTGTAATTATGTAGCTCTTCTCTAAATAAAATTACTCTTTTATTTTACCTACAAATCAACAGAAATAAACATCAGGATGCATGTTAGATGAAAATTATTTTTAAAATTCTGCTCTACAATCTTTGTGTGAAAGGGGGCACAAAATTCGGTGTGCCATAATCAAGCCTAAGAAGAGTTCTGTCATAATTCACATCTGCTGTCTAGTTGTTAATAATATAAAGTTTTAATTTAAAATCAATACTTGCATAAATATGCTCGGATTTTTTCCATTACATAGAGATGCATTATTGGAGGTATCATTTTTATATTAATGTAGATTATTAATATAAATAGGATAAAAATAATTATTCTTTAAATTATTGTCCATTAGGATTTTCAATAATATAACTCTTCCATCTAAGGGTATCATTATGTTTGCTGTTTAGGAA
The DNA here is from genome assembly GCA_037975125.1 of Latrodectus hesperus. NCBI lineage: Eukaryota > Metazoa > Arthropoda > Arachnida > Araneae > Theridiidae > Latrodectus > Latrodectus hesperus. The sequence goes on from CM075858.1 coordinate 56,311,149, forward strand.
TTTTTGCTATTGCTTAAAAATAAAAAAATTCTGAGGAATTTTAAAATTATAAACTTTGAAAGGGGGAAATTTCATTACACATGACTATAAAACGATTATACTTTTATGTCTTCATAAAAGCATAATAGTTTTGTAACCAAAATAAACTTAAAGAAATATTTGTTAAGATTTTTAAACAATTATGACTTTTAAACAATTATTAAACTACAATTATGAACTCAGATATATAATTTAATTACTTCTAAAGCATCTAAACTCATCTCTTATGAAAATGTCAATTTTTATTATATTACAAAATAAAAGACTTTTTTGAACACTCCATTACAATAATAATATTTGTTAATTCTTAATGAAATTCTAGAACATGTTTCACATAAAAAAAGAAAAATTTTGCAATTTTCCAGAAACTTGTGTGTTTAAGACCCATCACTCTTTCAAATAGTAACTGTATAAAATGAAGCCATATTGTGCTATTAATAAGACATTGTGTATGGAAATTAATCTTATGTTCTTATTCAGGGTTGAAGAATACTGGGATCCTACCAAAGAGGATCTTGATCGATTACAAGTTACAAGAGAAATACCAATGATTTTCATTTTACTTTGCAAAGATGCCTTGGACTCCAATCAACCTGGGTAAGTTTCTTTGATTTTCATACATGTTTTTATTTCAAGCACAATATTATATTAGCTAATTGAAATAATAAACTCCTTGTGCATGTGTGATAATGATGATGAAAAGTATTAATTATTTCAGAACTTTGGAAGAAAAACATTATACTATTATATGTTGTTGCAGTGCTTTAGAACAGAAACATTGTGTATGTGTGTGTGCGTGCATGCGCAAAGATTCTGTTAAAAAAAACTCAGTAATAATTAATACTTTTTCAGTTTTTTATACACACATATTCAATCACTTTATTATTTAATTTTGAATATATATGTATATTTGTATCATAGTCTAACAAATTTTCTAAGGTATGTTACAAAATTATGTGACTATTTACCTTAGAAAAGCAAATTTTTAAAATTTTAATTAGCATTTTAACTTGAAATGTAAGTTTTTTCTTTAAGAAAAGTTGCTAGTTTTGTATAAAATATCACTTACATTATTTTTCCGTGATATAATTTAAAATAAATTGAAGAAACCTGGAACCTATTAATTAAAACTGAAAAATGTCAAATTTTATCTTTTAAGGCTGATGAGTTTGTAAACAACTATGTAATATCTCGTAAAACTATTTAAATTTTAGAAATGTGAACAAAATATGGCAAAAGAGAATTTATTATTTTTACAACCTAAACCTTGTCTGAGCTGCAGAAAACTGCCTTTTAGCTAATAATAATGGGAAATTGTTGACAAAAGCTATCCACATTTTTTATTCATAAATTCTTGGTTTGTAAAGTATATAGTCTATTAAAATGATCATTTTAATAAATATATGATGTAGCTGTTGACATTTTAAGATAGTACCTATATCGTATGTGTATAAGGTACCTATATCATATGTGCAGCAAATTATGTGATATTTCTTGCTGCACATGTAGATATGTCAGATATCTTACAGAATTTGACATGTATCTGTTTTTGGAGCTTGTAAAATTCAAAAAAGAATCGATAAAAATCTTAACAAACTGCTTATACTTATTTTATTTGCCATAAAAAAATTTGGGAAAAAGGGAAAATTATATTGTTGACATAATTTATCTCAAATCAATATTTTTCCTAGACAGTTAATATATTGGTTGAATAAATGAGCTAAAAAAAGTAGTGAGTAATGATTATAATTTTGTATTTCATACTTAACTGATCTTTCATTGCTTTCTTTTAAATATTTCAAATTGAAATGAAAGAGTGTAATTAAAAATGCTATTATTTATGCAAAATATATTTTTCAATTAGCATTTCTGTATGGTATATTTTCAGGACTCTATTTTCATAAGTTCTGGACAACAATTTTTAAATTTAAAAATAAGGATTATTAACATTCTGAGATTGGAAAACTTGATTTAAACAATCTGTTGAAAATTATATGTAAGATTTTTAAAAATTTAAACTAGCTGTTGAAAATTAAAATGAATATTTCTCACTTATTTAGTAAATCAAACCATGCAATTTTGTAATAGTAACATGAAATCCAACTTTACATAATAAGATTAAGAGTTGTTCATTCAACAACTTTTAATATGAACATAAATACTTATTTCAGAACTAATGCATTTTTGTAGAACTTCAACATGAAAAGGATCTATAAATTTTCTTAATTAAAAGAATGACTTATTTGACGTTATACACTTTTTTATTCTATACAATTAAAATTTCTGTTTTCAAGAGCAAAAAAGGAAATTTGATATTTCTTTCGTTATTTTTTCTTTCTTTAAAAAATTCCCTTATTTCGTTCCTGTAGTTTTATAGAGTTTTTTCTTTGAAATAAACTATTTTAAATCTTGTTCCAAAACTATAACTGCACTCTATAATAAAAAGGAAATGTGATTCCCCTTCTTGCTATGAATTTCAGTTCAGAGTAATAGTTTATTATTAAAGAAGACATATCAAGTACAATTAATTATAAATTAAATGGTTTATATGAAAATTTAGGGCTTTGAATTTGATCTAGGGCGTTGAAGTCAATTTCATTGAAATAATATTTATATATATTTTAAAGCCCTTAAAAGTAAAACTCATATATATTTAAAAGGGAATACATTGTTACTGATTAAATGGGAAATATTGTTACTGTTAATTTGATTAGCTTCCTACTCGTTTTTTTTCTAACTTTAATTATGAATATATTATTTGTGAGGTTAAGTGTTAGTTCTGTGACTTCACACACACAGTTCAATTTCTTAAAAATTCTACTCTCTTTATGGCCACCAATGTCTGTAGTGGTTTGGAATCCACTTATAACTAGATACCAATTAAATTAACAAAAATAATTGGTAAAAATGGTTACTGCTTGGTTTTTAATTTAATAACTTGTGACTTTCACTCTAGGCATTGATGATTGTAGTAATTTGCAATCAATGTTAAACAGATAAACTAATTATCATGTTCAAAAAAAAGCAAACCAAATTATAAAATTACTAACAAACATTTTGTTTTACAATAACTTAATTTACTCATTGACATTTGTATTTTAAATACTAGTAGTTAGTCATTAATTAATCAATATAGGATATTTTCGAAGGTTCAAGTAAATGTTTTTCATGTATCTTTCATTACATTAAAGATTATATTTGTATGAAAATGTATTTTGTTATTGGTTATGTAGTTTATTAAACTACTATTGCTTTGTTTTAGTTATCAAGGGCCACAAGAAAATGGACGTTTTCCTAAAAGGAATTATAAAAGAAAAAACACTGAGGAACATCGAGCTGCTGATGATAAAACGAAGAAAGATGTGACATGAATTGTATTTATATTACTTAGTGTTATGTTGTTTAGTTTTGTTTGAAATTAATAAAGATGTTTTAACTATAAACCAATGTTTACTTTTGTTATATAATTGTGATTCGATTCTAATATTAATTACACATTCATCAGAAACAATGTATTGGATAAATCGCTTGCCATAATTAATCTAACTAGTTAGTTAATTTTTGGTAATTAATATAACAAACATTCATATTAAATAAAAATTTCTACCATTTAAACATTAAATTATTATTTATGAGAATCATAGTTAAATTGTTGCTCTTAAAAAGTTGACTTTTTGAATAAAATGAAAACTTATTTGATTAATTAACAAAGAACAGTGCGACAAATATTACCAAACCGTTACTTACTTTATTGATTAATGATCCAAGAAAATATTCCAAATTGTGTTTCATTAAGAAATGGAGATGAAGCATTAATTTAATTCCAATTACTTTATATTTAATCTTATTCTGTTGTCTTTAATGATATTTATGGAAAAGTTTATTGCAAATTCGGTTTTGTATTTTAGAAAGTATAAAATTAAATTAAACGCATATTTTATGGAATATTTTAAAATAGTGTGGTTTTTTATCTTCCAAATATTAATTTTAACAGTTGAATGTTTTTAAAAATTTACATATTTTTTAATTATTATATTTTGTTTCATTATTTTTAAAAACAAAGTTAAAGTTTTCCAATCCATGAATTTTGAAAAAATACATTGTTTAGATAGAAGAAGCTGCATATTCATTAACTTTAGCTTATAAAAAATTTTTTAGTTATTTCAAAATATTTAATTTGTAAGCTTTTCAAAGTAAGAATTCATTGTTTAAAATTATTGTAGTGTATATAATTTATAATTGTGATAAAAATATTTTATTGTAACCTGAATAAAACTAAAAAATAATCATATTGTAATATTCCTTTGTAGATCAGTTTTCCAGAAATGAATGATTATATGGGTATTTTCAGCAAGATAATGCATTACCTCACTTTTGATTTGAATTCATGAAGTGTTAAATTTTTTAGGATAGTTTATATGTATGTAAAAGTTTTACTACTACTCATAGAAAATTTACTAGTACTTTACTAGAAAATTTATTTCCATTTTTTCTCTTTTTTTAAAATTCTGTGAAACTTTCTGAAAAGTTGTATTTTTATACAATCTTTTTAAATATGTTGAAAATATAATTGTACGAAAAATCGATGTTGAAAGTATATAAAAAGCAGGCTTTGAATATACTCATAATTTTTATTTTTAAAATTATTCATATCAGTTTAATGATTTGAAGATTTTCAGTAAAGATTGTAAAATTTTTTGTCATTGCCCCAGATCCTTTTATTTATGCTCATAAGTTAATTCTTAAAGATAATAAAAGGCATATTATGCAAGACATTATAAATATCTGTTATTCTTTTCTTAAAAATACTACACGTCTCAGTTTACTTAATCTAGTATGGTGTTGTACTGATAAACCTTGATCTTTTTTTAGTGGTTTTGTTTTGTGATCATTTTAGCACAGTTGTAGGGTAATTTAAAAAACTTATATAACCTATATACACTGAAAGGCGCAATCGAAACGTTATCTCAAAACTTTTACATATCTTAGTTTACTTAATCTTATAAAGTGCTGCAGTGGACTATATCATTCAGCTTTTTTTTTTTTTTTTTTTTTTTTTTTTAAGTTTATATCGGTGAAGATTTCTAAGCCATTTACTAAAGATAAATTTCTAGTTTCATTTTAAATACTCAGCATTGTTTATGTATCTAAAAATGTTCTTTAAGTTCTCTACTACTACTTAAAAAGTAATTTTGGCATTTTTATTGAAAGTTCTTTGTCGCCGTGAAGAAAATAATGTTACAAGTGAAATAAAAGGATTTGAATTGGTTTGCATAAACATTAGGCCTTATTCGCTTGTTGCAAGGAAGAAAATCACAACAGTCCCAACCATACAACTCAACAGGTGTGTGTGCACAGAAAATAAAAATGCGATTTCTAGCTCTTGGGTGTGGAAGATGTGTTTTTGCTGTCTATTCAATAAAAGCTGAAATCGAATCCGAGACATTCGACTTTGAATAGTGTGGTCTTGCCATCTTCACTGTCATCAATGAGAACATGCAGAGGGGTGTTATCATATTGTTAAAGTTAAGTTATAAATGTTAAATTGATTAAACACGCTGAATGTTAATTAATACCCGCAATCACATTTTATATTCACAGTGTTAAAACTATTGCACTAATAAGTTTTGTTTGTTGAACATCGACAGTTGAGCCTGTACCTTCCATTCCACGAAACGTCAGTAGAGGGATGTTTGAACCCTAGGAAACGCTTAATGGGTATTAGCTCTTTGTATGATTGAATCTTCAACTTGATCGTGTATTGAATCAATTTTTTTCTGATCACGAGAAGGACGGCATTCTCTGCCAGGCTATTTTGAAAAATTAAATTGACAATATCTGTGCCTAGGAAAAATTTCTGTCTATGTGTAAAAACGCTCATTAAATTGTTATGAACAAGAAAACTTTGAGTTTTTTTTTATTATTATTAAACTTTAAGATTATTATAAAATATTCCTTGTAATAAAATAAAATTTTTTAAAGAATTAATTTTATTACGAAGAAAAATAACAGATTTATTATAATTATTAATAATACAGTTCCTATTATTAATAATAGTTTTTTATAGAATTTAATATATTTTATAGAAGAAAAATAATATAATAATTATTTTCCTTCATTTAATTCAAAATAAAATTTACATAATTTTTTTTATGGAAGACTTTAAAATCGGAACTTAATTTTTTTATGGAAGGCCGTTATAATATATATATATATATATATATATATATATATATATATATATATATATATATATATATATATATATATATATATATATATATATATATATATATATATATGTATGTATATATATATATATATATATATATATATATATATATATATATATATATATATATATATATATATATTAAAGTTTACAGATTCATGGATATTTAAAAATAAATAATTTCTTTTACTAAATGTGCATACATACAGAATGGTGTATGTGAGCCCCAGACTGTACCTTTAGGTTAACAGGTTTGGATAACTCGCGCATCACGAAATGCTTCGCAATATTGAACTATGGTCAGATGACAAGGTCACATCTGAGCTGGCACTCTCCTCTCCACATCCACTCCACACAACGGAAGGTCTTTGGACATCACATATTAACGTGGACACGTCCTCAATCCACGGAGCTCCAGCAACCCAGTGTGAAAGAGAGTACGGCGTGGTCACCCTCCCAACCCCAGTTCGTGGCAAATGATGCTTCAATTTGCTACTAAATGTACAGTAAAGAAAATGTTTTACGAAAAATAAGTAAATTAAATATGAAAATAAAAAATTATTAAATACTAAAAAAAGCTACGTCACATCACCATCATAACTGGCTCGACAGCCCACTTTTTTAAAAGGTCTAACCAGATTCTTATCCTCTTAGCTGTGGATCTCCAGTTTTTGGTTTAAAAAACAATAAAATTGGAATCCAAACAGTAGATCCATCTCTTTATCTGTGTACTCCTTGGTTGTTGTCCTCAGAGAGCTGCATTGAAATCTATCACATTTCATTCCCATGAGATGACTGGAAAAAAATTCCACGAGTAAAGAAAATTTTTCGTTGGACAGCGATGTAAAGGTATACACAGATTGTCACGCAGCTATTTGATTAAATGTGTGTGTTTCTTTATTTTATTTTATTTTATTTATTTATTTTTTTGTCAATTATATGCAGTTAAGTTATTATGCGTGATAAATATTTTTTAAAGAAAATACAGTATCTTTACATAAACACAGTAAGCAAAATATAGAAATTTTTTGGGTTTTGGAAATGTGTGCGTGTGTAAGTATTTGATTTTTTAATATGGGATTTTTTTGAACATTTTAATATATGATTATTAATAACACTGGTGATTTTAAATATTTTTCATAATTAAAAGTTTTTGACTCGATGTTTTGTTTGAATGGCGTATTAAACATTAAAACAGATAATTTTTTTTACGTATAATTAATATATAATTTTCTATTAAAAATGTAATTGTTTTAATGGCATATTAAATATATATGATCACAATATAATTAGCTATTAAATAATATTTCATTCAAATCTAAAAAAAATAATAAACTTTCATTATACTTATTAAAATTTTTAGAAGCATAAAGTAAAACAAATATTTATTTATATTTATAAATACAAATTTTTTGGGAACTTAGATACAGTGAAAAGTATCCAGCGTAATATACAAATAATATTAAAGTGTTTCTCATTGTAAATTATAGATTATATCCAAAGTCCTATAAATAGAATATTATTTTACAGTATCAATTCCTGCATTAATTATTATCTTGTAAAATTCATAATCACAATAATATGTGCTTCTCAATTTTAAAACATCAGCAATTCTCTCAAATGTTATTTTAACATAAAAAGTGTGTTGCTATTATCGTCTAAAATCAATTATATTTTAATATGTTCTTACCATTTTTGAATTTAAGGGAATTCAGAAACAAAATATTTTTCAATAATAAATAGAGCAAGATCTTGTGACTCTGAAAAACATTCTTTAATAAAAAATAAATTTTATAATAAACTTTTCGTTACAAAATACGAATTTGAAATTTTTGTAGTAAATAAATCAATATTGTAAATACATAAATTTCTTTTCGAATCAATTAAAGAAAGATAAAAAGAATTTACAGCAAATGTTTTAGGACATTAAAATAATGTGTGTACATATATAAAGATTAGCATTTTAATAATATAAAGCTCTATTTTGATATAAGGATATAATTTTTTAAATAAACAATAAATATTTTAATGATTCAAACATTATTGCAAATATAATTGCTTAATTCACCCAATACTATTCTCATTAGTAATATTTTAAATATTTGTTATAAATTCCATATATTTATGCATTTTATGAACGTTGCTTATTCATATTATTGATTTAAAATGATTATAAGAAAATAATTAGATTCTATTTCTATGATAGAATTTCTAAAAATTGTATTCTGTTATTATTGTATCTATTTTAACTTCATTCTTGGAAAAACTTGTGAGGTTTGAATAATGTTTATTAAAACACAATTTCATTTAAAAAATGGCATAATATTTTTTATTTTCATAAGTTTTTATTTTTAACAATTTTTGTTTCTTGAACTTCTTTAATTTGAGGGAATTTAAATTAAGTTTCATTCCCATTCAAACGTAAAACTGTTTTTACTTTAACCGCGATCAATAATAAAAGGGATAATCCAAATGGATTATAACAATGAACTCATTGTCAACCTCTGCTTATAATTTTAATCTAATCGAGTACATCGAGAATATTGTATTCTGATTGCTTTAAAAGTTTCATTTCTTGAATGTAAACTTTTTTTGAACTTTTTCTTCTGATCATTTTTTATATTTAAAATAGAATATTAACTTTTCTTGTGAATAATTTTAGTAATCCTTTTTGTTGGCAAACTTTTAAAAAATTAAGTTATGGCAACAAACAATTATAAGGGGATCTACACAAAATAAAAACAAATTTTTCTTGGGGCAACAGAATATATTTGTAGGAATTGTCGGACTATATGAAAAATCCTACGATCAAAAATGATAATTCTTAAATCTTAAAAATAACGAAAAAAAATTCTTTCAATGAAAAGAAAATTTGTTCTTATTAGTTCGAGATATTTATTGCGATAATTTTTGGGTGTTTTTATTATTCCGTTTTTTTATTAGAACACATATTTTTTTCAAATTCTTCTAGATTACGTTTGAAATGTTCTAAAAATTTTATTCGGAAAAGCGGGAAAGCAAAAGGACTTGAACTAAATTTTTACATATTCTTTGCCGTTTAGTTTATTCTGAAAGGTAAAATAAATACTTAGAATTTATTTTATTCCTGCAGGATGTCTTTCCTAGAGGTAATTTAATTTTTATTAATATCTAGTTATATAAATATATATTATGAATTCAAATCTCAAAATTCATTTCAAAAAATTAAGGTGATCTTTTTTATTATTTTCAGAAAAAACTTAAGAAACTCAGAGTTAAAGAATTGAAAATCCTATTGGAAAATAACAATATATCTTGTGCTGGAAATAAAACTGTATTATTTAACAGGGCAATGTGTCTTTTATACAGTCCTAAAAAAGTGAAAAGTATTGCGCAAGAAGTTGATGAATTGTACAAGTAAGTATATATCTTTCTTTTTGTTCTTATTGATAAAAGTATAAATTTGTTTCAATTGAGCGAAATTATATAAAATATATTTAAAACAATGTTACATTAATTTTGATAATCTTATTAGTTTGACGTTAGAATTTAGATTATTTATCTTAATAATGTTTTACTTGTGTGGGGAAATATATAATTTCATCTAATAGATTTGTTATTTTCATTGAAATATGTAAAGATTTTGATCATAAGACGGTGTTATTGTATGTTTTAATTTATCAATAAAGTTCGAAATCTTATGATGTCGAAATTATCAAGTTAATTTTAAAATGATCCGCTTTCATTAAATTGCAAAAATATATATGAAATGTGCTTTCAATGAAGTGTATAAGCATTTTCATATATAAACTTAAGCATGAAGATTCACAAACAAATGTAATTTTCTTGCAACAAAATAAGCCATACTTATTTAATCTCACTGATTATTAGACTGCATTAATAAATATATGTAATAATATCATGCTTATTGTAAAAGTAGGTAATTAATGACATTTAGTCTTTAAAACTATATATATATTTGATTCTCTGTATTCTATTTTATTTGTAACTGCTTGTATCATATAAGCTGTTGATTGATATCAATTTGATTTTATTGATAAATATCTCAAATAAATAAAATATTTTTCAACAGCACTTGCCTAGTGACAATGTAATTAATTTATAATCAATTATTAAAATCAATGTAATTTTTTTAATAAATGATTGATTTAGTATAATTTATTTATTGACCAATTTGCATTATGCTAATTACTATACATCATATGAATTAATAAATGTTATATTTAAAAAAGTTTGAAAATAAAATAACCGAACTATTATAAGTTAACATTATAAAATTATGTGTTACATTTATTTTCAGTTTCGGAGCTACAGTATATGTAAAGTAATAAGTTGAGAAAACAGACATTATCACTGAGCTTTTTCCTTACGAACCCCCAATTTCCTTATTTCATTTTCCATTTTTTAAATATGAGGTAAAATTCATTAATTGTGAAATCTAAAAGTAATCAAATTCATGAAATATGTATACTTTTTTATGTTAACTATAATAAGAGATTAATATACAATGACAGTGATTAAAAATGTAAAATTTTCATTTTTAATATCATATTCTGTTTTATTAATGTTTTGTATAGTAACATATGAGCCACTCAGATACCTATGTGGTTAGTTCCATTTTTTAAACATATTTTGGTTTTTCTAAATTTTAATGAAATGGATGATATTTTTAATTATTTAAGAATTTATTCTTACTTCAGTTTTCAGATTAGATATTTCTTTTTTTTTTCTGAATAAGGTAAAAATTAATTTTAAATCTCATTTTGAATAAATTTACATTTAATGAATTTTTTTGCATACCTTTGAAATAAAAACTAAATTATTATTCTTTCGAAGTGGTAACATTAAAAAGACAAGTTCCTTATAAACTTCATTCATTCACTTTTTTTTTTCTATTTAGAATTATTCAAAATACAAACTTAAGAAAAATGCTTAATGAGAGAAAGAGTTTTACAAAACTGTTGCTTTTTAATTTAAAATACAAAAAATTTTTGTTAGAATATAAAAACATTGTAACTTTAAAATATTCATGAAATTTTTTTTGAATAATCAATAAATGATTTTTCTTTATTAATTTATAAGAACCATGACCTTTAAAAGGTTGAAAGTTTAAAGTAAGGTTATAAAAAATAAAAATTTCCAGTGAAATAGAACACATTCTAATTGAAAGTAAAATGCATTCTAATTATAATTCAAATTAAAATAATCATACTGTTATTATATTTTATTTTATGATATATTGATATATCATAAAATACTGAAAGTGCAGAAGATAATTCAAAAGATTAAGAAGTTGGTAAGAAATTGCAGCAAAAATCCCTGTAAATGGTCTCAAAATACTGGAAAAATGAAATATAAAAAATAATATATATAACAGCAGAAATATATTGAAAAATAACATACAACAACAAATTTTTATTTTCTTAAGCACTCTATTTTTATTTTATTTTCTCATTTTTTATTTAATGGACCTTTAAATAACGAATCAAAAAGCATTCATTACAAATATTCATTTCTACCATCTAAATAAATCTTTATCTATTTTATAGTTTCATGTATTACGAATATTCCTTGAGAATTTTATTCTAATAATTATTCATCTTAAAACAAAAAGGGGTTTTATTATAAGTAATGTGAACGATTATACCGTACAACAATAGTTTGAAAGAGTTGATATTTTGAACTGATTTCAGATGAATTTGATGTACTGAATTCAAACATAGCCTTTTTGGTACTCAAATTTCTAAAAGATAATATTTTAGCAAAATATGCCTTTGATTTTTATGAATTAATTATATAAATTAATTAAAAAATTTGAAATTCTTTTAATTATATCATACAATTATGATGTAATGATAAATAGTTATAAGTTTTGTCATACAAATATTACCCTTTAGAATAATTTGGGAGCCAGAAAGACAATGAACCAGGTATAAAGTTCCACAATTTTTGGGCTAAAATAAAGAATATTTTGCTAAAATGTCCAAAAGTGGAACTTGAAGTAGAAACTTAGGAAGCCGGACATGAAAGTAGTGCTTCAAATTATCCATTAGAAAATTTTTTATTTGAATGTAAATATTTAAATTTAAAAATATTTCTTGGCTAATTGTTTTGTTTTCTTTTTTCTTTCAAAAGGTTATTCTTAACTTAAAATATAATCAGAGTGAAAATATTTTTTTTTCAAGCAAAACATTCTTTGGGAGTTTAAGAATCGATTTTGAAAATTTCTCGCTCTCAAATTATTTTAACGGACTAAATACTCTTTCTCCTAAGCGAATCCACAACAATCTCTCAATCGACCTATAATAAAAATGCAACTGACAAGAAAACATTATGCTTAGATTCAGTATCCTGTCCAAATAAATTAAAATCAGCTTTAAATTCTATGGACCAAAACTTGTTTCTTTGAAGCAGAGTTATAAAGCAAATAAATGATTAATAAAACTTGATTTACTTTTTAATTTACATAACAAAAAACAAAACAGAAAGAAAATCATTATTATTATCATACAGAGTATTACTTAAACAAAAAAAAAATTCGAATTAAGTGAATAAAAGATTTATTTTATAACAAATCAGCTTCAGATTTGTACATCTATAGTTAAAGGAATCAATAAAAAACTATAACCCTTATAACATGCTTATAGTTAGGCATTATTAAGTAATATTTTTTAAAAAAAGTAATATCAAAATTGAAATATATAAAGCAAAGTATTGTATATTATAGATTGAGTTTTATTCCTATAAGAACAAAAAAGAAGAAAAACGATGAAAGGGAAGAATTGACGCCACAACTACAAACTTTTTTATTGTTTAATGAAATACAAAAAATAGTTAAGAGTCAAAATCTCGGTAAGTTATTTAATTTTCTTGTGACTTTTTTATCTGTTATTTGTTAATCTAAGCAATACATCTTGTATTTATTAAGATTACTCCTTTTCATTGATTTGCTAAAATTATTTCAAGAAAATGTTTTAAATAACTTAAGATATATATATATATATATATATATATATATATATATATATATATATACATATATATATATATATATATATATATATATATATATATATATATATATATATATATATATATATATATATATATATATATATATATATATATATATATATATATATATATATATATATATATATATATATATATATATATATATATATATATATATATATATATATATATATAAAATCATAAAATTAAGATTCAAGAACACGCTTTTGCTTAATCAAATTTATCGCTGAAAGTTTGGTTTCAGAACTGTAACAAATGGATTCAACAACCATCTCGAGTGAGTATGTTTGTAGAAATTAGGGATATGCTTTATAGTGTAGGGGCAATCATATTAGACCTTATGTGCAAATTATGATCGTAGAAATAATTTATTTAGCATTACAATTATCTAGCTAGAAAAATAAAAATTTTATAAACACACTGAATGTTTCTCAAAGCATTTAAAAACTCCAATTATTTATTAATTTAATCAATAAGCGTATTCAATAATGCTATACATTCTTAATAATTAAGATAACAAAATATTAATAAGATATTTATATTTACATATATATTTTTTTATGTTTTTACATCAAAAAACTTATTTAAAAACTGCAATATCTTCTTCCATAATCATAGCATATTACTAACTTTTCTGTAAAGTATTCGTTTTGCAATTACATAAGACATAATATCAAAATTGCTACGGGATTGTCATATATTGGTCGGAAATTTTTTACTTAATATGAAGAGAAACAAAATTTCTCTCTACTTGCAAAATTCCACTCAATCTTTTTTTTCCACCAAGACCCGATATGTTATTTTTTTCGAATTATCCAAATTATAAACGGAAAGATTCAACAAAGGATGGTTCTTTTAATCAAGTCGTTTTTTTGAAAATAAAAATGAAACTGATTTTTTGATCGTTATTCATATTAAATAATTCTTTTTGTAGGATTTTGTTGGCAGCAAGTTAAATGTAACTAACTTTATGTAATCGTATGTAATAAATATCTATTGTTACAAAGAAAATGCTATGAAGGCTTAAATGAATAAATTAATCAGGATCAAAAATGAAAACAGGAATAAAATCACCAACTTTTAAAATTTATAAAAGAAATGAAAAGAATACCAAAATCAAATTTAAATTACAGGTAGAGAAAGAAAATCAATAAATTTCTATGAGTAAAATAAAATTATATATAATTAATTGTACAAAAATGTAAATAATATGGGCGATATTTTTTTCCAGTTCTTGAAAATGGGCCAATGATTGTAGAGTTTGTTTTACCATCAGCCATGGTGAAGAAAATAATTGAAGGGTGAGTAAAACCTATTACATATAACTGATTTAGTTATTATTATTATTATCACTATATATTCTATTATTATTTTATTATATTGTACTTTATTAATATTGACATTAAAAATTTCTATTTACTTATTTTTTCTTATGATGACACAAAATAATCTTCAATATCTTACTAGTCATTCAAAATTTCCTAAATGTCATGTTTATGCAACATTTATATTTCGTAAAAATTAGGACTATCAGCATGTTCTAGATTTTAATAGAAAAATAATAGAAGAGGCAAAAGGAGAAATTGCCTCAAATGACAACTTCGGTCAACTTGTGCAAAAAGAGACAACAGAAAAATGAGCATCAACTATGAATAATAAACACAGATATCATTTGATTAAAAAAGATATTTTGAGTTATTTAAAATGTTTTAATGTATAATTCATGCATAAAGAAAGTTTCAAAGTTTCTCTAACATTCTCTTTGTCACAAAATTTTCTCAGTAAAATCATTTCAATATACTTCCAAATATTTCACTTAAAAAATTGCATTTAACTTCAGATATTTATGAAGAATATAACATGTTCTCACAAAAAACTTCCAGCTGTTATTTGATCAGTTGGTTGAGTTTTTCAGATAATTATTATGTTTTTAAATTATGGTGCTTATGCAATAATTGCTTTCAACTTTTTCTTTTAAAGAAGGTTTATTTTTAAAACAGTATAGAGATATCAGAAGTCATAAAAATATTAGAAAATACATATAAACCATAAAATGGTTGTTTTTTTCTTTCCAGTTGAGATCATGATTACGCCACTTTATTACAATTCTCATTGGTTTAAAGTAACCATGAAATCAGATAACGTTCCATTACGTCATCCGACTTGTCGACGATTTCGCTGCCTGCCTTCAAATCGCATTCTTTGAGCAGCAGCAAACAAGGGGAAGTTCATCATGGAATATTTGAATGTCGTCGACGATGAGAAAAAATCCTTTCATGATTTTTACGATAAATAAAGAAGTAAAGAAAAAGAATTATATTTTTTTCTGTTTGCAAAAGTTTTCGAAATCATGACAATTTTCTGTTGTTCTAAATAATTGGTTATCAAATTTTGAACTCTTTACTAATATTGCTTCCAAAATTGAACACGTTGAAAATAGAACAGAAGAAAAAGCAAAATGAAAAAGAGAAGATTAAACATCCACTATATGGTTAGTTTAAATAGGCAAAGATAATTCTTTTCTTTCTTTCTTTTTTTTTTTTTCTTGTAGTTATTCTGTCTTTGACTTTTTCTACCTATTAATGTAAAAAAGAGACGATTACATTTAATCTGATACTAATTTAACATAAAATTTATTCAAGTCTATATTAGGATTACAAAACACATTTTTATATATGCTTTTATAAAAATTAATCAAAAATATGTAAATTTGTAATCTATATATTTTATATTTTCACCAGATTACAGGCACTTTTTGGGCGTGATATTTTCACTTATATTACTATTATAATCTCTTAGAAGTTAATTGTAACTTTCTTATAACTTTTAATATTCAAGTTATATATTTAAAGAATTCTAAGTCACTTCCTACGCTGGATTCAAATTAATTGAAAATAATATTAGTTCCCCTAAAAGCGCTAGGCATATCTATTTATAAAACTGCAAGCACAATAAGTTATCATGTGACTGATTGGTATTATTTTCCATTCTCTTACGTCTGTCTAACCAATAATATCTGAGTGGCAATAATTGTTGAAGGAATAATTGTAGTGGGAGTAGTATTTAAAGTGCAGTAACGCGCATTGTTTAGTGAAAAAGATAATGCCTTTTTTCCATTTTTTTTATTAAAAACTTTCTGTAATTCATTAAATATAGAAAAAAGCTTGAAATTTATCAGCTATGTGCCTATTTATCAAATAAATTAACGAAGAGCTCAATAGAAAATAAAGTTTTCAGAGATAAATGATTATACTATAAAAGCATAGGAATTTTTGAGTCAATTTATTAATTTGAGATAGGGGAGTCACATGTTTAAAAATGTTTTATCTTCTCTTTAAACCCTCTTTGACATATATGTATATGGAACTGCAGTATATATATCATTGTTTTGTAATCATTCATTAGTCCATTCTAATTAACATATTTTTAAACAATTCAATCAAACACAAATATCGGTGACGATATAACAGAATTGTTGTTGCAATTGTCGAAGAGTCGCCTTCTCGTTTCTTTTTGTATAGTTTTTAAGTTAAAAGCTTTTAGAAAATAAGTTTCATAAGCAATTGATCAATATTATATTTCGCGATTACGAGTTGTCACACACACACACACTATATATATATATATATATATATATATATATATATATATATATATATATATATATATATATATATATATATATATATATATATATATATATATATATATATATATTCACTAGATGACGTTTGCTTTGATAAGATAAACAAGTCAAATCCGGATAATCTGGAAGTTCTTGCCTTCCTATAAAAACCTCTAGTAATATTTTTATTTATGAAATGTAGATGAAAAATTAAACTACGCACTGAAAGACAAGTTGCATAAACGCTGTCTAGCCTGAAAATGATCTATGTAGAAGATTATCTTTGCTATTGCTAAAACATCTACTTATTCATGTGAGAATAGACCCACAAGGGAACATCAAAAGAAGGCACATTTAATTTTTGAAAAAAAAAATGGCCAATATTGAATATCGTCATAAAATCATACCAAAATACTTACTCAGTGGAATATAGAAAAATCACGTTCACAAATTTTCACGAATCAAAATGCAGCAATTCTGAATGGTGAACGCCTCATTAAGATGAAATTGCGCTTCGTTAGTCTGTAGGGTATTCTATGATCAAAATAAATTCTAAAACAGACATATCTTATAGTTACATTACATAAAATTTAATGGAACAGTTCAAATCAATATCCAGATTAAAAATATCTTGATTTCTTCCGGTTTCTTTTATTAATGTATATTTTCATGCAATTACAGAAAAAGAAACATTTTCTTAGCTCTCTGTCTTCTCTTTGATCTAACGACCAACAGCTTGCTGCATGTTTGTGTTTTAAAAAGTGTTTTTATTGCAGATATAAATATTATTAAAATAAAGATATTTTGATAGTAATTTTAAAATTAATTAGAGAATAGAAATTAATGTTATTTTTTATATTATGATTATTCTCATAAAATTTTCCTTTAAAGTTTTCTTTAACTGTATAATTTTTTAAGGAATAATCCTGAATGCCGTGATGGTCAGTTAGAGATGATGTTCGAAGTACAATTGAAATTTGAAGAAACATTTGGCATCAATGAATGGGAAGATTTATACATAAATGTCGAAGTGAATGGAACTCCATTAGATGTAATTACCATTTTTAATTTACTTTGTGTATTTCATTTATCGCATTGAAAACTTTTATTATTTACATAATATCTATATTTTTTATGCGGAATACTTACGTGGCCTTTAAAGACTGTAGTTTGTCTTTTAATTATTTCAATTTGCAATAATATATTTTTTTCGGAAAGTTATTTCCTAATGCAGTTATTATGCTTAACTTATTTGAACAATATTTCAACGATAATGCAGTGAATATACAACCCTTCGCTATGTTATGGATAACCCTTCTCATCATTTACTATAATGTATATATACTATTATTTTCTTAATTCAATTTAGAATATTTCGATATATCTTCGGCTGCTTTATTTAACTAAGGCCTTTTTCTTACCTATTTATAACTAGTGAAGAATAATATTGATTGGGATAATATAACGGTTCTGATAAGTTAACTATGAAATGTTATTTAAATACGCAGAGTAAATCTAGAACGAAGAAACTAAAGTATATAATTTAGAAATGACCTACACAATTATTATTAATTATTCACTATACCTGTGCAAAGCATACTATTCAGTAAATTTACATTGCTAGCTATCTATTTCTGTCAATTCCATTTATTAAAAAATAAAAATAAAAACTTGTGGATCTAAGCTACATCAAAACTACAAGTTCAGTATTAGAGCTGATATCCTTCTCTTTATGCCTGACAAGTGTAGAGATATTCAATCCAATGGATCTAATTTTATGAGGATAAATCTTCTCAATACAATAATGATTGCCAGGATAAGCTATTGCACTTAACATATTCTAAATTCATGAAACACGAGCCACTCTCTCACCTGTTCACTATAACCCCTTCTAAAAAAGTTGTTATGCCTTTGGACATAAGAACCACAATTTTCTCACTCTAACCCTGTGAAATTTAGGTTACGTTACTATAATACATTTCCAATGGCCTATTCACCTGATCTCTAACCCTCCAAACCAGTGGCAGTTAAACTTCTTTATTATAATACGTTTCAGGCTGCCTATTTTAATTGGCAATCTAATCTCGCATCTTCTTTACCACTCCCGCTTACATCAGAGGAATAACAATGAATCTTGCTTTTAACAAGAATAAATCTGTTATCGATCAATCTATATTTCGGAAATAAGAATTAAACTTTTCTATTATCTTAATCAGGTTATCGTAATCCTATCAACATTTTATCAGGGAAGGATTATACAGTATCTAATGATTCATTTTATATAAATAACTTGAATCCGTTAAAGTTTGAAACAAAAATGATGTACATAAAGAATTCCTTTCAAAGATTGTTCTTGGAGTTAAATTTTATCACTACTGTAATTTTACATGGGCTTTGGTATTTCACTCTGAAAAATAAAATTAAATATTCATATGATTTTTATTTATTTTAGACAATTTAATACAGCAACAGTGATTAATTATTAACCAAATACACAACTTTCATTGAACTCCTTGTTTTTAAATTTGTGATTCTTTTAGTAATGCTAGTGAAAAAAATGTAAGAAACATTAATTTCTCACTTCAAATGTGTTCACGATTAAATGTGATATTATTCTTATAAAGAGTGAAAAATGAGTATAACTTATATGATTATGATTAAGAATATATGATTTTGATTATGAATATTTATTGACTCATATATGTAAAATGAGCACCTTAAAGTAGTATGACATGACAATGGATTTATGATAGGGTTTTTCTTAGGGATAGGGTTTCAGAAAGTCCTCCATCACTAGTCTGTTGCATAAGAAAAAATTATATTTTTTTCAAAAATTAAAAATATAAATAAAAAACTAGAAGAAAAGTCGAAACATTTTATAGATGATTTAACATAATGTAATAATTTATGGATAGCCATTATGTCGAGATTACAGCCATTATATCAGAGTTTTTAAACTCGGATTTATAGAATGGAAAACAAGAAAAATAAAATTATATTGCATGCGTAATCAATCCTCCATAAGCGACAAATATTCATACATTTAACTTTTACATTGATAAATGCAAAGGGTCAAATTGTTTCTATTATATTGCCTGAGCAGTGTTCAATCCACGAAAATTTAAAGGTCCATACATTTTGCTATTTATTAATCAAATACGTTCCATAACATTGTATGAGCTTCAATGAATTTTTATTTTTTATTATTATGATGTATTGTTGAAGAGATTTTTTTGTAATGTACATCACAAAAGCTTAAAGCGTTTGCTACAAGGTAATATCCCTTTCATTAAAAAACCAAATTGAACCTATAGAAGGTCTAATTGATTACTCTCCATAAATTAAATTTTTAGACATTGCCTTAGTATATAAATCCTTTATTACAATTAATATATAGTCAAGAAGCTCCCAAAATAAAATCATTATTTCTTATAGAGAGAATGCAGTTAAGCTGTCTTAAATATAAACAATCATCAGTGAGTTAAATATTTACAAATAGAAGATTTTTTAAAAATTCACGAAATATAACCACACGGAAAGTATGTCAGTAGTTAAAATATGGTCCAAAATAAATCAAAAAATTATAGAGGTTTGACAAGGTGGAAAAAATAAATTTCTAAAATCATTTCGTAATTATGTTTTCAGATTAATTATGAAGAATAAAAATATAAAATTGTAAAAATTAAATCTTAATTTTTTATTAATTTAATATTACTTGAATTATAGGTGATTCATCCAAGTCCACATGTTATCTACATAACGAAATTCTGTACATTAGAAATTGGAATAGTAAACAAAGTTATATTGAGTTCTCCGAGACCAAATTCAACAATGGTATGTAAGTTCTTGTTCTGAATGTTTTATATAAATATTCTACTAACGTTATATGGTACGTGAATTGTGATAGATAAAGCCTTATAAAAAATACTCTCTAAGTATGTTAGGTAGCCTTATAAAAGTATTTAAGTTGTAAATTACGTGGTTGATCTTTTAAATTCATGTGTTCAATAGAAAAGTTTGCGCTTATATTTTTAAAACTTTGGACAATACTCATAAAAGTAATTTGTATAATTTTAGGTATCAATTATATATTGTAAAAATAGTTTAATCCTAATTTTAGCAATGAACACTGAGTATAAAAAAGTCTTAACGAAAATGCCTAATTGGAGTTTCGTTTATTCTATTTTTTGCTTGGAACACTAAGAATAGAACTCTATTTTTAGTGTCCTAAAAACAAAGAATACGAACTCTATATCCGTTTTTAAATTGGCCATCGGCGTCACCGTTTTTATGATATTGAGAAAAATACAAAAGCTGGACATCACATCAATGCGGGTGAGACTCATTTCAGTACAACAAGCGATTCTTAGTGCCAGTTGATTTGGAGAAAGGTGTCGAGACAGGTTTCATCCCTATAACAACACGGAAAGAGACTGTTACGGAGCTCTTGGAGTTGTCGCTGGGGAGGCTCTGTACTGAAGGAGTGATAGAGTTTCAAATTTTCGAAAGAAGGTTATTAATCGGAGTTCATTATTGTAAGGTTATCCTTCTCTATGTGCATCTTTTCCAAGTTGATATTGAAGCAGGTTTCATTTTTATAGAAAACAATTTATGTCTACACTGGATTGAAACTGTTCAATAGTTACTAGAAAAGGAAAATATCATTTGAACAGCTTAACCTGCGAAATCCTGAGATTTAAATACCATAGGATATGTGTGTGAAGCTTTGGAAAGACGACTTGTGGCACAATTACATCCTCCAAAATCTGCCAATAGCCGAAATAGATCTTGATTAAAAATTGAGCACTCTTACCTCAAAATTATTGAGCTATCTGGTGCTGAGTATGAAGAGACGATGCAACGCAACCACTGCAGTAAGAGAAGAACATATCTTATATTAAGTAACATCTGTTTGTTGTTCTTTCTCTTAGACCAGGGTTTCCCAACCTTTTTTTGTTGAAGCTCCCTAGACTATTAATAATGTTTTCATGCCCCCCTTTACTTTTTTCAATAAATACAAAAAACTCATATTATGCATTTAAAAGCCTTTAATTTTAATTCTAATAAACAAACTTTAAAAGTTTAAATTAAAATAATAAATATTTTTTTATCTAAAAAAATTAATAAAATAAAAGTAAGTGCTAATGAGACACTTGAGATTGCATGTTCTTTACCAGTTGGTTGATTCTAGATTCTGTTTTTGCCAGAACTATCATCAGTCGCTATTGACATCAAGACAATTTCGCTGTTTAGTTTTAAATTAAAACTAAAGCAGAAAAGCCCTTTTCACACAAATAATTTGAAGAAAAAGGAGCTAGTACTCGTAAAACAAGAGAGGCTAGTTTCGAATTAACAGACAATCTTTTGATCCAAAATTTCTCCAATGTCAAATGATGGAAGTCATCTTTCATGGATAAATTAGCCTCATTTCTAGAAATTCTTCCTGAACTTCTTCTGGTAATTGTAAATCGACAACAAATAGATTTCTTATCATGCGTCAATTGATGACTCTGAATCGATGTCTCTATAGTATCGACGAAATTCGTCTTCCAGTACTTGCAAATTAGTTTGTATGTTAGATTTCAAATTTGAGTCTAGTTTGTTATTTTTAATTGCTTCGAACTGCCGAGAAAAAGATATAACATATTCAGAAGACAATTTTTGATTTCAATGCAGGAGCTTTACTATGAACCCCTGAATATAATCATAATTACTTATTATTTTGCCGTTTCTGACCTGAAGTTTCTAGTTTAGCTCAAAGCACCAAACATGCCAGTTAAATAAGCCAACCTCCATTGAAATGTGTAATCTTTGAACATTGTGAGGAAATCATGCTTTTTTTTGAACTCAAGAAAAAGATTTAACTCTTCTTTCAATTCATAAAGGTGAGTCAACATGTTGCCTTTGAACAGCCAGCGTACTTCTGTATAGAACAGAAGAACTTTGTGATCAGAATCGAGATCCTCGCAAAGTAAAGTAAATAGCCGACTGTTGAAAGCGCTGCTTTAGTTTACAATTCTTAAAGCCGAGTCCAAAGTCTGGCGTAATTTTGTGGCAATATTTTGGAAGCCAAAGCTTGCCTATGAATAACACAATGTGTACTAACCATTGAGGAATTTATTTCCTTGATCTTTTTAGCTAAGCCCGAGTGTACACCTATCATTGCAGGTGCGTCATCTATGCAAATTCCAATAAGCTTATTTTAATCCAAATCATTTTTTTTCAACAAAATTTGATATTGAATTAAATATATCTTCAAATGTAGTAACCGTTGTCAAAGATTGTCAGTATAAAATCTCTTCAATGATATCTCCGCCGATGTAACGAACATTAACTATTAACTGTGTATAATTAACGATGTCGGTGGATTCATCGCAACTAATGTTAAAAAATGGAAATTATTTTACTTTATTAATTATTTGTGACAATGTCTGCTGCAATGTTATCGATTCTACGCTTGACTGTGTTATTCGAAAGAGAAATAGACTTCATTTTTTGCTCTGCATCTTCTCCTAAAATTATCTACGTGACTTTTAGGACACATGGTTTTATTAATTTTTCACCGATAGTATGTGGTTTCTTTTGCTTTGTTATCATAAAAGCTATTTCAAATGAAGCTTTGAGATGCTGCGATACAACTGTGTGATAACTTCCCGATTTATCCAATCTCATCCGCTTGAGTGATTCTGCTTTAAAAGAAAAAAAAAGTCTTCAAAACCAGAGTAGGGTGTTGTTGCTTCAAATGTGCCTTTCAAAGCGATTAGGCCTCATGTTATCATTACTTAAAACTTTCATACATATCACACACTGAGGCAATTGTAACTCGTCTTTTTCTATGAATGTAAATTCAAACTTAAGGAAATCTTCGGCTTTTTTTCGCTGCCATTTTGCACCTACAACAATAAAACAAATAATCAATCAGCCACAGTGGCCGATGTAGGAACGCGTCTTCATTCTATCACCAATTTAGTAAATTAAATGAAAATTATTACTGAAATTTGTAAACACAAACTTACCATTTAACAGGGAGACCCAATATTTTTGCACACTCAAACTGATTTTTCAACAAAAATTGTACTCCGAAATGTCAAATTTGTCGCAAATATTCGGAAATGAACTCCACAGATCCTCATGCGCGTTCGGTAAGTACATAATTGTTTTCTAAGTGATAAAGGTTAAGTGGCAGGGGTGCGCGCGGGTTTCATGTTGTGACTTGTCGAAACTTGTATAAATTGCCAACTGTTGTTAACCACTGTTTCAAAACCTGACGACGTCGGGTTTTGAAACAGTGGTTGTCAGAATAAGTGAATAGGTATGATATTTAATTTCATTAATTTTATGTGTGTAAATTAAACATTACATTGAAATGTTATTTCTTAATGTTTTTTATTTATTTTTTTCTTGCCTTTTTGCCACCTTAGTGGTATAAAAAATAAAAAGAAAATACAAATTCTTTCAGCCCCCCTTGGCATCTCTCTATGTCCCCCTTGGGAGACATGCCCCCCTAGTTGGGAATTCCTGTCTTAGATAGACAATCATGTGTGTCGATACTATGAGTTCAATAAAGATTTTTTTTGTTTCATTCCATACAGTATACATTGTATTCATTTCTGCTGAACTATGTTTTTGTCATTGTTTAAAAATATGCTGTCTGTTATTTTTGAATTTCATGTTTCTCAGATGTTTTTGCTAGGAGTTATGACAAAAAAAATTGTTGTTTAAGCTTTGCACACCAGTGTAGACATTGGAAACTTTTCTTAAATTTCTCAATGACATTAAATCAAAATGATTAAAAAGTAAGTTTCTAAAACATGAACATTTTCACTTTTCCCTTTGTAAACGATTTGGTTTTCTGTTAAATTTGATACAAAAAGTACCCAAAGACATCTTGAATAATACAGTGGTGCATTTAATGATAACATCTTAAGCGACATTTCTTCTATTTTAGTGACTGTTACTATTTAAAGTTTGACTTACGAAATTTTATCAATTTATGTTTATAACAATTTTGAATCTAAAGGATTATTTTTCGTGTAAAATTTGTAATTTTGTGTGTATTCATTCTTAAATTTTTGAAATTTAAAAAAAGCATACTTTATAAAATACATCAATTTTACCATTTATTAATCACTCTTAGATCATGTTTATATCACGTATCAAATATTGTAAGAGATTATAAAAGCTGCTATTTATTATTATATTATTTATATTTTTTATGATTATTATTTTTTCTCATAAAGAAATTATTATCCTTTATAGTATCCTTTCATTTTACTAAACTTGAATGCAAAATTTTCAAACCTATTCTGTTATGGTTAAATGTCATAAAAATTGCCTCTAATAACAACTTCTTATATAATCTTTTTTCTTTCGTAGGGATATGATTTTGATGTTTCTCTTGTTGAACGGATAAAACCTGTTGATTTCGTGAAAAAATACCCAGTAAAAGTTCAAAATAATATTTCATCTTTAGGTAAACATTTTGACTCAAATTATTCTTGTGGTTAAAATAAATTTTTAAAAATTATAAGGTAAATATGAATTGTGGAAGTAAAGCAACGTATTAATTTTCAGTCATATTTTCACTTTTTACCAATTATAGAAATTATAACTCATTCGACCATAGTTTTTTTCGTAATTTAAAAATTCTTTTATGATACAGTAGCCTCCAATAGTTAAGATACAACTGAGATTCTAGGTATTTAATTTTAAATGATGAGGTTTGAAAAATGAATGAAATTATTTCTATTATTTTTTTTATCATTATCGTCATTTTAAATCCTTCACCATGTATGAGAAAAGTGTTCATCTTCAAGCAATCACTTGTACTCCAGAAAATGTTAAATTCTCTGTAATAAATTGTAACGAATGAAATTTTCGATAAAAAGAAAAAGATAATTATTCCAATAAATACAACACATGCTTTATATTACTTTTCCAGCTTTCGATCAAATGGTCAAAGGTAGGACTAGAAACGGAAAAATATAGATGGAACTACTCTTAGTCCATCTATTTCAAGCACATTAAAAAAATAGGAAGCAAACACACTAGCATGAGCCAAATAAGATTATCCAAAATATGCTCTTTGGATCAAACTTTAGAAATTGAAAGTCGTTTCTTTTGTTTATTAACATGATAACAAATGCATTTGTCAACCGGAAAGTTATTTATAAAGTAGAGCATTATCCTCCATTAATGAAAGTTATTACATATAGTATCAGCAGATGGTTTTGAATACTAATCAAGACTGTTGTTGTCATCGTATTTATCGATTGTTTCACGTAGAAGTGATTTCATCGAGATTACTTGTCGATATCCTGGCCCAAGTCATAGTTTGAATAGACACATATTTTAGGATATATAAAATGTGGCTTAGATTCTACTTTGAAACTTCAATCCAAATCATAACCCGATCTCAACCAAAATAATAGTTTACAGCCACAATGATTATACCTATTATGAATAGCACTATCAAAAATTTGAAACAGATTGTGCCTTAAGACTCATAAGTAATCCATGACCAGATATCGACCCAAAACATGGCTTTATACCTCAATATTAATATTTATTATGATGGCATACTATCAGAAACTACTGTGCCTTTAAAACTTCAGCTTTCGTGACCATAACAGGCTGTAAATTACTGATCAAAGAAATAGGAGCATGAATAACATCAAATTTAGTTGCAGATAATCACCAAAAAATGAACTTTTTGCCACAAAATGAATTTAGTTAGTATGCAATTATATTTCTCGGTGTACAAAAACAATTAGGTAACTATTGTCAGCCTGGAAATAGTTTTCCATAATATCAGGTTGGCAATTGTTACCTAATTAAGTTAATTGTTTTTGTACACTCAGGGATAAAATTGTAAATTTAGGATTGAGATCTCTTTGTGGAAGTTTGATGTTTGTGGAAGTTTAGGATTGAGATCTCTTAGTTCTTGACATACGTATTCGAAATTTAAATATTTAGTTGTCGTAGATTGAAGAAATAAGATCATATCCAATCTTCGATCATTCTTTTCCTTAGCGAATAAAATGAAGGATTTATTTGAAGTAGATACATAAATCTGATTCATAAAAGCAAAAATTAAATTTTATAAAATTTTTTCACTAATGATGAAATTTAATTCATTCGTATTTAGGTTGAAAAATGCAATACAAACATTGGAAACATCTAACCCACAAACTATTGTTTTGAAAGCTAGAACACTTACCATTCAGCTGTCAACTCGGACTGCCATCATGATTGATGAGTTGCCAAATAATTTTAAGAAGTTTCTAAAGATAATTTTTCCTTATGCTTATTATGACCATACACAGAAATTCTGAATTTAGAATGAAATGGAATCAATATATAAGATGCAATTTGCTCGCTAACTATCCGTAAAACACAAGAAGCAAAGTTGTTATCAAATTTTCTTTTCCAACTTATTTGTCTGTTAATAAGTCCTTATTCCTTTACATTTGTAGCTTCAAAAATCAACATTTTTTTAATGTAAATTTTGGAAATTAAAAAGTTGTTTTTAAATGTCGATACTTTGATTTTATGTCTAATTACGGTTATCTTAAAAGAGATTCATAGTTAAATTTTATGTACTGTTTGATACGATATTTTAAGAATTTACAGAAAAAATATTCGTTATTAAAATATGAACATTTTGCACATGAAAGTTCAGTTCATAGATTTCTTTCCTAACAAGAGCATATATATTTACAAAGGTTTAGAATACCCCTTTAAGCCATAGGCTCCTATCAAATTTATCCTTCGTTTGGAAAAAGCGACTGTTGAGTGATAATCAAAATGAACCAGCTCTAAAACTTGTACTACACTAATAAGATTACAACTAATTAAATTGTATAATTTCTCTCAATATAATAATCTTTAAATAAACAGATCTTAAATCTTTATATTTTTTAAAAACCCCTAACATAACAGAATGGTTAACAATTAAATAACGTTAGGTCATAATATTTTTGGTTATTTTTACAAAATGTTTGGTTATTATATGGTCCTTTTATTATAAACATGAATCCACATGATAGTTTCACTACAAAACACATCAATCATGTGCTTGATGCTAAAGTATGCTAGAGTTTAATACTAATACACAAAGAACTTTTTGATATGATAAAACAGTTTACCCATTAAACAACTTAATATCTGTGCCATTAAATTAAAAAGAAAGATTCTAACTCATAAAATTAATTAACATTTAACCGTGGTTTAAAGTTATAATGCTTTATCTCTAGATCTAAGTGAATTCAGACTTATTAAACAAGAGACGCACATAATGATTTTAAGAAATATTGAAACACAAGCAAATTGAACAATAATATTCGATTAAATACTTTAGAATTAAGTATTGGAGAAAACTATTCAATGTCTTATAAAATAGATAAATGTTTATAAATATATAAAGTGTTGTATCAAAATTATACATCATTAACACATGTAATTAGCTTCATTATTTTATAAAATGATTTCATAAATAATAATGAAGGTAATTTTAATTTGTTGAATATTTTTAATATATTTAAAATGTATTTAGAAATATAAAATTTTATTCATTTTTTTAGTTTCCAATAGTATTAAAGGAAATGTCCACCGCACTTATGACGTGCTTTTATTGTGCCCAGTAAGTAATTATTATTTTCAACACAATATACCAATATAAATATATATATATATATATATATATTGATTTTTGAATTTTCCACACAGTGTTAGACTAACTTTATTTGCGAGGTGAAATAGAAATGGAGACCCATAATGTTATTTGATTCGGTGAAAGTTTTATTTCTTAAAAATACAATTTAATTCAAATGTCATTCAATACATCATTATTTCTTACATCAAATGTTAAAGATGTTTGGAACCATTTTGAGCAACCACACGTCGAGCCAAATAATTTAGAAAGACTTCACAACATTCTTAGTGTTGTTGATAAGATTTCTTTAATGGTTTATTTTAATTCATCGATGTTTGCAGATGAGTTAAAACAAAACACTGGAAAAGCCTGTCTTTACAAAAACTTTTTAAAAAATCTAACAATGTGTGGTCTGATGATCTTGGAGGCCACCGACCAATTGAAATTAATGTGCATGATCAAACAATTCTTTGATCGCCTCCATTGACAGATTTGATATGTGTGAAGTAGTTCCATCTTACAATACAGTAAGAGAATTATGGATATGGACATTTTTAGTGAGTAATCCTAATTATAAGCAATTATATATTCGGAAGAACAAAAGTATATTTTCAGCATTTTTCGCCTATGTGTTAATTATTAGTTATATTTTCATTTAACGCGTTTTCTTTACAATGTTATAACTCATGGATCAAGTTTTCACAATTATAGTCTTCAAAGCGATATCATTCTCTATTTAAAATAATGTGGCGTTTACTTTGATGTGAGGTTTCTATTGTTTCAGTGCAATTTTAAATATTTTATGTCGTTTCTCTCAAGCATTATGCTTACACTTTTCCCGAAATTAAAATAATTATTTAAAAGATATAGATTCATTTATTAATTATAAATATTTGAAAGAAATTGTGGTGGAAAAAATTAATTCAAAATTATTCCAGGAGTGATACTATATGCAACAAAATCATGGAAGTATTAAAAAAGAAACTTAGAAAATACATGGTAAAAAATATTGACTCGTTTGGATTTTCTATTTATTAACACTTTTAGCAGAATGATAAAAGATTACTTTTCCCCTCTCATTTATCGGAACGATTTCTCTAGTTTGATATTTCTAAAGTATGTAGATTGTTTACTGGGAAATTCTAAGAGAACAAGGGCTAAGAGTAGCAGATCAAAGTCATTTGCGTCAAAATTGTTTTTTACAGGTAAAAAGATAGCGCTTATATTAGGTGTCCGGATTTGCTAAAAGAATTCCTTAATTGGACTTTCTAAAATGTCAATGAAAACTTTGTGGCTGTGCAAAACTTTGGAGCTAGAAAAAAACCCATTTCTATAACATAGGGAAATCAAAACTATTTGAGGAAAAGAAAACCTAGCAGAGGCAATTTTAAATCAACCTTGTGTCTAAGTTGGTGCGTAAGCTGTAAGCTGGCAAATCATTGCTATTTTTGTGGCTCTTTTTATCCTGTGCAAAATTAAAAAATGTCTGAGAAAGACTTCAGGTAAAATGCTACTGGGAAAATTGATATTGCGCTTATATTGGGCCGTAATACCACGTACAATAAACTTAACTACAGCAAACTAGCATATGCTGCAGTTAAAGGCGATTTGTTGTGATGCTATAGAACTAGTAATCTAATGCTGCATTAGGATTATAGCATTTTTTTTACGCACAAATAAGCGATTTTTTGTGGGAGGAATTATTACTTGTAATTCTGCACGTTGATAAGAATGCAAACATTTTTGTTAATAAAAATTTTTTTAACAAATCTTTGCAAATCAAATTTTACTATATTGATTATTATAATTTTTATGAATGTCTGAATTATTTTTAAGAGTTTGAGGAACACACACCTTGTGTTACTACATTTATAATTTCATTTTTATTCATTGAATTCAATATTATAATTTATGTATTATATGTAGCAAATTTTATGAAATTTTATTTTGCATTCATTCTGAAATTCCGTAAATGTACTTAGTATTTGTTGAAATTAAAATCTATGTAAGCAAAAGAAATGAACATTTTAGGATAACAGTGTTAATAAGCAAAATTTTAACGGAAAATACTCTGTGGAATTGAAGTTTTGATTACTTTGATTTTAGAAAACAAAAGATGTGATGAAGCTGCCCTGTCGAGGCGATAACTGCGAACACTTAGAAGTGTTTGACCTCCTCACGTTTCTGGAGGACATGCAACATTATTTAAAATGGAAATGTCCAATTTGTGCAAAAATGTTGACGTATGACATGTTGCATATGGATGAGTAAGTAATGTTGTTACTAATTGCATTTTTAATAAAACTACCTTTAATGTTTTTCATTTATGTCAGATATTTAAAGGAGTTAATTTTTGAGAAAATTTGATTTAATCCATAAAAACAGGGTCCCGTCACAATCCTTTAACTTTTGAATTCTGATAGAAATGTTCATAGAAATGGTGTTGAGTATATTTCAAATATTGTTTTAAGCTATAATACGAGGCATTATACAGTTTCCCTATAATAAAATTTTGAAGTTTACAGTCCTTTCTCTATTTATAAACGAAATATGGAAAAAAAATTAGTGAAATTGTAAAGGGGATGCAACTTAATACTAAACGAGACTTTGCACACCAAAAAGGTGAATCAAAGAAAGTATACAACTCGTATTGTTAAGTGAGAGCCGAAAGTAAATATGCCGGTTGAAGACAAATTGCTCTTTTCTGCGCATTGCACTCCATGATTGTGTTAGATTTCGCCAATAAAAAGAAAAGAATACGTACATCACGTATTGATTTGCTTATGAGATACGAGACTGGTTTTTATCTGCGCCGTATATAGTTTCATCGAAAACATTTTTTAACATGCAGGAAAATAATGGTGAAATTAAAGTTTACTGTCTGTCCTCCTAATTATGTAAGAAACATAATTCAAGCTAGCAATAAATGTCTACTTTCAAAAACGCTCTGAATTTATTTTTTAATACTTGGGGGTGGAATAGAAGTACGCAAACTAGAAATGTGTATTTTTTTCCTTGTTAAAAGTAGGAAAAAGATTATTTTCCACAATGACTAAAAAAGACATGTCCAATAGAAAATTTTCTTATTTATCAATTTGTTTGACAGACAGATTGAAATGTTTGTTGTAGCCGAAATAAATCTCAGAGAAAATGTTTTGAGGGTTACAGAGGCCTAAAATAATGTTCAAAATTTAGAGTGTAAGCTCTCTAT
The DNA here is from genome assembly GCA_037975125.1 of Latrodectus hesperus. Lineage (NCBI taxonomy): Eukaryota > Metazoa > Arthropoda > Arachnida > Araneae > Theridiidae > Latrodectus > Latrodectus hesperus. The sequence goes on from CM075858.1 coordinate 56,342,944, forward strand.
TTTGATCTAAGGTATCATTTAATAATGGAGATGCACTTTGCTTTTCCGAAAAGATTGAGTTATTACGGATATGCAGAAATATTATTTTAGGCGGGATTCATTTAAACTGAAAGTTATTTTATAATAACTTCTGTTGTCTGTATATCAGCATGTCAGTATGATTAATTAGAATTTTTCATAGTTTTCGCACATGGGACATGCGATACAATTTTCTATGAAAATGCTCCTGAAAAGCTTATTACACTTAAATGTAGGTAACAATTAAAACTTTTTAAGGATGTTTACGTGATGTCAGATATATGACAGGATTTCACTTGGTCAAATGGTAGCTGTTCGAAATGGAAAATTCTGGATTCGGTCTTTACCACTGTTGAAAAATTGTGCTTTTGCTTTTCTAGATTGATTTTCCAAGGACAGTTTTGCTCAAGAGTTTTTCTTCATTTGTACACAGAAATACGATTCATTATTTATAAAATGGCCTCTCGGAGCTTCATTAAACCTAATGAAAACCTTAAAACACCTTCGAGCTGTTAGAGTGCATTCAACAAGTAGTCCGCTTTTTTTATTTTATTCTTTATTTTCTTTTCTAGTTTGATACATTTTTTGCAAGCGTTTCATTTTGTATGGTATATTCATTTTACAGAATAATATGTGTGAGCTATATTATTCAAATAAAAAAGTCAATAACTTAATAAATGCAATATTAATTTTGAAAACTCATTAACTTTTTTATCATTTCAGACTTCTGAAATTGTACGTCAATGCAGGAGAATATCATTTGAAGTTTTATTCCAGACGTAGGGATGATGACGTAAGTAATCTTTTTTCTCCTATTATTTAACTTCGCAAACACAAAATATGTGTTTCAACAAAGTTAAGTTTTCACACATTTCTGAAATATTAACTGTACAAACAACTCTCAAAATGTGATAATATTTTCTTTTCAGTTCAACGATGATTCAAATGAGGATGTCGTGTACGAAACAGAAGTCGTTACTGTCAGTGACTAATCTTTAAAAAATGTATAAATTATATTAATAACAACTTTAAATTTGGATGGATAATTATTTTAGATTTTTTATAGAATTGTTCACTGAAAAATATACATATTTATAGTTACAAATACTTGTTACTAAGTTGAGTGTATTTTTTATTTTCTGAAGTTTATTATTTGTAAAGACTCATTCATGTTATTTGAGTGCTTATAAGCACGTAAGAATAAATTTTTTAACTTCGTTGTTGTTCTTAACTATTTTTTCTCACAACTGACAGATCATTCACAGTTTAATGTTTGTTGATGCAGACACTTCACACATTTTGTGACATTATAATGGATGTTTCGAAATTCATGCGCGAAATAATTGTAATGAAAAATATAGAATATTATTGTATAAGCCACAGTAATTTTTAATAATTAATAAAATAAATCATGTAGGCTTATTTATGCATGAAAAAAATAGATTTTGTTTATATTTGTTGTATATTAAGTAAATGGCTTCTACGATTTTTCTGGTTACGTAATTTTTGTTGGAATTCTTTTATGGTCATTTTGAATAAAATTCGGCTGAATTTAGATGATATAGACTTTGATTTCTTTCAACAGTGAAGAACATAAAAAGTAATCGTATGGGTCAAGCAAAATTAAGCCTTTTTTTAAAGATAAGGTTAATAATGAGTTCATGGTCATTAGCTTTAGTCTTCAACCCCCTTTCCAAAACTCCAACGGGAATAAATCACGTGATCTGAGATACAATCACATTCAATAACCAAAAAGGAATTTCAACCCAATGACTCATTAGTAATTGAATTATTTTTTAGAATACATAAGGTCATTTACCCGATATATGCTATTTCGTACATAACTCTTCTATCTACATACTTTATGAATCAATAAAAATTTCCAATTTTAAACGACATTCTTGTGTTTTTAAGCAAAATTGCTTTTATATAAATTTTGGGACATTCTTTTATCCGGGAAATATTCGTAACCCTTCTTAAAAACAAAACTAATGTTTGCATATGAAATAACGTTTATTAAATTACATTTTAAGAATTAATAATCACTAAATATTCAATGTAAATTATAATATCACTAAAATATTGTTTTGAAATATTCAATTAGAAATCGTAAAGCAATATAAAATAAGAATTTATAACCGTTTGAAATTTAAATGGAAAATTTATACATAATTATTTTTGACAAAATATACTCTGTCGCAAAAACATTTGTATGTAGTTAGTAAACCTGAGCAACAGCTACATCTAACAAATTGATGTGATTGGGTAAGTTATTAACATTTAATAACCAATGAGAGCTTGTACACAGCGTATTTATATTGCTTAGTTAAGGGGATTCGAAAAGTGTAGTATTGGTATTTATGTAAACTTAGAACTGTGCTGCCATTTTCACATCTTAAATATAAGTACTTATAAAACATTTTCAACGGGGTTATGAATGTTGACTTTAAAGGTACATCAGATGATCTAATTATTCCAGCTGACACGAATTAAAATCTTAATCAGAACTAGCTCATCGTTAGATTCATATAATTCGCCCAATTCAGTCCTACTTAGTGCAAGTATAATATATGCACATACATATTACAGACAGTCATACGTACAAAAAATAAAACAACTACATTTTAAATGGTAGCTTGAATCGAAGCCAAGACTCTCGACTTCGAAAGAACTTAATTTTACTACTACATCGGTGAATTTCACTGTTATACGAGTCATTAAAATGATTTTGTTCGAAATTTGTAATTTCAACAAATTCAGAATTTTTTTTTTTTTTTTTTTTTTTTTTAGAAATCCAAGAAAAATTTTCAGTTATACGAAAACATGATCTGACATGAGATCATATTAAAACATCAACTGAAATCTTTGAAATCAATATGTTACACAAATGTATAAAAAAATACATTAACGTAAATATTGAGGCACAGATTTATTTTTCAAATTTACTATGTTTATAATGTGACACTCGTAATGTTGTTCTTAAATCTTTACTTTATTAATTAAAAACTATTTCTCATATGAAAATCTATATTTTATCATTATTCCACCAATGCATCCCTGCATCAAATGTGAGATCAAATATTGTTCACTGTGAAAACAATATGTTCTTACGAAAATACCGAAATTTCTGTTGAATTATAAATTAAGCACATATCAATAACTGCTACTTTTTTGCTATTTATCATTAAATCTTTTATTCACTAATTATTTAGTCTATAAATTTAAAGTGTAAGAAAATTTTTGTAAATTATTTTTGAACACAAAAAATAAATGAAAAGGCATTGCTTAGCTTTATTCGTTTTGTATTTTAATTGTAGAATGCATTTTTCAGTTGCATTTTAGCAGTAAAAAATTTCGTATGACATTACAAAGCAAAATTCTGTCATTCATAAGATCTATAATTATTTTATGTACATAAATTTAATCTGATTTTTTAAATTTTCTAAAATTTCCTATTTTTTAATTTTAGTTGAAAAAGTATTCAACCAAAATTAAGAAAGATCGTAATATGTCCTAAAATATATTGTTCATAGTTTATTTGCTGTTGCATAAATTTAAAAAACAAATATAACTAGTGAAAGTATATTAGAGCTAAAAAATTTTGCATATAAACTAAATTTAAAAAAACGAAATATTTATAACAATATTATATTTATTGATATTATAATATATTTTAATTACAATTATTAAGTATTGGAGCAAATTATAAATACTTTAAAAAAATTTTTTTTAGTGTGTAGAGTTTAAATTTTTTATAGTAAGTTTGTGTGTTATCCGTTGTGTCACTTTTTAATATAATAATGAATACTTCATTCTGTTATGTAATTCTTTATTAAAGATTAGAACTTTTTAAAATCGTTAGCAAACTATATAATTTACATAAATATAATTGATATTAAATATTATAACACTGTTGAATAATCATAGTTAATTGGAAACATTATTTTTAAAATAAAACATCGAAAATTATTTCGTTTTAAATCATAAGTATTTCTTTTTAAATAAAAAATGCACTTTTGCAATACATAAAATATCTTTAAATAAACGTGTGCAAGTACTTTTCTTGAATTTTTGACGCATTAATACAGATTTAGAGTTTGAACTTATGGCTCTCGTTAGATTTAAATGAAATTTTATCAAAAACACATTTTTCATTTATTAATCCAAAAGCATTTGAGTATAATTTTAAATATAATACTATTTGTATATAGTAACTGTATATGTATTGCTGTTTACCAGTTCACAAAAGAGTTGGGCATCTATTCAACCGTAACTTGATATCTTTCAACTGCTACTGCTGGACTCCAGCTCGACGGATCACACAATGCTTGTGTATTTCTTCTATCTTTTGAAAGCGTTTAGTTTGTGCTTCTACTATTCTACAAAGATGAGACAAACCAACCTTCTTCAACAATCTAATAACAAATTTATTTAACAAGGCATATTTAACAAACTATAAAATAATGAGAGAGCAAGAGTCTTTTCCAGAGCTCTTCTCCCCACAACAGTTACTTTCCATCTATATCCCTTTTTTTACATTTTCTTTCGTTTGAACCCCAAAATTCTGGCAACCCTAAGGTGCCATAACTCTACCTTCCCATAAACCCAACAGGAATAACAAATAAAAACTACAAAACGGCGTAAACAGTAACAATATTATTTTTGAATTTTTGACTCTCGTTATATTTAAATACAGTTTTATCAAAAACACACATTTTTCATTCACTAATCCAAAAGAATCTGAGTATAATTTTAAATATAATACTATTTGTATAGTAATAATATTATTGTATCACGTCACTACTGTGCTTTTGCTTAGAAGTTATTGAAATAAACAAATATCCCACTATCTTGCTTTTGGTAACGTAAATGTTTATATGTACGTATATGTGTGAGTTTGCATGTATACATAAGTTTAAATAGCATTAAACATGATTTATTTAGCAGAATATCAATGGTTTTTTGAGGTACCGAGTAACTTTAAGGTCCTTAGGATGTTCTGTCTCAATAACATTAATCACTTTCAAATGATGAAGCTCCTATATCATCTTGGCATTATCTTTTACACATTTTATCAATCAAAAACTATCAATGAGAAACGAGAAATCTATCTGTGTTAGCAAACCTATGAATATGATTTAAAATTAAATGCTCCACGATATGAAAATGATTTTAATAATTGCAGTTGAAATTAAAGGAAATCATTTCTTGAAAGTTTTTGTAGCGTTGAGAAACAGAATATTCCATTACAGTTACGCATTGATCACTTTTCTAACTGAAACAGAAAAAAATACAATATTGATGAAGAGTTGAATAAAGACTTTTTTTCCCATTTAATGATGAGATGGAAAGAAAAAAAAGTTCAGTGATCTTAAATGAAGGAAATAACAAAGGGCATCCGGTCCCGACCTTATGTCATTTACGGCCATTAACGGTTCCTGCTCTTCCCGGGACTTTATCCCAGGATCAAGTTTGACCGATGAATTAGGGATTAGGAGGCCCACTAACAAGGGTTTGAGCCCACTCTTTCGTCGGCTGGGCGATTGTGAGCCTTAATTCGTAGTTGGGAGATATTTCCCCGACAAACTTACCACCTTTGTTGGCGGTCAAGTACGGTCGTTAGAGTTAAGGATTATCAAAATATCAAAGTACCTTGTCCGACGGCCATTGTTGGCCAACCTCAAATCCAGACATCATAACTCTAGTGACATTAGGCATTTAGGGAAAAGAAATCCTACTTGTATTGAGTATAAGTGATTATAATTTCATTAACTATTTAAATTTAAGGAATCGTAGTACTCTATTAGCAATTTAAAGGGTGTTGCATTTTTGTGTTTTAATTGATCTGATAGATTACGAACTCACTTGACCACAGATTTCCAATTCTTATAATTCTATATTTTTCAGTGTTTCTGCGTATTAACTAATCTAGATAGATTTGGTTTCTTTAGTTTTGGGATTTTTTGGCTAATGTTTGCTTCATTTTATCCCCCATTTTTTACTAATTGGTTTGTCTTTTTTAATTTCGTTTGTTAGTTTTTAATACATTTCTGTTCCCAAAAGATGATTCGAAAACAATTTACTTCTTAAAGTAGATTTTGAAATCATTTTCAAACATTAGACCAGATTCTAACTAATGCTCTATTAAACTGAAAACCATTGACCTACTATTTGGTAGTAATGTATTTGCAATATATTAGTAATGTAGAATTCGTAGTAATGTATTTCCCATGCTGGTAATCACTCACTTGTTAGTTCTTTCATAGTGCCTTCACACACAAATCAATAAAGTGTTTGGGAATTGATTGAAATATAACGATTACGATTATTAAGTAACAAATGAAATATCGATAATCATTGATCAGAACTCTTGTTATATATCTTTACTGTTATATTTCCTTAACATATCCGTACGGTATTCCTTATTACTCAATTCTTTTTTTATAACCCTTCAATGAATTTTGCAATAAAGTTTAGAAAGAAAAGTAACGTCTTGTCTTATTATTATTGTTTAAATATTATATTTGTTAAATATATAAAAGAGATTTAAATTTAAAAGCAATCATATCTACTAGACTCTTGATAGTATATTATTACTAATAATTACTATCAAGAGTCTAGTAGATATTTTGTTATTAAAGTAATATTTTGTGCTTACTTTTAAATATATTGATATATAATTCGTGAAAGCTGTGTTAAATAAGAGAAAACATTGTCTATAAAATGTTCATTTTTATATAATAGTACCACCAAATAAATGGTTGTATAAACAATGAAATTTTACTTGTGTATTTCGCATTACAAAAAGTATTAGCGAATTATACAAATAAAGTGCATTAATACTGTAAATGAAACTGAACTTAAATATATGATTTACAAACACAATAATTTACAAACGAATACTAATATAAAATGCCCAAATAAAATCCCATCTCATTTCTTTAACTGTGAAATGGGAGCAATTATGATCTTGAAATGCGCAAAGAGGAACAGCTAGTAGCCACTATGTAAATCGCTGATGATTTACACCATACATTTATCCTATTTTTGTTTTGCTGAAGTCGGAAATATTTCCTTTTTTGATGTGTTGAATGACTTGTATTGTTGGAATTCACGAGCAGATATTTTCCTTCCCAAATAAGAAGGAAAGTACATGGTGCGTAGGATGTAGCGTATTCTTAAATCATTGCTAGTCCACAACACTGTAGTTGGTGACTGTTTCATCTTATAGTGCATTAACATTTTCGTAAAATATTTATTTTACAGCACACCTAAAAACAATATAGGACAATACAATGCCGGAATGGAGCAAAAAGACATCAAATTATTCAAGATGAAAAAAACTTATCTTTACGAATTTCTCATTTGTGTGTGAATATAAAAGCTTATAACAATCTTTGGCCAATGGTTCTTTAAAAGTAATAATCGTTATAAGGGGATTTCCAAGTATTTATCTGATTACAAGAATTTAAAAAATATTCAGAGAAGTAAATAAGATGTATCAAACATGTTTGCATTCAGGGAACCTCATTCTCAAGCCATTTTCTCTTGGGAACACTGCAAACCACTGGTGTGTCAAGTACTTGTATAACGATAGCTCGATCCTGTAGCAGGAGTCATTGTCTTCTTGGCAAACATCACTAGTATTCTTAATAACTTTGAATACACGGGTTTCATATTCATTATTCTGTTTCTCTTGACATGGAGGTCAAAACTTTGAATAAGTCCTGTAATCATCTGCCTTCAACCCTAAATTTATGCTTTTAACTATATGTTTTTTTTAGTTAATATTGGCTTTTATTGATGACTAACCTTTTATCTTACTATTCGACATCATGCTCTTCATACATATTTTAGTGGTTTTTACTGATTATGCATTGTCATTTGCAATATCATGTTTTCTCTAGTTTAATACTGTACTTCTTCAAAATTATCGTCACTCCAGAGCAAACATGTCATTTCATTTATAATAAAAATATCTAGTGAGTAAGTATAGATGCAATGGGGTATATATATTTGTCAATGTATACTTTAACACTGTGTATTAAACATCTTAATTACTTCCAGCTGTTATAAAAAATTTTAATATCCATCATAAATTGAAATCAAAAATATCCACTTCTAGACAATTTTTCATGGATAGTGGGTCTAATACTCGTGTCTTAAAGAAGAAAATCCGAAAAACAGTCAAGTATCCATCACCACACATTACAAGAGTCAGAAGTGCAACACCCACCTCCCATTGTTTAACAGCTGCTGGTCTCGAGCCCCCTTTTTCACTCTGAAAAGCGTTGTTCTATTTCTTGAGCTTAGTGATCTTAATTGTATATGTATATTTCAATTTCACTGGAACTACACAATGGACGACTGGCAAGTTATCTGGGAATCATTGTACGATGGAGGTTGAATTACTGCCTCGCGAACATTAATCAAAATACACGGTATATCTGAAAATTCACAACACATAAGAGAAAAGACATAAGTCTCAATACATTTTCAATATGCATAGATTAAGTAATAAGCATGCATGTATGTCATCTAAAGACTACAAAGGTGAAAGAGCGTGCATTTAATATGCATGCCCATTCACCATTGTGGTCTTAAGATAGTTTAAGATCAAACCTATCGATTTCCATTTATAAGAACCATCTCTAATAACTCAACTCTTTACTTGATTTTTGTGACAGCTATTCAGCGATAGTACAATTGTTCAATTCTAAAAATGTATTAGTAATATCTAAATTTATCGCCACTTGCACTGTTATCTTATACACTGCTAGACACCAAAAATGCAGTACCAAGAAAGACCAGAGATATTACAGCAAAAATAATTTTTAAAGTAGCACGATACACAAAAATCAAATAATTTGAAATTACAGATTCTTGTGATGTATGGATGATGACAAACTCTGTGGGTGTTGTTACATCAGTATACTTCCGTGTAAATAGCTTAGAATTGAGCTTTACCATTTAAGTGAAAACAGGCGGGGGGAAGTCTATATAATTTAAATGCAGGAACAAGGAGAAGAACTCCAATTCTTAAACTGCTATTTCCAGAGGTATCATTTCACTTAAAGGAAAATGCGACCACGATCTTTTTTTAACCTGCCCCTGCAACCAGAAGGGAACACAATGGATCTTCGGCTAAGCCGAGATTCAAACTCACAACCATTCGATAATGAAAACGATGTCCTAACCAATCAGCCAATTGCGGGCCACAAAATCAGTAGTTTTTGTAGCCACCATTGTTGGCTCTATAACCTCTAATATACATATCAATGTATCATTGGATGTATCTTTAGGATGAAGCAGTCATGCGGCTTCAACATATGGTCAAAATTGATCTGATATACTTGCGTATGGGGTATCATGAATACTTGTTTTGCAAGAACTGATCACACGTTTTTTATTCACAGTAGACTAGAAGAAAATTCAGACAAAGGAAGCAATTCAATTTGATGGATAAAGAGCTCTGGAACATGGAATGCTACTTGTTGTCACGCATTATTTTGTTGGAATATGTTTAAGGGCAAGCGCAGTTTCGGATCACAGTTGCTTGGTGTCGTTCAACACAATCACCGATTTCTATGAAAAATAAAATCCCTATACAGGTTACTATTCTTCCCCCGTCGAACTCAGGAACTTGATGGACCATAGTTAAACATTTTACAGAAAAAAAAGTTGCCGTAATTCAAATTTGGCAATTTTTTACCTTCCTTTACGTAGTGCTTCCAGGTGGCAATATAGTCATCTGTGATGTGCATATGAGCAGCAATGCTAAGGATTTACATTTCTCATCACTGCAAACACATGACGTAAATTTCACATGATTTGCATGCTTGCTTCAAGGTACAGTGTAAGTGAAAAATATAACTCATGGAAGAGAGAATAAACGTAATGAAATGAGAGTTACCAAAGATGGCGCGCTGTGACTGCCGGGATTTTCGAGATGTTTTAACTGAAGTCTTGAGTGCCGCATTGGTTCTTTAACGATTCCCAGTTGTCCAGTTGGGAGCCACTCGAATTTTGATTGCCTATTTTCTCGGTGTAACGAGAAAACACCTCTATAAATGGCAGTTTCGTAAATCGGTAACCATCGCCTTAAACATCCTTTGGTTTTTCTTAAAAATATGCTCCCACATCAATATTTTCTCATAAAAAATTATGCGTGTTTGTTAATATATTTCGTCTCCTTATATATATATATATATATATATATGTGGACTTCAAGTTTCATTATCATTCCATAATTGTTTTTCAACTTTTTTCTAATTTATTAAAGTAATAACAGAATAAATTTAAAGAATATTCATTTATAAATAAAATATTCAACTTTTATAAGTTACATTTAGTAAAAAAATAAAAATATTATTGTTCAAATTTTTATATACATTAATGAATCACATTTAAAGTCGAACAATAAAGTTTTTATTTTTTATGCAACATAAGCTGATCTATTTACACTGGTTTACAGTTCGATCATTTTTTCCTGAGAAATAGCTGCTGTACTCAAAATAATTTCTGTATCAAAGATTTCTCCATTTTAATAATATATTTTTATATCCTTTAATATACACATTTTTATAAGAATAAGAATTCGTTAATAATACATAACGCAATCAAAAAACCAGTTTTAGATATTTTTAATACATTTCGAGGTGTTTGTGAACAAGCATTTATTACACACTATTTCAAGAAGCATAACTAGTATTAATTTCGCAATTTTTAAGGAAATGTATTCATTACTTTAAAGGGTGTTTTTAAATAAATAAAAAATATTAATAATATCTCTGGGGTTGTAGGTCAAGTATTAGAGGATTTCCTGCTTGACCCTTGTTTTTCAATTACGAAGACCCAGCGTCTATCAGTCTCTTAATCTATCAGTCCACCGAACAAATTTAAGTAAGACATTGTCTTTCTCAATTCTATTTGGATGTTGAGTTCGCGAATATCTTTAGGTAAATATGCCTTTCAAATTTATCCTTAATTTATTCCATTCTACTAAATTCTGTCTATTGGCAAGAATATACTTTAATTAATAATTAGTTATAGTAAATTTAGAATACTTGGTTACTTTTTTTCAAAAAGGCATTTAAAACTGTTATAAGCAACCATTTTTAGCAGAATTAATTAAATGTATTTAATCAATGGTTAGGTATTGCCGATATTTAATGATTGGTTAAAGTACATTTCAATTGTTATTTAATAATCAATTGTTAGAGATTAGTAAAAATAATGCTTATTTGTTTAAAGCCAGAATGATGGAAAGACTGATAATTGAGGAAGAATTTTCTTCTGACACGAGTTCATCAATATCATTGTTGCACAGGTGAATCATAATATATTGATGCATTTGTATATTCTATAAATCCGATAGACTCTGCGTATAAAAGAGATTTTTTTATTTATCAGTCACAACAGCTGTACATATATCATCTGAATTGTTGCATCTTTGAAGAAGCTAATCCATTATATTAAATTCTTGTCTTAGATTGTAGGTGACTAGACGCTTTTTAACCAAGGGTTAGAAATGTAAAATAATTAGCAATATTTTTTAAATGGATCTAATGCGGGTAAGCAATAAAACTCATATTAAAACGCAAGATGTTGATGAAGTGCATTTTTGTAATGTATTGGGCATTTAAGGTTTTAAGTTGTTAATTAATATGTACAGTTAATCAATCATTAAATTTAAGTAAAAGCAATACTATTAAGTTATTGCTAAAATAAAGTTAAAGGATTCATGGTTAATCACATATACTTCTCTTAGAATTGTATTGTTATACTAAAATTTACAGTAGGGAATTGTTATTAATGAAAAAAATTTTACTAACACGAAAATTTTTGGTTAAACCGAAAATTATCTGGTTATTTATTGTGCTACAACAGTTTCTAAAGAAACTTTGAATATAAGTCAGCAAGTTTGTGTTTCCAATTATTTTCTCCCACCAAACAACATAATTTATTGGCATAGCTTTTATTAATTAGTAATCCTATTTCTGTAAAAAATAATAAAAAAGATGATTAGTAGTAAAAAAGCAATTTCCATTTTTATTACATTTTTATTACTAAACTTCTTTTCCAAAACAATATAGAATGTGAATTTTGGGACAAGCAAGCAACCATTTTTTTATGATAGATGTCGAAAAAAAGGTAGGCAACCAAGTAACATCATTTTGCATTTATTTCTATTTGTGTCATCGCGTCAAGCTAAAATTATGTTGTTGTTACTTAAATTACATGGACAAGCCATGCTCTCTATGCCGTTGACTGGTCTTTCGTTTAACCAGAGCACCACGAAGATAAAAGTACGACTTTTCTCTAAACTCCCCCGATAGATGGCACCATCAGAGGATCGACTCCCTCAATTTTGACAATCTGAAGTGGAAAGAAATTTTCTCCAGACCACATTACACTCATGATAACTGTTCAATGACCGACTACAGGACTTTCGATTCCACAGATTTCACGAGCACGTATATCGCTGTGTACTCGGTGAGTCTTTGGCTGCATTGGGAATCGAAACCCGCCTTCCGGACGGAAGGCCGATGCCCTAACCACTAGGCTACCACGACCTAGCTAAATTTATACACTATATTATTGGCAACAATCAAGAAACGTACCTAGAGACATGCCCACGTCATTTTATCATCTCCACGTGTACGTGTTTTTAAATATAAGTTAGATAATAGGTTATTGCAGCACTTTTTGGTTGCCTATTTCTGCCAACCGAAGCCGTTAAATATATTCTCCATCACGTCGTAATTTTTAATCATGGTTAAATGACGAGACGGATTCCTTCCTGAACTGGCAACTTTTTTTATATTCTAACGGCGGAACATTTAACATTGTAGAACGTTTAACGTGGAAAGGCTATTTTATAATAACGGTTGTCGATTGTGTAAGATTTCGAATCCGCTATCTCTCATTTATGAGAATGACGGCCACCGGCACTGAGATCTCAATATTTTACTGAAATATCTTTCAAGTGGTAGTTTATTCTCTGGAGTGTTTTACATTATCATGAATTTTCTTCTAATGGCCAAAAATCATTTTATAATTTTATAACGTTTTACTGTTGCATATTTTATGCCCAAAATTATGTTAATACATAGTATATTTATAAATGAAATATTTATCCTTAGAAACTTTGAAATGTAAAATAATGATACTAGATAAATTAAGATAAATTAAATCATGATGGATAGAAAAAACTGTTAGAAGCTTTTAATTTTATAAACTTAAAAGCTTCCAGTGTTAAATCACTTCACTCCGACTTATGGCGAATATACTTGCACCAAACAAAGATTTATTAAGTAATCAGTCTAATGTGTCACATCCGTCTTTCTGCCAAATAAATATCTGAGCAAAGCAATTTAATAAAATGGTTAAAATCCTGTCTGTTTTTGAGCTGCTTATAAACTTCGAAAGATTCCAATTTAAGCCAAATGCTAATTTCACTAATGCAGCGCTAAAGGGTAAAGAGGGAGTCAGAAGTTCCATTCCGAGAAAAATATACTCTTGTCAGTTACGCATGAACAACAACTCCAATTAAAATCCCATTCCAGCATGAGAGAAGTCCGCACCCAAATTGGCTGCGGCATTCGTTCGTTCACAATCAGATTATATTTGTCGCCAAATTGAATAAGCAAGAGGTCAAAATGCAGCCCTGTCTGTTTCTTTCCGACACCATTTACTCTTCTCTCTGCCTCGAAACATTTCTCTCTCGAAAAGGGGAAAACATATCCTACCCCATAAAAAAAGAGTGTAACTCATCGGTCGAATTTCATGGACTCTTGAATATATAAAATGTATGTGTGTTCATTAAAAATATTGCTACGCTCTATCGTATCCATGGATTTGGAATAAAAACTCTCTGTGACTTAAAAATAATATTTTATTCGTTCTCTTATAACTTGTGAAAATGCATGGAAAAGCTACAAAACATTTTTCGATATTTCATAAAAGTGGAACATATGCACTTAAAAGCAATCAACAGTCATCAGCCTTCAGACTACTATGGTAAATACAGATTTAAGACAAAACACAAAATAATCTGATCTAGTATGGAAGATAGAAAAGTGTCAATAGATTTTACTTTGTTATTTATAGATCTAGATAATTACTTTATTATTTATAGTTACAGAACCTACTTTATGGAGAATTCAAAGAAAAAAATATTTTAAATAATTCACCGAAAAATATCTTTAAAAATCCGAAGTATGTTCCTAATTTTGAGGTCAAATGTTGCTAAATAATTGATTTTGCGTCATATCTGGTTAGAGTAAAATATTTCTATGCACAAAATGTCGTTTACTACAATAGTGCTGTTGATCCACAAATTTATGACTTCTTTCCACATGCCCTTTAGTTTTCTAGATAAGATGCTATCTTTTGAATGTCTTGTCAAGATATTTTAAAGTAACTATCTGTAGCGATAGTCACTTTAAAATATCTGGACGTATAGCTGACATCATAGGTTATGGCATATTAAATAGGTGAAACAAAATTTTACTTTAGCCATAGTTACAAGAAGTAAAACAAAAGCAAAAAATCAAGTTAACCAAAATTTATGATTTCAGAATAACATACATTTTATACTTATGTTTTCATTTATTGATAATTTAAATTGTAATCAACTGCAATTTTGAAGAGATGGGTATGAGTTATATTATCCTACATTAAATTAAAATAAATTTATTTTAAACGATACAACTTACCAGGTAGTGTATTATATTCTTTCCTTAGAGAACGTAACTAAACAAACATGGTAAAATTTTATTTTGACTCTACTTAATAGGCAAACCAATAACTCAATAATCAGAAGCCTGTTGTCAAACTTTCATACATATAGTATGTATTATTGGTTTCGGGAAGAATTTGTCATACATAGGGATCTGTATTCACTCTTAGAGAAAGAAAACGTGGAAAACTCCCCAATTCCCACCTCGACAAATTTGCTTTTGTACATAATAGATTCGTCAATGGCCAGACAGCCTAGGAAGGGCCCTTGACTTCCTCAGAATCGAATTATAAGCTCTTCTATTCTTGGCCATGGACATCCAGTTCGTTTTATTTTTAAAACTCTTAAATCCGTTTCCAAACAATCGAACCACCTAAGTTTAGGTCTTCCTCTTTTTTGGGTGAAAAATATTCTGGCCGAAAAGATCTTTCTTGTTACACGATTTTCATCCATTCTGCGCAATTGTATTGCCCACTTAATTCTTTGAATTCGTATATATTTTACTACACCTAGTTCTTTAAAAGATTTATAGATTTTAGAGTTAGTTCTTTTCCAGATATTGTTACATTTAATGCCACCAAAAATACTTCTTAAAATTTTTCTTCCAAAAAAGAAATGATATTTTTTACTTTTTCTGTTACACCCCAGGCCTCAGTAGAGTATGTAAGAATAAGTGTGATTAAAATTTTGTAAATTAGAATCTTAGTTTTTCTGCTAGTGAAGTTAGTCTTCAAGTATTTTTTGTGACTGAAAGAACATCCGTTAGCACCTCTGACTCTACAACGGATCTCAAGACATTAAATTATTAAGAGTATTAACTTCTGATCCTAAATATTTAAATTTGCTAACAGTTGTACATTTGTAATTTCCAATTTCAAAATATGGGCTGCAGTTATTATCACATGGCTTGTACTTAGTTTTATTTTGGTTGATTGGTAGATCCATCTTGCTGGCTGCAGCCTCTAGAGTTGTGAAAATCATTCTAAGTGACTCAGGAGTGTATGTGACTATGTCAATATCGCCAAATAAAAAAAATTAAAAAAAACGCAGAAATCTGAACAGAATTGTTAAAGATAGTTCCACGAGTAAAAATGTTGGAGTCTTTTATGATTTTTTGAAGGGCAAGGATAAAAAGCAAACAGGCCAGTGCATCATCCTGTCTAACCCCATTTGAAAACATAATAGATACAAAAAGTATAAACGGAATACTCATTTTTCATTGTTAAATAGTTACGGGAGTTGAATCTGAGACCTTCCATTCTGAATAGTATGTTGATGAGTAACTTTCATAGTACCGTTTTATGGACATCACGTTGCTGATTGCCTAATAGCCAATAAACGCTTACCTAAGTGGATTTGTTTTCATAAAAATGTTGAATAGTGTTCTTGTGATACACAACTGAAATACACAAGAAAATATTAATTGAACAGAAAGATGCTTTTATTCAGAAAAAAGCCTCTAACTTTCATGGCTGATCTATCTGCAAAAAAGCAGGAATGAATATAGTTTCTATTGTAACTCTTTAAGTAGTATGGCATTGTTCATCAGCAGATTAGTAGTAAAATATCGTTTTGGATATAATCATAATAAATTTGTTGTAAAACAAATAGCTTCCACAAAATATTTTATAAATCTTAACAGGAGCTTTAATATCTTATATACTGCCATATTATTAAGATGAATATTTAAGACTTTTCTAATCTGAGATGTTGTACGATGCTTTCTCTCTCTTTCTTTCTCATCTTCGTTTCCCAATACTTCAAAGGTTCGATCTTTCCTTTCGGTCTTGATTCAGAAATCATTTGAAGTAGTAAATTTTATAGCTCTGAAGAGTAAAGATTATCATAAAGTAACAAACTAAACCAAAATTAATCATTTCATAAATTTATTGGTACATTTGCATGATCTCATCTGACTTTGATGCAACGTAGTGACAGCTTACTAGATCAAAAGTGTTATGAGGCTTTCTTGAAAATTTCAGTATATTGTCTCTGCAGAAAATTTTCCATTGATTTAAAATCTTCTGAGTTCAGATTTTGCACGAGAAGGAACCCAGTAAGCTTATAAACATACACCGCAATTGATATGACTCTAAGCAAGAATGTTACCTCTGTCATACTTTGACCAAGAGCGATTTTGATTGATCATAAGTCTTTTTACTATTAAAAAACGTATGTAGTATCTCTAAATGATGGTAACCACACGAAAATAAGCCTTTTCGATATCAATATTACATGATTAATAACTCAACTACACAAGAGGTATGTCTAGTTTTTTAAATTTTCATAGTCTGTTACCTTGTTTGAGCAGCTTTTCATATTTGATCCATGAACTGTTCAACTATAAAAAGGGAGTATAAAGTGTGCTTTTTACATAATGTTTCCACCTGCCTATTTCTATGGACTCAATCCTTCTAATAATCCTTCTCAATCCTTCTAAACACAACTAACCTTCTAATAATTTTAACCACATCCGAATGACAAAATCTACACTTGAGATGACACTATCACCTTCAAATGTTTCCATCCATACCATCAATAATATATTTGATATAGATCTTACGCAAATTTAAAAATATACAAACATTCTCAGCACAATGATCTTTAATAAACAGGCTCAAAGACAATGAACCTTTCACTTTTCAAAGAAGAGATTAATACTAAAACAAACTAGGCTATCTTAGTTCCCAGTCAGATATTAAGTTTTACAATAAATCATGTGTTCCACAACTAGTTAAAATAGACTATGCGATTGTGATATATGTATATATTCGTCTTCCTATATCTCCGGACTGAAACGCAGCAATCAATGATTAGAGACGATCAAGTAATGAGGTCAACATGTGAGTTGGCACCCTCCTCTCTTTACCTCAGTGCACCATTGAAGAAACATTGGACAATACGAATATCTCGAAATTTATGAGATCTCTTATTTCAATGTTTTTTCTCTGAATCAGGTATCAAACTCACTGTCTTTCTATCAAGAGAGAGAATAATTATCTCAACTCCATGCTTTTATTCTAGCTCTGGCTTTGAATATAACAGTTCACAGGTCATATTCCAGCCTTGGTTGTGGATGTCTGCAATATTTAGCAAAAATCCTGTGCTCCTATTAAATTAGACCGTTTAAATAATACATATTATTCATCTCTCTAAAAAATATAGCATAGTCCCTCTCTCTCTCTATATATATATATATATTATATAACTTCATTCCCCCAATATCATTGATAATAGTTATCATATTCAATATAAAAAAATTACTCTTGTGTAAGAATGATTTTAGAAAATGCTCCTTAAAAGTCGTTTAATTTATGAACTATATTTGCAATCAATATAAATAAATACTTCGTATTATGCTTTCTGAAAGTTATACATCAGTATGGTTTATTTTGAAAAAAATATAACAAATTCATACAAAAAATGTAAAAATTTTGTGTGGAAAGCAACGAGAAAAAAAATTATTTTTTGGTTTTCACTGTCAATCATTCTCCTCCCTCATATCGTATTTTTTATTTCTTCATTTATTTATTTATTTTTTTACTTATTTGTTTCAACTTTTTTCGCGACTTGCTCAATCTAGTTCTTTCATGATTGGCTTCCTTTCAGCAGTTTTCCTGAATCGATAACCTCGGGATTTCATCTCGCTGTTCTCTTCACGAAGATATTTCACCGCGAGTTATTTCATTTTTATTTTTCACGCTCCTTTATCTGAAATATATTTATTTTCGTCTCACTCCCCTCAAACTTGATGCGAATATGACGACAGCTGCGTCTAGTGACCCAAAGATTATTGGAAAATATTTTTTTTGTTACCTACTCCCCCACACACCCTTCCAAAATCTTCTAGTTTCACTTCTTATATCAACCGCAAATTTTGTGAAAAGCAGTTTTTTTTTCTTTTAAATCTGTTACCTCTATTTGAAGTTTGTTGTATTTTTCTTTCATAACAGACCCTTTTTTATTAAAATATTTTTTTTTGTATTTCTTAAGAGAAGGGGCAAGTAGAGAAAATATTGTTATTGTTTTAGTAACGAAGTCTATACTTCTCACATGCATTTTTATTGTTTTTTTCCTATTCTTTTTTCTGATATTTTTATTTCTGTCTACCAAAAATCGGATTGAAAGTTCATTTTGAAAATAATGATAATTTTTTTTCTTTCTCTCTTGTCTAAAAATTAATTTTCTAAATTTTTAGATTTATTTTTTTCTTATGTTGAAGTTTTAGATTCGGGATAGTGATAAGAATTTATACTTTTATTTTTTATAAGTAATATTTTGGCTCTTTATAATTGTATTTGTATTTTATTTATTTTTAATTTATTTCTAAATTCAAATTTTCTGAAAAAGAAAATAAATATATTCATAATTTTAAATGAAAAATAATATATCCTTGGAGCATTAAAAACATTCTTGCAATATTGATTTATGTATACAAATATTTCTTACGCAATAATTAATATAGTATAATTAATACAGATTTATTCTCTTAACTAACATCAGTTATCTTGGTTTGCATATATCACAATTAGCTATCAAGAGATATATTTTATTCATAACAGATTTTATTAAAATAATCTTATTACTTTTTTACGCACTTGAAGATTAAAATAAAATAAAATGTTCAATAATTTCAAAATTGCTATAAAAAATTTTTCATAAATATTATTTATAATGAATGGTTTGATACGATTGTGACTATTAATATGTGGTAGATACTGAGATAATAAAACTAAATACTTTCATACGAGCAAAAAATTAAAAATTTTACTTAATACTAGAATATGTTTAAATTCTATTCAATTAGTAATAAAATATGAAAATGGGATGAATTTTCAATTTTTTTTTCCAAAAAATTGCAAGGAAAAAAGCTAACACTCCAGACTGATATTTAGTTTATTTTTGACCAATTAATTTTTATTTCTTATTGTGAATTTTCTAAAAAGGAAAGGTAATAATTTTTTTGTATGAAAGATAAAAAGTTTTTATACAAGATAATATGAGCTTATCATGGCACTGAGGTATTCTTAACAATACTCGATCTTGCTTCGGTTTTTTTCTTCAAATAATTAAGATTTTTTTTGTATTTTTTTTAATAAAAAGGTTATTAGGAATTCCTGTTTTTCTTTAGCATTTTAACATCGAAATATATTTAAGACATATTTTTAATTGGATTTATTTTGTTTAATCCTATTTATGTTTATTTTTAGTTGGAATTTTTAAAAATGAAGGGTGATAAATGTTCAATGTTTTTTTTATTAAAGCTAATAAGTGCTCATGAAGGATAATAAGTGCTCATTGCAGCAATAAATCATTCATAATAACAGTTGATTATAAGCGGCTTTTGTTTTATTAATTCATTTTTGGAATTCTTAGAGAATTCATTCCTGGTAAAAAAAAAAAGACAGGAAATGAGCATACGTTTTTTGTAAATATTGTACTACGTTTAAAATGTTTGCAACAATATTAATTGGGTTTATTTCTTAATTTGTTCATTTTTTTCATATTTTAAATTTTTCAAATAAGACATAAATTGAATCCTCCCGATTTTACACATTCATCAAAAATTTATAAAATAATATAGGGAATTGAATTGAAAAAACTTGAAGTGAAAGAAGAATTTAATGTGAAAAAAATAAGGCAAAATCTTCCCAATATTAATGCGTTCAATGTAAAAAACACCGCAATAAGTCTGATTTGGATATCATCAAGCAAATTTTCGACAGTGATGCTTTCTTGAACGAGTTGATGCTTGATTTCGCAAATATTTTCGATAAGATTTTAAATTTTAAGAAAAATATTTTTGTTTCAAATTTAAAACAGTGCATTGTGAATTTTCTCTAAGCATTTTGTTTGATATAATATTACAAAATTTAATATTTTATTTTTAAGTGCACACAAAATAGGAAATGCAATAATAATATTAATTTTGATAACTGAGGAGTAATTAATTTCCTTAAGCGCAATAGAAAATTTATAATTTGCCAGAGAGCCCTTTAAGTTTGTGAAAGACACACTCAACTTTAGCTATTTCAGAGATAATTTGATTGTTTGGTTTGTTCGTCGTGCACCAGATCTTTAATGATTACGGATACCAGATTAATATTTTTAACTCTGATAACAGTGCTTATATCATCAGTATAAAATACTGTAAGGCTATAAATGTAATTTGAGGAAGAAAATCGTAAGTATAAGGCAAACATAGCAGAGCTTAAAATACTCTCTTGAAGAGTTTTTGCGCATATAGATCCAAATAAATCCAGTAGTGCGAATCTAATGGAGCAGTATAAAATATGAAGATGTTAATGTTATCTATATATAGAAATAATTGTGGTGAATGTTAATTCTTTTTTTTTTTCTCAAAAATAACTATTGTGGTATTGAAAGTGCCACCAGAGGCCCATTCACGTGTTTGCCGCCGGACATCCAGAGAAGAGAGAGGGAGACGATAAGGAGATTTAAGAAAAACGCGAGTAAAGTCACGATGACATGAAGACGCGAATTGATATTGGACTCATTTCGAATTATAACTAAAATGATGTTAGATTGTTATTTGATATTCATTTGTAACTATGTAAATAGCTTTTTCCTATTTTGTTCAAAACTATAATTAAATCATTTAAACATAATGTGTTAATTCCTGACAATGAACTGGACGAACCCACACTATTTTCTAAGAAGAGCTATCATAATTATTTACGTATTGATTTGTTAGAGCAAATGTTATTTTGGTCTTTTCTCAAAAGGTGAGCTATTACTATTTAAAAAAAAGTTTTAATAAAAAAAAGCAAACCTAATTACTAAATTAAAAAGAAATATTTTTGCTATTTTACTGACAAAAACAGCAAAACTTCTGCTGTATTTGAGTATTAGGGAGAAAACAAATGCATAAGAAAAGCAAGGTAAAAAAGTATAATTGGTCGTGATCCATTACAAAAGAAAATGCTTGTTTACGGGCATTACCCAAAAATAATAAGGGAACGATTTGTTTGAATAGATATTTTCTTCACGAAGATTTAATTTGGCGCCCTGCGAGAATTAAAAAATCATTTCTTGCCTTTTAATTGCTTTTTCTCGAAAACCAGGGGTTAAAAACGTTTTTTTGATTCCCTCTCTTTGCTCTCTCTTTTGTTATTTTGTTGCCCCAAAAAGGCGCCGCACTCCAAAAAAATATCCCTTGTCGCTATTTTAAAAGGTTTTGCTGCGGATCATGCTTTCAAATACGTAAAGAGATTTCCCGGAGATACCATATTTGGTCACAATGGAATAAAATACAAATTAACGCTATAGCAAAATCTGAAATCTCATATTAGCTTTAATACTTAGAAATGTTAAGCAATTTAACCAAATAAAACTAATAATACATTATTTTACTAAGCACAAATTATTTCTTAATTACAAACTTATTTTGATGATTAAAAAGTAATTTTATGAATTATTTTATCCTCTCATATTTCTTTAAATTTAAAAAAAAATGATTCGCACAGAAATTTGAGATATTAAATATGCTTTCGTGCAGTTAAATGTATTTTTGTTCAGTTTTCCTCACGGAAATTTTAAAATTTATTCTCTTCCACATATTAAGATAAAACTTTTTTAGATATCCATTTACTACACTCTTTCGTATATTACATATGTATTACATTTCGGATATTAATTATCTCTTTAATGAATAACTTATATCAAGGAAAAATATATTAAAAAAATATCCAGTATATATCTATAATTATTAAATACATAATTTATCTCACAGAGTTATCATTTTTTCAACCTTTCATGAAAAAATCAATTCCCATGAAGTGAATAAAGGCTGCGATGATCTGGTTGGTTATGGTGTCGTTCTCATTATCGGAAGATAATGAGTTCGAATCCCGACTTAACCGAAGATCCGTCGAGTTCAATAAAGGTGGCTGGGACCCGTTAAATAGGTCATGGTCGTAATGTCTTTAGTGAAATAATATTTCTGGGGGAGGCATATCAAGTATGGGGAGATCGACTTGATCCTTGCTCGAAGACTTCCATCCAATTGGTAAAGCAAACCTCTTGGATAGGTACAGGATAGGTGGTTCACAGACACACATCTGCGAAGTGACATTAATTTTACTACATATTTTATATAACTTAAAGTATCAAGTCGAAGAAAAACAAATTCAAAATAATAAAGCAAACAGTTCTTAACAGTGCTGGCTGCTAAATAATTCGTTCTCTGGTCTTCTGTTTTAACATTGTTTCTCACCTTCCAAGATTTCATAATTTTTAATTACTTAGAATTTTTGATAAAATTTACAAAAATATATATCCTGAAGAATTAAAATTAATTAAAACAAATAACGATAACTTAAAAACTGAACTTTTAGATATTTTAATTACTATAAAAGATAACCATACGTACACTGACATCTATGATAAAACTAATGATTTTAATTTCAAGGTTAATAAGCTAATTTTTTGAAATTCAAATCTTTCAATTAAAATTTATAAAAATGGTATTTTCAATCAACTTAATAGAATCTATAATATATGTAATAATTTAAGCAACATATCAATAAACAAATAAAGAGATTAGAAAATATTCTAATTTATAATAACATTCCAATCAACTTTATTAAACACTATTTGGCTAGTAGAGCATTGCTTATAAGAGTGAAATAAGGCGTAGTTATATACTACAGAAGGGTCACCCAAGCTTTAAAGGTCTTATAAGAAGCTTGAAATGCCAATAGTGTTTACACTTAATCGTTAAATTTATGTATTTATTTATTTGGTTTACATGTGTAGTATTTGGTGCGGTTCTCGCAGGTTTGGATCTGGATTTAATTTTAATTTTGATTACTATAAATTAAATGTATTTTTGGCAACATTAGATTTTGGCTTATACATTTTAGCTTGATTTTACTTCTTTATTCGGGCGCTCCGTGGCTGAGTGGTCTAAAGCATCACCGCTAATCGCTTGAGAGCGTAGGAGTGTGGGTTCGATTCTCACCGTGGCCCTGGGTGTTTTCTTTGTTATTCTTCTGTGGTTGTACATCTGTCATTGTGATATTTGTCCTATTATCGACGAAGACTTACAAGCGGATCTCAAGAATCAAGCATACAAGTCTGAATATATGTTATGTAATAAAATAATAAATAAATAAATAAATACTTCTTTTATTCTGGTTTGAATTTTTTATGTGGCTTTGGGGTGTATTGGCTTCTATAACACTATATCTTGGGCCAGAGCAGAAAAGCCATACTATGTGCCAATGTGGTCAACACCCCCTGATGAAGCTGGCCACGTTGGTACTTCGTTCCATTTTTCTTTATTCTATTTTCTTTGAAATTTTAAAATATAAATTGAACATTTTTCAAACTGTTTACTATATTTCGTATTTTTAATGTATTGTTCTCTATCTAGTATTTAATTATTATTCTCAATTTGGTTTTTTGACTAATTTTATAAATAATTAATCTCTATTTGGTATTTTCAATGTATTATTTTCCATCTAATATTTGATTAATAATTTTATAGAAATATACTATTAATTATATATATATTATATATATATATATATATGCATATATATATAAGTATATATAGTTATATTACTTATAATAATATTGCTTAATGAATTTACATAGTTTAAAATTATATGATAACATAAACATTTTTTATTAATTTTCTTATTCAAACGAATATATAGGAGATAATGTTTTTTTTTCTGGTATTGGGCACTGGGGGTGACCATAAAAAGGCCGAAAATAGCTACTCATTTATCGTTACACGGTGGGTCCGTGTGAATCAAGTCACGTAGGCTAGTAGGATTACCCAAATGTTTCCATCACAGACCCGTTTGTAGGGTGGACTGCATTCATTCATCATCATCTCAGAAAAAAGGACACAAAGAGAGAGAAAGGAACATCCATGCCGGAACCGGGATTTGAACCCGCGACCAACAGCTAAGAGTCAGGAACGCTAACCGTTCGGCCATCAGCCGACGGAGAGAGTGTTAATTATGTGTTACTACAATGTGTTTTACATTGTATTTATGCTGAGAGTTGATTATTTATTTTAATTTGCCAAAATCGTAACACAATATGACCTCATTTTTTACGTTTTTATTCCAGCCTTACATTTTTAGGCTAACAGCCTAAAAGCATAAGGCTTGCACTGATTGATTATTTGTAAAATCTATCGAGTGTTCAACATCTTTTGCCATTTATAATATGAAGAAATTTTATAAAATATATTTTATGAATATAAATATATAATCTTTTTTCCATCTTTAGCATGATGGACACTTTATAGTTGGCCATAATTATATGATACGATGGAAAAATTCCTAAAAATTTCCAACTTATTGATGAATTGTCAAGAAAGAAAAATTAATTTCTAAGCAATTTAAAATTCAAGCAAGTAAAAGTGTAAAATGTATTGACATTGCACTTGTTAAGTTTCTGAAAATTTTTATTTTTAAAGTAAAATTCCATTGTGTTACTTTTTATTGGAGTTCCAATTTTAGAATAAAGACTCACAATAAGCAGATAAGCAGAGTTTGCTCGCCAGTGAATCAAAATTACATTGAGAAATTTCAAACATTTTTACAAACACGATAAATTAACTGAGACAATCAGCTGTTGGGCTATATAGTCATAAAAATTGCACTCAAAACTCTATCGTGTATCTCTCGACTTAATTTAATCCAATCTTCTTTTATGGGAAAGAAGGAATATATA
Organism: Latrodectus hesperus; assembly: GCA_037975125.1. Classification (NCBI taxonomy): domain Eukaryota; kingdom Metazoa; phylum Arthropoda; class Arachnida; order Araneae; family Theridiidae; genus Latrodectus; species Latrodectus hesperus. The sequence continues at coordinate 56,368,421 of CM075858.1, forward strand.
GGTTCTGACTATTTTCTGTGGTATTCTAAAAAATATCTCGAAATACCCTCTGAAGGAATTTTCCGAAAGCTCTACATCTACATTATATCATCGAATAGCACTGAACGTATTGTTTTTAAAAATATCTGGCCACCACCTATTTTTTTAGGGTGCCATAAGCTAAACCCTTTTAAGCTTAATTGCTCTCATTTTATCGGAATCTTATGTTATGTCATATAATGAAAAAGTCAACCTTAAAGGAAGTTTAAGCCGTTTGTTTTGGGAATACAATCCATATCTCATGTCAAGAAATATGATTCTTAACAATAAAAACTTGAAAAGACATTAGAGGTCTGAACATGTTCCATTTTATATCTGCGTGCTCGCTCATATTCAGAATTCAGTTCTTACCAGCTCATAATTCATTAGTATTTTGATAAACTTTGTTGAAGATCTTAAAGCTATTTTATACTTATTCGATATACTATACTGTCAATGTTTAAAAGGATTAGAATTAATAAAGTTTAATTGTAAATGGGCAAAGTACTGGCATTTTAAACCCCATATAACCCAAAAGAAAATTTTTTAATATTTTCCAAATAATATATCCTTATTATTATAAGGACACGAAAATGTTTGGTTTCATTGGGTCCCAGAAACAGTAAAGTAAATAAAATTGATAATACCACATATCAATTTTGCAAAATTAGAAAAACTTATTTAGGTGATAAAAATAATATTTAAAAATAAATAGAATTTTAATTTTCAAACTACAATAATTCAGTAACGGTATTTAATATATCATTGCATCCTTTATTCTGGTGCAATAGGAATTCTATAAGCACGATTTGAGATGTTAACGAGTCTTAATGCATTGCATTTCATTCCAATCTTTAGAGAAACTTATTATCATCGAATGTAGGATAGACGAAGTTATACGAGTGATTCATTTTTAAATGATTTTATAATTTATTTTCTTCAATTTCTCTGCGTTGCTAACTCTTCTGCAAGCAGAAAATACCATCGATCCTTCTTCGACATGCTTTTTGATCATTTCAGATATTATCCCTGCTGTCATCATGTACTTACTTACATGAGGAAACACATTTCTTTATAAATATCTCTGAAATGGCATTGCTTTGGAAAAAATCGGTCTGCTATATTCATTTTCTGAGTAAGATTTTCGTCAATTTCAACAATTTTATCTTTGCTACCTCTTAGATTTTGATATTTTTTAAATAATTGTGCTCATTATATATGTCGATATACAGCGAACCCAGGAAACCTTTGAAAGGAAGGTATTAAGAACTATCTATGGGCCTGTACAGGAACAGGGTTACTGGCGAACCAGATATAATTTTAAATTGCATAGGCTGTATAACCAGCCCCAGATTACCTAGATTATCAGAAGCAACGGCTTGGCCATGTTTGGAGAAGCTGGAAAAACAAATCCAATAGAATATCAACGTTTAAGAACCCCGAAGGATTCCGTGCCTGAGGAAGACCACCAACACGATGGCTCGTTGACACTGAAAATGACCTCAAGATACTGAAAGTTAGGAACTGGCAAAGTGTCGCTCTGAACATACTGAGCTGGAAAAATCGTGCTGTAGAAGCAGCTAAAACCAGTAATAGGTTGTTACGGTATTAAAGAAGCTCATAATATATTTTGCACACATGATTATTCCTATTGTTAAGATATTTATCATTTTACTTCGTTGAAATAAGTTTCGTTACTCAATAATGTATAAATCTGATAACTGTTTAAAATATAAAGAGTTATTTTCTATGCAGAGAAATATTTGTAAAAGAGAAACTTTATTTTTCATTCAATCTTTCTTGGTGAATCTCTCGTGAAATTCCTTTATAATCTGTTTCATCTCCCTTATTCCAAACTCTGACTGCATTTAAAATACCCCTTTTTTAAGACATTATATTAGCCTCATTTTTCACATGGCATAAATTAAAAATTGTTGGCATTTTGGAACAAAAAAAATACAGTCTAATATATATCGAATTAATAAGATTATCCATATTGACCGGATCTAATATAAAAGTTATCCACGTGAATGGGAAATAATAATTTCTGATTTGTTATTTTGACTATTAGGTGATAGAGTTTTTCTTTTTATTTTAAGATCAACCACATGTGTCGATTAAAATCAAAAAGTATAAGAAAAATTTCTAAAATATTTTATTTTCAATGAATTTTATCAAAACTTAAATTATTTTAGCAATATTTAGTATGAGTGAAAACTGCAAAATGCAATAATTTTGCTTATATTTATTAATTCTATATTGCAAATATTTAAAATTTTCTTGTAAACAATGATAAGTATTTTAATTGCCAATACTGGCTTAATTAGCGAAGTGATTGACGAGTTTTTGTAGTTACTAAACGTATTACTATATCATGAAAGATGTTAATAGACAAAAATGGAAAATCTACATCGTCAATTTGAAACTATACCGGAATTTCAAATCTGCAATTTGTTACATTAGCTAATTTACTATTAGTAGGTGGAATCATGAATTTGATCTACAGTGAGTGTAAAAAGTATTCGTACAGTACGACAATTGATTTAAAAAAGATCCATTCATAAAAATTATAAACATGAATTCCATTTTAATTAATAATAAATACATAATAGAACATATTTTCACTAGTTTCATGTGAAATTTACAGAAGAATAGTTTTATACATGAATAAATATTTATAAAACTGTAACAACCCAACATCTTATGGTGTAAAAAGTATTCGTACACTAAATGAAATGCAAATTTTTTTTTGTTATATTTTGTGATTGGTTTAGCCATTAATATGTAGTTAATTGACGTTATCTTGTAAGTTAGTTAAAATGTTCTTCAATGGAAATTTTAAAGTAGTGAGAAACTAAAAATTCTGTTATGGGTCGTAAAAGTAAAGCGACAAGTGTTTCCGAAAGAGAGCTGTGATTTTAAAACTCCGTAAAAATGGTAAATCGTACAGCAAGTTTTCTGATCTGGTTGGTAGACCCCGTTCAACTGTGCAGTCAATCATAAAAAAGTTTGCTGCCATTCTAACGGTTCAAAACAGTTCTTGTACTGGGAGACCATGTCTATTGACATCATCTGACAGACGGTTTCTGGTACGTTCATTAAAGAAGGATCCCAAAATAAGGGCTCCTACATTAACATCAGAACTGAAGAACATGGGAACAGCAGTCTACGTAAGTACTGTTCGAAATACATGCAGAAATGAAGGTTTCCATGGCCGTGTTGCGAGACGAAAATTCTTTGTTAGTGAGAAGAATCGGAAGCTGCGATTGTCTTTCGCCAAAAGCAATACATTATGAAAGTCCAGATTTCTGGAAAAAGATTATCTTTACAGATGAAAGTAAATACAACATATTTGGATCGGACGGGAGACGAATGGTATGGAGAAAGCGCAATACAGAAATACATCCTATGAATTTAATGCCAACAGTGAAACATGGTAGTGGAAGCCTGCTTGTTTTGGGGGTGTATGAGTGCTTCTGGGGTGGGCAAATTAGTCTTTATTAAAAGCATTATGAATCATCAACTTTATATTGACATTTTTAGCAATAGTTTAGGACCTAGTGCAACAAAAATGGGCTTGAATGGTGATTATGTTTTCATGCATGATAACGACCCCAAGCACACAGCCCTAAACACAAGGCTCTAGATACTATATAATACCACAAAGTTCATGAAACTTCCTCCTCAATCGCCGGGCCTTAACCCCATCGAGAATTTAAGGGACGTTCTTGATAAAAAATATTAGATCCAGACATATTTCTAATAAAAATGATTTGGAATCAACTTTTAATCAAGAATGAGATGCCATACCTAGCTCAATAACAGCAAAATTAGTGGAATCGATGCCAAAAAGACTCAAGGCAATTATTCGAGCTAAAGGATATCCTACAAGGTATTAGCTGTAATATTATGATTGTGTTGGCCAATATATATATGCCTGATGTACGAATACTTTTTACACCACAAGATGTTGGAGTGTTTCATTTTTATAAACATTTATTCATGCATAAAATTATTTTTTTGTAAATTACGCATGAAATTAGTGAAAATATGTTCTATTATATATTTCTAATTAATTAAAACGGATTTTATATTTATAATTTTTATGATCGGATCTCTTTTAAATGAATTGTCGTACTGTACGAATACTTTTTACACTCACTGTAGCTGCCGCGCTAGATCCTGAAGGATTGGACACAACATCAACTATTAGTAGGATTGTGCTGTTCAGAATACCAAGTTTCGGATTTGAATTCAGCCATGATTGAGCAACGAGAAATGAATGTTGTATTTTTACTTTTTTGTTTACACATCTATCAAATTGGGTGCTTGAAAGTTTTCCTGAGTTTTCTTCCTAGAAGACATGAATACTGCTGAGTATCTGTGAAAACTCTTTTCCTGAGCCAGAGATGCAGCAAGTATTTATTTAACCCTTTAATCGTATGACATAGGATGTCAACGATGCGGTGTCAAATATCCAGACTAATATTGATGTAAAATGTTTTGAAGTCACAAATTCTTTGCAAAACAGAAAATACTTTGCAATCTGGGAAAAAATAGATCTCTTATAATAATTACTATGTTGTTAAATAAGAAACTGCTTAGCAAGAACGAGATTGTGAAAAGCTTTAAGTATTTATCCGTTGAGTCTGAGAAGATAACAAATTGCATGAGTCTTCAAATACAAAATGTGTGAATCCTTTAATAGATCTAAAACAGCCAGTTATTAAGTTAAATACATCAATTAGATGATTTTATTACTATTTTTTAAACATTCTGAATTGTCTGTCTGCTAAATAAAAACAATAAAATTATATTTTTCTCAAGTTCCTCTTTCTGTCATATAAATTAAATAAATTAGATATTTAAATTTGAAAAAGAAAAAATTCTTGTGAATTTTTAAGCCAAGTCAGACATTATTTTAAAAAAATTAAATTATTATTAGCAATTCAGCTCCTTAAGTCTCTCGAGGCAAACTTTCTTCAACTGGTTTTTGAGAAATGGTATTGAAGGCCAGAAATCTGAAACTCAGATGAAAACTAAAAACTCAAATCTTGTCTTAATTCGAAAAATTAATAATTAAATATTTTAACTCAAATATAAACTCTTTCACTCAAATAATTTCCTGTTAAATAAAGGGAGGGATTTGAGCCTTGATTCTTATTCTTCTTGATGTTTATTTTTCTTAACTAAATTCAGAAGATACAAGATTTAATATTTGAAGTCCAGTGGCTTAATGGTAGCGCTTCGTGCTCCCAAGGCCGAGGTTCAATTCTATGGCTGGACAAGTTCGACTCAGCCTTTTGTCCCTTCAGTGGGTAGAGAAATTGAGTACCAAGCATGCTTGGGAACTAAACATTGGGGGTTTCGCGTTACGCTAAACAACAAACCGGAACACATGCTGCACCTCAAATCACTCGGACAGGAAACAGATGGGCGCTGTAGGCCTTGATTTTCTGAGTAGAATTTCAGAAAACTAAAAATTCGTGCTATTTCTGAAAAATATAAAGATTTTATACATTACTTCTTTTTGTACTCATTATTCGGTTAAGAAATTCTTATTACTAATAAATATGGAGGAATACTATATAATGTACTCTTTATTTTCATTTCATTTAATAAAAGGATTCAAAAGATTTCAGATAAAAGAATGCCGAATAATTAGAAAAGCTTAGATTCTAAATTTTGATTAAAATTCAAGAAATTACTTATCAAAAGAATTTCAAGAAATTCAAGATTCAAAAATCACTTGGCAAAAATATTCTAATGATTTTATAAATGAGTACTTAATCAATATTTTCAATATCTAGTTAAAAATATTTCATTATTGAATACATGGATATATATTGTATATATTTTAAAAAATTAGAAAACTTTAGAACATCATTAAATTAAAAAACTTTTAAGCTATTAAGTTGCGATTGGAATAAAATAAAAAAATTTATGTTTCGGTCCATATTTTGGAAGTAAAAAAATTTGAAGATTCTATATATTTGGGATTATTTTTAAATTAGTACTCAATGTTCAATTAAGAACATTTTATTAAACATATGGATGGATATTGCATATTGTACTTTTGATTCATATAAATCTTCAAAAAAGGATTCGAAAACAGAATAATGCGAGAAACTTTTAAAATCCTAAATTCTGATTAGAATTCCAAAAAAAAAAAAAAAAAATTAGGATTCGTATCGTTTCTAAAATTGTATATTATTTTATACCTTAAATTCTGATAAAAATTGTAAGTCCGGATTAGGCAAACTTTTTTAGAGATTATGTACACAAAATGTATTCGTCAAAGAAGACAAAAATGGCGATCGTCTTCAGTTCAACAACGCTATATGTGCGTCCTGTTAAATGTTAAGATAATCGCGCGTTGGATGCTTTATTTACATTTAATGAGCAAAATAAGAACCTAATGGTGTCCGGTCGACTAGCCTTGAAAAGAGAACTGACATCTACCAAATCGACCCAATCAAATGACGCGTACAGAAGGGAGTTACTCAATGGTTGAGCCGCTTTCATGAACTTTCATATAATTCGTCATTTTTTTTTCCTTCACTTTTGAGTCATCTAATTTTTGGGGTACAACGCATACTAAGCTGTATCGATCGGGTAATGGCTTCATCGATGATATTTTAAAAAGGTGATGAAAAATTCGGTAATTCACTTAAGTGTGCATAGAAAGCTTTTAGTTTGTTTTTGCATTATTCATAGAGAGGATATTTTTTTATGTTCCTGTTCTGATTCCTTTTTGTTTTTGATTTTAAATTCTGAGTAATTCTCAGTGGTGCTTGGCGAAGTGTGAGATGATGAATATAGTTGTAAACGTCAAGTGAAGGCTTCACTTCACTTCGCATTTAAGTACTTGTTAAAAACGACTGTATAGGAGAATGTGGAGATATTTAAAGCAAAATGATTTTTGAAAAAGATTTCAATGAAAATAAAGAAAGGAAAAATAAATTTTTATTCTGTAACATTAGAAAGCAAAAGGGGAAGTTTTAATTTTTTTTAGGACAACTAAAAATGGACATAATTAGATTAAAAAAGAAAAATTAATAATAAAAAAATTCTTCAGTTATATGTTTTCATTTGTAATCATAAGTGGGAATTTAATAAGGCGATATAAATCAATAGTGTATATTGAACTTAGATCTATATGGATTTTTTAAAATATAAATTTTAGTTAATATATACTCTATATAACTTTATTGATTTATGTAATTTTAAAAATTTATTTGATGTAAAATAAATTTTAGATATTATGCGATATAAATTTAATTCGTATTCTTAATATTAGAATCAAAATTTTTTAGATAAAATAGTTTAATGAAAGTAATGGAAATTAAATAATGAAAGTTAAATTAATTTTTATTCTGAAATAGTAGCAACAGGAAATTTTAATTATTTTAGAAGAATTTTTTTATAAAAAGAGGGGTATAAACAAAGTTTGTCTTAAAACTATTTTGTTTATTTATGTGTAAATTATACAGTATTAATTTTTAAAAGTTTATGCTATATAAATTGAACTTCTAGTGGTAAACGATGAAGATTCGAATTCGCAATACGAGAATATGCAAATATTTAAGACAAAATGATTTGTACGAAACGTTTCAATAGAAATAAAATAATGAAAAAAAAACATTTTTATAATAGTAGTAAATAAAAGAGAAAATATCTTATTTTTGGAATAACTAAGAGATTCTACATGTACATATAAATTATGGAGAGAATTTCTATATAAATATATCTCATATATATTTTTACGTATTTCATCTTTATATATATATATATATATATATATACTAAACTCCATGGCACGACAGCCCATGTGGGCCAAGGCCTACAGTGTCCATAACTGTTTTCATGACCGAGGGCCCTGGGGTGCGAAGCATATGTCCCAGTTAGGTGGTCAGGCTAACGTAAGACCCCAGTGTTTAGTTCCCAAGCATGCTTGGTACACAGTTAATCGACCCACTGAAGGGATGAAAGGCTGAGTCAACCTGGCCCAGCCCGAGGATCGAACCTCGGACCTGTGTCGTGGGAGCGTGAAACGTTGCCACTAAGCCACCGGGCTTCATATATATATATATATATATATATATATATATATATATATATATATATATATATATATATATATATATATATATATATATATGCATGCATATACATATATATATATATATATATATGCATGCAATGTAGATTTAGTTTCAAATGGTATGCGATATTAATTTTTGAAATCTATAATGCACAAGAAGTATTTAAAATAAAATTATCTCCTTAAAAAAACGCTCAATGGGAATAAAATAATGAATACCAGTAAACGCTCGTTTTTACGAATTCGTAAGAGCCGGTAAAATAATTCTTAAAATCAAAAGTTTGAAAATATAAAAACAAGTGTTAGATTTTTAAATCACTTTATTTAAAAATAAAGTTCTGCAAGAAAAAATTATTTAATATGCACTGTATAATAAACACATGCAAAATAAAATTCACATTTATAAAACATACTTTCATTTTAATACTGGAAAATCAGACAATGAAATCACTAACTTTTTCTATTTCAGAACTATGCTTTTTAAAACAGATGAATCACTGAAAAACAGCCTCTCAGGACTGGGAGTCTGTGGCGTGTCATCAAGAACCAGCCTATCTGTAAGCCTTAGGCGATACGCTACGGTCTTCCAGGCAGAAGTTTTGGTCATTATCCATTGTCTGCGACTAAATATGAGGAAGGGCTACCATGGTAAGCGGATTCTCATTTTTAGTGACAGTCAAGCCGCTTTAAAAGCGCTCAGTTCTTTCGAAATCAAATCTAAAATGATTTTGGAATGTAGAAACCTTCTTACAGAACTGGTAACTAGAAACAAGGTGATCCTTGTATGGGTGCTAGGGCACAAAGGTATCGAAGGTAATGAAAGAGCTGATGAACTTGCTAAACAAGGATCGTCTTTTGCTCCCATTGGTGCTAGAATCTTTTTGTGGGATCAATTTGAAGACCGCAAAAACCAATGTTCTTAGATGGGAAAAACGGAAGACGTATGAAGCTTGGCTAAACACTCCTGGTCAAACACACGCTAAAAGTATGATCTGTGGATCATCAGCAAGGGTTGCCTCTGAAATTCTAAGATGCTCTAGGCAGAAGATACGTTTAATCGTAGGCTTCATAACTGGGCACTACTATTTCAGAAAACACCTCCATAAAATGGGACTGTTTCAGCAAGACCCTATCTGCAGGAAATGTCATACGCAAGAGAAAACGGCCAAGCATATCATTTACGAATGCGAGGCTCTTGCCCTCCCTAGATTAACTTCCTTAGGCATCATCCATACTAGAGAGTTACACCTAGACTCCATTAAAGGGTTATCGGACTTTATTAATAAAGTTGGTGACCCGAGCAACTGGAACTAGGAAACAATGGGTTTGGAGTTAATAGTACAAAATGCTGATAAAAGCAGAGGTGCCCAATGACATACAAACCCAATTCTAAGAAGAAGAAGATGCTTTTTAAAATATTTTTTCTTCCAATTTTTTTGATGTAAGAAAGTATTTCATTACTGCTTTCCGCAAAAAAGTATCCCCGTCTTGTTAACCAATTATCTGCTTGTTGTTCTGCAGACGGTCGATACACAATATCCTTTTTTTCTTTGTTATATGAAATTCTTTCCCATTCTCTTTTATTATGCTTTCAATAATTTAATCAATAAATACTTCTTATGTACAAACTGCTGCCGAGCTGGCAGCTGAATGGTTAGCGCTCTTGCCTTCGGTTCAACAGTTCGTGGGTTCGAATCCCACCTTGGGCATGGATGTTTGTAGTGGTTCGGAATCCACTTTAAACCGTAGGTCCCGGTCTAATTAGCCCTCGTGTGCAATGGACCGTTGAGCAACAAACAAACCTAACCTATGTACAAACTGCATGAGAGTCTACATACGAAAAATCAGGAAATGAAACTTTGAGTGGGTTTCTCAATATCAAAGTTCAAGATTGAGCTGCTCATCGTTACTTAAGTCGTCGAGTAAATGTTATTAGTTTTCTTCCGTAACAATGGTTTCTTTAATAAAACCTGCGTGTGTGAAAATATAAAACCTAGATATATTTTTTTATCAATAGCATTCCAGACGAAGATTGACAAGGGCATTGTGCCTAGAATGTCAATTTCATTAAACGATTTCCAGTCATGAATTCTTGTAAACGTATTCATACCAAGTCTTTTTGCAAGAGTATCATGTGATATTTGCATTTGAAGATACTGATGTATGGGCTGTATGTAGGAAATTAGATTAGGCTGGAGAAATACCACAAGAATTGGGTCAAAAAATACAGGATCTCAACATTTACAGTGCAACTGACTGTCCGCAATTAGAAGAATTTAGGATTCTCTTATAGAAAAGCCGCTCCAAATTACTCATTTACAAAAAAATTGTAAAAAATCATGATAAAATATAAATGTAAAAAAGATTTTTCAAAATTTTAATTAATAAATGAAGGTTAAAATTATTGCATGTTCATAAATTAGAAGTTCAAAAACAACGAGTGTCTACTGCACTTAATTTTATTTTGTAACAGAGTACAGTAATTAAAGAGAGAAAGAAATCAAGAGGTAAAGTCTGATGAATACAAGCAGTGATTCTTTAGTTTGATTTTTTCATGCTTCAAATAATTAATAAAGCAGTCTGTTAACTGGCATTGTCCTGGTGTAGAATATGGCTTGATATTTTTTCCTTGAGTCTATAACTACTTCTGCAAAATAAATTATAGCATAAGAACATTGATTATTATAGAATCCGCTAAAGGAATGGTGCCAATATAGCCTGGTTTTCTGAAGAAAAAAATACGTCAGTTATTTCTTGAAAGATCTTCTTTAACAAACAAATTTTGTTTTTCTAGGATCATCTGGTAACACCCAAATTGTCGATTGTTGTTCTGTTTCGGATTCACAGAAAAAAAAACATCTTTTGTCAAACATTACGATGCCATACGCATGTTTTTAGACATCAAAGTTAGGCTTAGATCCTTTTGGCACCACGAGGTTCCTTTTAAGTTTAAGATAAATTGTGAGAATTCATCGAGAACACACCTTTTTCCTTTTAAATGATCTTGCAAAACTAAGAGAGGTGTTCAAAGAAGCTTCTATTTCATATGAAAATCGAAAGCGATTTGTTTCCTCAAAGCATCAATATGTTCGAGACACAGATTTCTGGGAAGATTCTCTGGAACTACTTGTCTAATTTTCTTTACAAGAATCCGAGATTCTTGTAAATGTAAAAAAACTACTTAAATCAGCTGAAAATCATTATGTTAGATAGATATTCGGTATGAAACGTTTTTCTATTTTTATTGCTGCATTGTATGTGTATCAACCTTTGTCAAAATACATGAAAAGTTTAAAGAACTGGTGTTATTTGCTCTAGTTCTCAGCAAGCATGTAGAAACACACTACATCTCCATATCCGAAAACAATCCGACCAATGAAATGCACAAGAAAAATCATGATGGTTATTTTATTTGATCATAATTGCGTAATCTATCAGCATGGTGTGCTTCAAAAAACCTATATTATGTTTCAGTTTTGAAAATTTTACAACTCATATCGAGAAAACGTTATAAAATGGTAGAAAATTGGACGTGAGAGAATTATATTGTTTGCCCATATATCATTACTTTTTTAAGCAATAAGATAGTAAACACAAAATTAAAACCAGGCCACATCCCCCTTACAGTTCAGATCTTTCACTGTGTGATTTCTAACTGCTTTTGACGTTAAAGGTAAAGCTCTCAGTGACAGAAAATTTAATAGAATCTGAAATTATTTCCACAATAAAAGTTCTTCAAAACAGTTTCCAAAAAAGTCTTCTCTGCTTATTTTGAAAAGTGGTAAAATTTGAGAGATAATCTTGATATAATCTGAGAGAAAGTATTTCGAAAAAAAAATATCATTTTTTGCTTTATATATATTTATTAATTGATTTCTTACCATTTTATCCTCATTTTTTAAATACTCTGCTTTTTATATACTAGCACACATATGTATATTTGGTTTTTACTATTTTTTAATGATATCTACGATTTACTTAACTTTATTCTAAACACTATTCAGTACTATGAAATGAGATATCATAAATAAGAAAGACAATTCGAATTTGATGTGCAAGACTTTAAAATTCAATTGTGAAATTATTAAATACTAAATTTGGGTCGCCTTTCATTCATATTCGAATGCATTTCTGTTCGTTGGCATATTGGGAAAAATCGAAAACATGTTCACTGCAATAAAAGAAAATTATTATTTTTTAATAATAGAACAAATAGAAATAGATGTCTTTATTTTAATTTTTTTTTAATTACACTGTCAGAATACAGATGAAAATAGAGGTTCTATGGCGTGTGTTTTTCTTTATTCCCAGTGGATAACATATAGATAAAAAATTTTTAAAAAGGTGAAAGAACCATTCGCTTAAGAGAGTAAAATTCCGTAAGGATAACTTTCCACACTAATCTACTTTACACAAAGAGTTTTAATCATCATTTATTGTAATTTAAATTGATTAAAAATGTTGTAATCAAAATTTCGAAATAAAATATAGTCAATGTTATAAGAAAAAGACTTATATAAAGTTTATAGTTTATTTCCTTCTGAGTCACCGCTTACAAATGAATCCCAAGATACACACACGTATATATATATATATATATATATATATATATATATATATATATATATATATATATATATATATATATATATATATATATATATATATATATTCTCTCGCTAGAAAACTGAATAAATTAGCAGTATAACATTAAAAATTCTATTTTTGATATCAAGAAATACATACAAAGCCAGCAACAACAAAATATCTGCATTTCCTGAAATATTTATTCTTAAATCAACACTGTGTCACATTTCACGAATTGACATTAAAAAAATAATAAAATTAACACTTAATTACTCTAAGTGAGAATCGTAAGGAGGCTATTTGCAGAGATAATTTAATCGAGGAGAGAAAAAAAATAAAATAAAAATTCCCTCACTTTCTTTTTCAATTACGCTGACAATGAATAATTTTTTTTTAACTCTTGACTTCATACCAAAGTAAATAGAGAATAAAAAAGAGGTAATTTTTAAAAAAGGGAAAGATAATACATTTCAAGAAAGAAATAGATCCTAGTATTCCCCGTTACGAGATTATCGAGCTAATGTAATTACAGGGAAAAAGGAGAAATCTCGGCAACATTTTCCCTTCAGATCGTAGTTTAGGGGATAAACGAGGTTTGAGCTTGTTAATGAAAGCAGAATTCTATTCTTTTTCTTTTTTTTCTTTTTTTTATTCTTATTCCAAACTATTGTGGAAACCAATGTGAGGGACTTTGTATTGCATAACAGAAATAATAGAAAGTAATAGTTTCTAGCTTTGATTCTAAGATAGGGTCTATAGTAAAAATCTATACCACATTTATCTAAATAAAAGGTAACACATAGCATTAGAAATATATCTAAATTTAAAAAATACAGTTAGCGGCAATATTAAATATAGTGTCAAATTAAAGCAATTCAATCGATAACTTTATATATATATATATACATACATACATATATATATATATATATATATATATATATATATATACATATATATATATATATATATATATATATATATATATATATATATATATATATATATATATATATATATATATATCGATTGAACTTTCTTGATACTATCTTTAATATTGCCGATAAATTCAAATATATATATATATATATATATATATATATATGTTAGAAAAATTCAAAAATATGTAATGTGGAATAAAATCCTGCCACATTTAAGAATGCAAGTAAGAAAAGATGCAATTTTTAAGATATAAAAAGTATTCTAATGTATTGTAATATTGTAAAAAGTAAATTATGTATTGTAATATTGTATCAATTAAGAACACGAACAAAAAAGTTGATTTATTTGTGACTATGTGCACTGGTATAGCTCCTTTAACCTAAACCAGAGTTGGGCTCTATCAATTGAGTGAAAGCTACTAGTTTGCAATCTAGTAACAAAAATTTAGCTGAAGACTTCCAATACTTGACTTTCTACTCTTAGAAATAGCCTTTCATACAGAGAGGACTTTGCGACCACACCCTATCGAAAGTGCTTCAACCACCTTGAGTGAACACGACGGATCTTTGCTTGAATCGGGATTCGAATTCATTACTTTCCGATAATGAGAACGATGCCTCAGCAACAGGCCACTGTTAATAAATTATAAATTTTATTTAAATCATACTGTATTATATTATACCTTCATTAGTAAATATAATTAATTAAAAATATAGCAAAATCAATTAATTTTATTCAAATAGTGCTTAAATTGACAAATTTTTTATCGTTTTAATAGGTAGTGGAAGGTGTAGTGGTATATAGAAAAGAAATTCAACATAATATGATTTTTTGTGTCCTCAGCATCAAAATTTGAAAATGAGAATAGCTGTCTCGAAACTTAATAGATAAAAATAATGGTTACAAAATGCACAGAAATGTGGTATAATCAATACATTTGCCTTCAACATCCTACAACTTGTGACCAGAAATATAACGGATTCTTTGAATACAACTGGACTTTGGTTGCATCAAAACAATTTGTGAAAATGATAGTTTTGAATATATCGAGCTCTTGTGCAAATAACATTTCTTTAAACAAAATTTTCATCTCGTCCTCAGCTGGATAATATATTTGACAATGAAGCATGCCTGTTGGGTTGGGTTATTATAATATTTTTCTAAAGCCGTTGGACACACCTAACTGCTCCATTCATAATTTTGAATAAAAGTGAAATGATGAGATTAACACTTGAGCTGGTATTCTAATATCCACACTATATTACACCAGCGAAAGACATTAGACCGTAAGAAAATTTTAACACCCACTCACAGCATGTCTTTGGCAGCATGAGTTATCAAACTCGTCACATTTTCCCTACAGTACCAAAAATTAGTATTCAAATGTTAAAGCTTCTTTGTTTTTTGGGTATCTTGAATGAGTTAATTGTTGTCGTGTTTCAATCACTTTTCGCAGTTTACTGATAATTCGACTGGGAGCTAAATGGATTTCGGAGCATTACAAACATTCTCATCCGAGAATTCGGCTGCCTGTTCGTCTTTGTTATCTTAAACAATAACTATTTCTTCTTGTGTAAAGTGTTAAGATGATTTTTGCAATACACAAAGGCGGTCCAACAGAAAAAAAAAACCGTCAACGAAAAAGATAGGGATAAGATGTTTGGAATCACTATTTTATCGCAGATGAAAATATCACTGCCACTTGTAACAGTAAACATTTGAGGTTTAAGGTTATAATGATTAGGTAAGATTAATCCTGATCTAGTGGTGGGCCTATATTCTTTAGAGTGGAAGATATCGTGTTTAATCCAAATAAATCTTAAACAAATGGAATAGGTGGTGTCTGAATCTGTATGTATTGGAATGGATGAAAGATTTTTCCTTTTTTCTCCTTTAAGACAAGCCAATCAAAGAAAAGTTAGCTCAAAAGGCGATGTTACGAAATGGATGCACAAAATACCTTACAATAAATTCAATTGTTAGGTTACGCTTATGTGATGTAAAACATCATGAGTAAGTTAATTTCAATGTGTCCTTTTGGCACACACACACACAAATCTTATCAACTAAAAAGCATATAGAGATGGATATTATGTTTTTCTTTTTAAATTTATATAGATTCGGGTGGGCGATTAGAATATTTCCTCATTTCTTCTTTGCGATACGTGAGTATGGCACACTGCATCAAAAAACCTTTCAAGTGATATGTAAATGCGTAACACAAGGTAAACTAAAAGTAGTCTTACAACAGTTTACAAACTGTTTTCACAGCAGCATTATTTAAAGATTTGATAATTTCTTATGATTTTTACAAAGAAGGATATGTTGTATTCTATTATATAATGTTTATTCTTCCCTTTATATATAATAAAACGTATCCGAAAGAGCTTATCCCCTGTTTAATATAATTATGCTTTATATTATTGATCCCTTTAACATTTTCCCTTTTTATTAATTTCATTGCTTGTATGTCTAAGGTATCATAATTTATAATTTTTTTTAAAAATTAATTCATGTAAAAACATTTAGGTAGATATTTATTTTATTCCAGCGAATATATTATTTTCTATAAATAGCCTCATTACATACAAGCCGCCTATACAAGCCGCCCATCCTGTCTAGTGGTCAGCGTGCCTAACTGTGGATAGGGAGTTCCTGTGCTCGAATACCATTTCGGGCATGGATGTACTTTCTTTCTTTGTCTATCCTGTCTTTGCCCTTTCCTTGTATGAATGGGTTGTGAATTATTGCCTACCCTATAAACGGGTACCTATGGCGCGTGTATACTAAGGAAGTCGGACTCCCTACCAAAATAAGGTTCAGTTGGAAAAGTGGAGCAGCACACCCCATAATGCCAGCTTAATTGGTACAAGACAACAACAACACTATAAAAATTTGTGGCCGATTTATACAAGAACTCATGAAATTATTATAATTATTAATTTCAAATAATGTTGCTTACAGTAAATTTATACAAATAATTTTATTATGAATGAAAGTTGAGAGTCCAATCTTGGACCAGCTGAAAACCGTGGATATGAATGAGCCTATCTCGATTAAAATTCCTTGAATCCTATATTTCATATTTAGTGTATTGTGTAAATTGGGAGAAAGTTTCCTATTTTAGATGCTGAATTTATGTTTTTCTTGAGGTTCAAAAGTCGCTATTTCTGAGAGTATGGTATGATTGGTCCCGAATTATCACCGATTACCTATTGTATAGCTCTAATAGGATGTAAATATGCAAATACATAAACATTACAGGACTCGTTTGTTCAATTATTATAGTTATAATTATTCATGCTGTTTCCCTTGAAGTGTTGACAAATAAAGGTGATAGTAAGCCTTGATTATCTAACTTTTCAAATTAGAAAGAAAATGGAATGTGATTGAATGTATCTAAATTAAATCTTTGGGCCAGACAAGTCGACTCAGCCTTTCATCCCTTCAATGAGTCAATAAGCTGAGCACCAAGCATGTTTGGAAACTAAATGATGGGGGTTTCGCGCTAGGCTTACCCACCTAACTAGGACATATGCTTCACCTCCCAGGGTCCTCTGTCAGAAAAACATACATGGGCACTGTAGCACTTGACTCACATATGAGTTGTTGGGCCACAGGTTTAGTTTAGTATCTGAATCAAACAGTGTACATAAATGGGGAATATGTGGATTAATGGATAAACAGATTGGCCAGCGGATGTACCAAAAACCATAACCAAGAAGATATTAATCGCAATATGCGCTCCTTGCAAAGATTGATGAAGGATTTGGATTCGTAATCTGACAAGACTTTTTCTCTTGAATTCGAAAGAAACGAAATTCTTGTGAATAAATAATGACACGCTTCAAGTCAAAATAAAATCAAAATGAAAATTATAGCCAAAAAAAAGAAATCCGTTTCGATCTTAATTATCAAGAGTGAGGGAGAGAAAGAAGTTCGTCCCAGTGTTAAATTACACGTACACTGTGATGATCACTAATGTACTCTTTCGTTGATAGTGTGAAAAAAATGGTTCAGTTATCTATTGTTCACTTTATCATCAAAAAAGTTCGATGTTGTTGTCGTGTGCCAGCTAGGCTGGCATTATGGAGTGCGCTACTCCACATTTCCAACTAAACCATATTTTGGTGTGGAGTCCGACTTCCTCAGTACACACGTGCCCTAGATACCCGTTTATAGGGTAGGCAACCATTCACAACCCATTCATACAAGGAAAAGACAAAGGCAGGATAGATAGAGGGAGAAAGTACATCCATGCCCGAACCGGGATTCGAACCCAGGACCTCCCTATCCGCAGTCAGGCACGCTGACCACTAGACAAGTTGGGCGGCTATAATTCGGTATATTTTAGTAAATTAACATTAATAGAAGTAGAAAGCATCAACCATATATTGAAATTAGACAAACAAGTAAAATACGCGTATCAAAAAATATTTTAACGGAATACAAAGAATTTTTGTACGAAACTACATAACAATAAAAATGAATAATGTCTACCGCAAAATATGTATTTACCGATGATATTACCAAATAGTTATTTATTTTCATTTTTTATTTACGCATAGTAATTTGCTTGTAGTTTAGAGTGGAACATCCGAATTTAAATGCAGTCATTGTTGAACAATGAGAGATAGATGTTGCATTTCCGTTTTCCAAATGGAAGCTTATTTGCGTGGTGTTCAGGATTTCATTGAGTTTTTTCTTTGTACGAATAAGCATGAATATCGTTGAAAAAATTTTCTGAGAACCCTATTCAGTGAAAGTTTAGATGCCTTAATTGCCTATGGCTATTAAGTTGACTTATACCATGTGTTAAGAGATCCCGCAAACAAATATTCTGTATCAACTATCGATCTCACTCTCCAACTGGCATAAGATAAAAAAAGTTCTTAAAATGTCCAAATAATTTTCTACACACAATAACAGAAGTCTTATGGCAATCTTTTTCTGTTAGCCTGTCTAGTACACAATGCCAGAACAGTTATTTGATTAGATCCAGTACCATGATCTAATGATACGACTCTGCAATTTAAGGTAAAAAAATTTCATATTCGATTATAAATATTAGTTAAATAAAGGAAGATGAGTGTTTAGCAATACGTAGGACATCTTGAAAGTCAAAAGTCGTTAAATCATATTATCAACCAACGAATATATCTTTTGGAAGGATATCCTTAGCGAAGGTTATATGCGAAGATTCGTGATTGTAGACAATATCCATATGTTCGAGGGACAAAATCCGAAAAACTCGAAACAGCAACCCCAACAAAACACGCATGCAAAAAAGTTAACAAGCATGACATCAAGGTCATGATCATAATTCGAATTCTATAGAGATTTACTGTGAAACTTTGAATATACTGTGAGAGCGAGAAAATGAATGTTGCGTTTCTTTCATTTAGTTTTCATCTTTCAGGATGGGTGTTTGGGAGTTTTGAGTTATCCCCTTAGTGAAACATTAATACGTTTACTATCTGTCAAAATTTTTCAGAAAGGAAAATTCGCAAGGGTGTTAAAATAGCTTTCAGTTGTTGAACTGACCTCAGTATGATTTCATATAATCCTATTATTTATATTTTTATAATAAGTATAGAAATATCCGTTAACATATTTCTTCTACTATCTTACTAGCCAATAACATCATAAACTTACAGTTTTAATTTAAAAAAAAATAAACCCTCAACTTCTAAAAAAGATTGTGAAGAACCTTTAGGAGTACAACAAATAAGAAAAATTATAGCTACAATAACCTAACTTTTCCTAGTTGTCGCAAAAGTAAAACACATTTACTACAATTTCAAATCCTCCCGCACATTTCCTAAGAAAACAAATATTGCTGCAGAATAAAAAAAATAAATAAATGAATGAAAAAGATAAAATTGTTGCGATTATGAGCGGCCTCAGCATTCTTCGCAAAATCGGGGGCGTACACCTGATTTAGCGCCAATGCGCCCCTCGGGAATGCGCGGGCTGCGAATTATTTGATAGCTCCCCGGACGCCGTTCGCTAGACACGGCCCTAGATCAAATTTCATCGGCGGTTCCGATTCAGTTGGTTTTATGGCCGGCACATGATGAAGTAGTTGATAACGGCGTTGGCGCAAATCCGCGGAAACCTTTTCCCAAAGTAACAATCTTTTCCTTGCCCGAGGTGTGACAGGGGTGTTTGCGTGATTTGTGGCGCATTCAAATTCAATAGACTTGGGGGCGCAGCGAGGATGGGTTTTTGGAATATTTAATCGAATTGGGATACCCTGTGTATTGTGTATTTGTATTGTTGCTTATTTCTTTCCAAAAATGTAAACTGTTTTATTTATTTTTTCTCAGCTGTGTTTTTTGACATTGTATACTTTCTTCCTAATTATTAATGGTTATTTTTAAAAGCAATTAATTACTCCTTAAGGAATAAGCAACTTATGGAATTATGTTTCTTTTTTCTTTATAAATTTGGTGATTATGATTAAGGAAAACAGGACTTTGGTTAATTATCTAATTACTTTACTATATCTTTATATTTTCTTAAAAGATGAAACTTAACTTTAGATAAGTATTAAAATTAAGTGGTGATAAATAAACAGAAATAGTACTATTGCAAGACATTAAATACGGTTAAATTTATATATGTAAAAATTCTTTCATACAAAATAAGTCATTTGACTACTAAATGACTAGCACTCCAGCAATTAGTCATCCAGTTCAACACTTAAGCAACTTATGGAATTATGTTCCTTTTTTCTTTATAAATTTGATGGTTGTGATTAAGGAAAACAGGACTTTTGTTAGTCATTTAATTACTTTACTATATCTTTATATTTTCTTAATCGATGAAACTTAACTTTAGATAAGTATTAAAATTAAGTGGTGATAAAAAAAGAAATAGTACTATTGCAAGACATTAAATACGGTTAAATTTATATATGTAAAAATTCTTTCATACAAAATAAGTCATTTGACTACTAAATGACTAGCACTCCAGCAATTAGTCATCCAGTTCAACACTTATTGACTTGACTCCAATATCCGTAGTAGTAATTTGTAAAAGTTCAAAATTCAATTTAAATTTAAATTCGATTTGAAATAGTTTTCTTTCCAAAATGCATCCGTAAAGAGACAAACAAACATACTTAATAAGCAATCATCTGTATGAACCACATACAAATGACTGGGTCAATATTCTAGCTGATACCCTTCTTTTCTAGACACACCAAATAAAATTAATTATAAATAATAATAAATAAATACTAGGTTCTTAAGAAGATAGGTCATCTAAAGAAGATACTTTTTGTCAAGGGTTAAAAAGGTCTTAATCGAGATAATTTTCTCCAATCATAATCTCTCAGTTTCAAACCGTATATACCCCAAATTAGGAACACAACAATGCTTGCTTGAGTTTATTATACAAATGTGAACCCCGAAGTTCGTGAATCATATCCCATCTTATGTAATCACGCGTGTAAACGAAATTGCATGTTTGCAGATTTAATCACCACCAGCCAGACATAGTGAATGATATAATCACAAATATAGCGTCCTATAATGTGTTAGATTATCGAAAAATCAATTCCAGCCCTAACCATTTAAAAAAGAAACTAAGAGAGCTCACTATATGGAGATGTTATGGTACCTTCGAAGAAAAATCTCGCTTAAGTGCGGGTTGGATGCAAAACCCAGCTGAAAATGGTCGTTTCAGGGCGTTAAAGTCTATACAGAAATTCAAGATTTTATAATTTCTGAGGGTTTCAATATCCATCTGTGCTATATGGCGTGGGAAGAAAAGGGTACCAGCTCAAATAATTTGAATTTGAGAAGTATCAGTATTGTCATTTGATTGTTAATTCAAAGTTATGGTTGGCGGCTTTTTTATCCATCAGATATAAGAGACTTTGGAAAATCCATCGCAATAATCTAGCTTAAACTAACTTATCGATTTTCTGCAAATGGCAAAAGGCAGCTTAGAGGGGGAAAAATGTTGTGCCATGGAGATATTTTAGAAATTATGTTATTTTTTTAAAATCAATTGCATTTTTTTATATATTTTATCCAAGTCTTTTGATCGGATTCACACTTCAATATTAATACGCATGCATATCAAGAGGTTTTTAGCATAAACATAAAAATGCATATTTTAATTCATTTTATTTCATAATATTTCAACAAACGCGTTCTTAGTTTTTCCGAAATTTTTATAGGCATAGTTCCAAATATTTCATTAATTGGGAATCTGAAATCTCTATTTTGGGTTCACTGAGTTATGAATTAGGATCTAGAATCACTCCTGGAAAAGCATTCGGTACCACATCTGTGTCAGTGCTAACAACATATGAGTAGGTGAAATTAATGGGGGGGTTCTTCTTTACAGTCTGACATTGAACTATGATTAGCAATTTGGATACTTGCTCAGTTCTCCCTCAAGCAAAAAACTCCTAAAATAAATCTTCACACCTTGTGGTTCTTGCAAAGATCAACTTAACAATTCCCACCTTATCACAACTTGTATCACTTGTTGTTAGATAGGAGTATTAACTGTTAACTTACATAGTCATTCAGTTTATACATATATAAAACCTAATATAATCATCCTAATGTCGTGTGATGCTCGCAAGACTCAATTTAAGTATTCTCTGGTTTCTTGAAGTAAACTAAATTTCTTTGATTTCGAATGAAACACAAAATGCAAGTGAATGCATCATTTTTTTTTCTTACTATTATATGTTCAAATAAAAAAAATTGTTAATATATTTGCTATTTTAAAATGGAACGTAAAATTACGGCAACTTGGCAAGGATAATCACTTATACCATTAGGAAAGATTATCTTATAACTATTGTAAGCATCACACAATCCAGCTTATTAAAATGCATTTGATTCTAACTTTCTCCAGATAATATAAATCACAAGTTGAGAAAGATAGAGGGTGATTTAATTACGACCTCTGGTTACTTGACAGCAACTGGCCTTTACCAGTTTCCCACGAAAAGATGGTTTAAATAGTTGCAATCATTTAAATGTCGGTTATATTTAAACTCTTTGGCACACATTTATATTTAGAAACTTTTGAAAGCTTTGGCCATCTGAGAGAAATACTATGAAAAGATATTTTATAGTGTTTACTTTCCACTGCCTCTTGCTATATGTAGTACGTTGTTATATGTAGCAGCTTGGTATTTGCGTAATTAAGTTTATTAGTAAAGTATTTGTGAGTTGATAATGGAAAATATCAAGAAATAATCACATTAATTTTTTTTTTAATTTGGTAGATTCATTTATAAATAAGAAAGCAGAGGAAAATGTTAATTTTCAGATCCCATGTCCGATCACAGTTTCTATGAAGCAATGGGAAATGGACGTTGTATTTCTACTTTCTACATGCATGTCTGACGCTTGAAAGTTTAACAGGTTTCTTTCCTTACAGTCTTATTATCTGTGAAAATTGTTGCCAGAAGGTTTACGGTCAACATTAAATGTTTTTCAACGGTTTTCGGCTGTTAGGATGTCCACTATGGATGCAACTGCATGCGCTATGAAAGCTACCCTGGTTTCACCTTTGATATAAATGTTCTAATAAACAGACATAAAATTGTTAACTAAATGGTAGGGGTTCATTCCTGATTTAGCTAAGATGGATTTTTGCTCACTGATGAATTATGGTCTGGTATTCTTCCTTGGCAAAGTGAAGGAAGTTTTGGAAAAAATTTCTAACTCAGATTGTTGTTTTTTTATTTCTAATGGCAAGACAATACAAAAAAAAGTAAAAATGCAAAACAGAAACTACAAATAACTTACAGTACAAAAATTGACCGAAGTCATTGCCTTAAAAGTTCTCTGACTCTCCAATATAAAGCCGTCTCAGAGTCGGCATGAAATGACAAACAATGATGAAGGTGGGCTTGATTCATATTTATTATAAAAAGTGTTTAACCATATTATAAAAAGAGCAGTTTGGTTGGTCAAAAATCTCAAAACGATGGAGAGGTTCCCTCAGACAGTCATGACCCAAAAAAGATGGAACTGTGTAAGAGCTTTTCGATGTGGGCAATTGGAAATGGCAAAAAGATCATCAATTTTTTACCGTTTTGACTGCATAGCTCCATTTTAAAATGTTTAGATATAATTTGCTTAGTGTACAGCTTATTGGAGTGATAAAATATTGCAGAAGATCGCAAATGAAGCAATTTCGAGCCTCTTCTGGCAAGGAAATTGACTTGTTCATTCCTGTTTACTCCACAATGACCAGGAATCCATTAAAGCACCACATGCTTCTCCTTCAAAGCAGTTACAAATAATCCCGACATGGATGGATTTCGTCCGATGAAGGAGGACTCAGTTGAGCCGATGACCTGGATTGCTGCTTGAGAATCGGAAAACAAAACTATTCTTGCGAATTTATCTTCAAGTACAAATAGCTGTTTCAGAGCAATTCTCATGGCCTCCACCTCTCCGTCAATAACTATAGTGTATTTCTCCGCGAAGGCATAAAAGAAAAAAATGCTTGAAAAAACTCCTTAACCAGCAGTTATGAAATCGTTAAATAAGAAGTGATCTGTGTAGACATGCAACAATTCAGGAACTAAATACTTTATACCAATTGTTGCATAAGGGCAGAAGACTTCAACACATCTGTAGAAGTACCTTTATCGTGCACGTAACCCCAAAGTTCACATTCATTTTAGTCTGTACCATTTCCAAGGCATTTAATGGCTCTGCAATTTCCTATATATTGTTTGGTAATTCATATTCATTACTGTTAGCTTGAACAGACTGAAAGAACCTTTTTTGGGTTTTCACATTTCCCTTTCCAACTGGGTAATTCATGCAAAAAGGATAACCCATTCTAATAATTTTTTCATACAGAAGTTAAGTCTTTTCTTTAATAATATCTTTGCTAGATTTATTGTTTGTCAATAGTAGAATAGCATCAATCGGTGTTGATTTAACGACTCTAATTATGAGTCTCAGTGATTGATATTTTTGTTTCCAACTCTTCTGTTAAACTCGACTGTTTGCTGTTATAAGTGGTTCGCAACAGTAAGTAATTGAAGTTTGTATAAAAAAATCTTTAGGTAATATTAGGTTGGGGAAAAAGAAATCCATTATTTTTATATGAACTTCAGGACTTTATTTAACATGCTTCGGATTGTCCGATTTGGGTCAAATATGCACCGTTTTGTTGTATGATTTGTTGCCATTTTAAAGGTAACTTCATAATGCCTCTCTCATAGAAGTCCTGGTCTCTATTTGCAAAAAACTCTAGTAGTCGATTTTCACAATCCTCCCTAGATGCCAATCTAGAACACGATCGTTTTCGCACAGGGTTATCGTATGTGATCCATTTCTCATCTCCAGTCACCATCCGTTTAAGAAATGGGTCTATCTCATTCCGTTTGGCCAAGGCTTCGCAGATGGAAATTCGATCCATCATGTTTTTTTCTGTTAATTGGTGTGGCACCCAAACATCGAGCTTCTTTTTGAATCCAGCTTTGTGTAAATGGTTTAAAACAGTTTTATGGTCGATTTTTAGCTCCTGGGCGATGTTACGACTGCTAACATGCCGGTCAACTTCGATCATTTCTCCGATTTTATCGACATTTTCGACGACCGGCCTACCTGTGCGAGGTGCATCTTTAACATCAAAAATTCCTGAACGGAATCTACGAAACCAAAATTGCACATAATTGGCTGTTACAGTATCGGAACCATAAACACCATTCACAATTTTAGCCGCCTGGCTTGCATTTTCGCCTTTGTCAAAGAAAAACTGTAAAATGTACCGAATTTTCTCTTTGTTCACTTCCATTTTTAACACCCTGTAACTCACAACTGAATGCACCAAACAAAAAACAGCAAAAGAATTTTTTTACTGCGAAATGTCACCTTTCCAACGAGCATAAATCTGAAATTGTTTGATCGATACTTTACGAGAAATCTATCAGTACAGCCATCTGCCGAAAAAATAATGGATTTCTTTTTCCCCAACCTAATATTTAAAACTGATCTGTCATTTCTCCACAGTAATCCCATCAAAGGCTATAAAATAGTTATCCTATTTAAAGAACGGTTCGATATTGATTCTACGTGTGATTTCCAGCTTAATTTGTTGTCAAACGTCTCTATTAAGTAATTAAACTTATTGGTGTTGGTGAGCGCTTCATTTCGATATTTAAGTTCAGGGAAAAATCTTCTGGGAAAAAGACTGAACAACCATCTTTTCTAAATTTTCGATCATGTTATTTTCGATACATGATATTGAAAGTATTTCAAGTGCAAGATTTAGTCAATTTTTTATAGTGGATTATGTCTTTTGCTTTGAGGCTTTAGTGCGAATCACAAGATAATTGGTAAATAGCAGATAATGACATCATCTCTTGTCTTTCTGGAAGGAATTACATCAGCAATATACACATTAAATAATACGCAACTGCTAATTGTTCCTCATGATAAACCAGTTTGCAAATTATAATATTTAAAGTATTTATTTTCATATCAAATGTGTTGGTCAGTAATAATTTTATCCATGTTAACGCAAAAATTCCAATGCCAAGTATTTTTTATACAAGTTTCTCTCTCCATGTCAAATCATATGCAACCTTAAAGTCAATATAAACTCCTGTCAAGATGTTTCGCGGATCCAATGCATCCTTTATAACCTGACTGAAGAAAGTAATATGATCTGTTATTGGAAGCTATTCGAAAACCAGGCTGTTCTATTATTATTAAGCTATTGCCTTCTAAATACCAATTTAACTTGTTTATAATTAATTTCTCCATAGTCTTTTCAAGTATGCTGATGAGAGATATTGTGTGGTAACTGTGGAGTTATTTTGGATCTTTATCTTTCTTCAGGACAGTGATAACCACAACTCTCTTAAACAGTTCTGGCACAAGTTCCGTTGCCCAGATAATATTGAATACACATAAAATGGTTTTCTTAACTGTTTCACTCGTGTGCTTCAAAAATTCCGCCTGTATGTTATCATATCCTGGAACTTCATTACTCTCTGAGACTCAAGTGCTAATTTCAATTCATCCATTGTAATCAGCACTTGAGCGTCTGAGCGTAAAAATGTAATTGGAGTGCAAAGTAGACTTATCTCTACGCTGTGCATCCTGGCAAACGGTGTATGGCAAAATGACCTACAGCTTCAGCAAGTTCTTTCGTCTTCGAAAGAATCATATAGGTAGAACCTGCATGTACTGCAATGGTATGCTGGTGGCTTGTCTCAACCAACTCAGGTAAAATTTTTACAATTTGACTATAGTTCGAATGGATTCATTCCTGATTTAGCTAAGATGGCTTTCTGATCATTGATAAATTATGGTCTGATATTTCTCCGTTGGCGAAATGTTGAAGTTTTGAAAGGAGTTACCAACTCAGTTGAAATTTTCACACTTTGATTGAATTTAAAAATAAGCTTTGATAAAGATTCATCCTGAGTTAGCTAAGATGGTTTTGCTGCACGTTGATGAATGGTGATTTAAAATCGCTCTGTTGGAGAAATTGGGAACTTTACATAGGAATTATCAACATGGATAAAATTTTCCTAATTTGATTGTTATAAATTAAGAAGCTATGAAATGGAATCATTTCTGATTTAGCCAAGATGACTTTTTGTTCGTTGTTGAATTATGGTCTGATGCCTCTTCATTAAAGAAATTAAAGATGCGTCGGACGAAGTCACCAATTTTGGTAATATTTTCTTAATTTGATTAAGTTCGAAAATTTTCTTATCTGTGTTTAGATTTCAAGTTATCAGAATTGGTAGCTGTAATCGAAGAACAAATAAATAGTTAATTGTAGATACATAGTTAATTTTGGGGACATAAAATTCTATTAATTTTAACAAAACAAAAATTTAAGAAGTAAATTAATTTATTTTTCGGGTATATTTCTAAGCAATTTTTTTATATGTGAAATTTCATTACTCTGCTTAAGTAATACTCAAAAAATACTCTAATAGATAAAATGTAAACATATAGTAAACATTCTGCAGATATTCTAGGAATGGAAAAAATGTTTTAAAATTTTTTTAATGTACACAGTGAATTATGCTTACGGGTGGATAGTGAATTATGTTTTCTCATTGATATTAGGAATTAATTACTCATGATTTGCTTAAGAGAAAACCGAAAACCTCTAAGCACGATAGACATTTAATTAGAAAGCAGAAACACAATAAGCAACTCTTGTTCATAAATTCAATCAGTGTCAAATATTTCATCATGATGAGCTTGAAAAATATAATTTTAAGAAAATTATAAATCCAAGAAATTTATAATCGAAATTTTTATTTTTGATATAATTTAATGCAACTATTTTTTATTCAAAAAAATAGCTGATCTAGAAGGTAATAATATCAATCATCTTTTATATCTTAATCTCATCTTTATTTAAAAAATTTCTAAT
The DNA here is from genome assembly GCA_037975125.1 of Latrodectus hesperus. Classification (NCBI taxonomy): domain Eukaryota; kingdom Metazoa; phylum Arthropoda; class Arachnida; order Araneae; family Theridiidae; genus Latrodectus; species Latrodectus hesperus. The sequence continues at coordinate 56,396,475 of CM075858.1, forward strand.
GGAAATATTTCTATTTCTCAAATACCTGATCTAAAGAGTAATATTGACTTGTGAATTAATTTGAAAATTTTGCTACGGTAATCTTTATTATTTCTTGTAAAGCTGGAAAAAAACATTTAAGTCATTAATTTATGTGTGAAATGTTACAATCACTATTAAAATTGACTATTTCTCACATAATTTGTCTAAGAGGTTAAGTTAATATTATCGACCTTTGTTACAATAATTTCACTTGTTATCAAAATTGTGACCATATTTTAAACAGTTGGTCTAAAACTATCATATTATTTATTAAAATTATTACTTATTAAATATTTTCATAAGTTACGTAGTTAATGTTGGTGATTTCTTTTTCGGGTAATATTAATAATAAGTGATATTAAAAATATTAATATCATCTGATTTTGCTTAAAGAATAACTTTCATTAAAATCTTTTTTACCTCTAGTTTTAATCAATTTTAATTTATAAATTGTAATGTTCCCTTATTTCATTAAAAATTAGAGTTAAGTAAATTGTTGGAATTATATATAAATTGATCACTAAGAATTATTTAATTTATATATTTAAAACGTTTTTTTATTTAAATTTCATATTTACATTTAAAATGATTGAAAAAATATATATATAAATAAAAGAAATATTTGATCTGATTCATTTTTGAAATAAAACTTCTTATTTCAGTCTAATGTAAAAATTGATCTAAAAAATTGCCGGTAAAATTATTAAAATTATTGGATTTTTTCCTCCTTTGGCAAATAGACATTGCATTATTTGTTTACTTTCTAAGTTCGTACTTAGTTCATAGATGGCGCTGCAACATCATCTGTATTTCTAAGACGCATCTAAATCTGTATGTTGTGAATAAAACTACTCCAATATTCTGAATAAAATGTTGATTTGAAATTTACAATTGAATGTTACAAAATATTTAAATTCATTTTAAATAGAATAAAGTTTTTGTGAAAAAATTTATTGAAAAAATTCATTTTAAAGAAAATTTATTTGTGTTGTAAGTTACTTATGTTGCAAAATATTGTTGATCAATAATGTAATAATGAGTGCAAATTGCTTCAGTTTGAAGAGAAAAAATCAAAGTAATAATTTGCAACAAATATACTTTATAAACTTCATTTATCATAATTAACAGTAAGGAATTATTCAAAACATGACGACATTTTTATTTTTAATACTTTTAGAATAACCAAACAAAGTTATTTTTCAGGAACTTAAAAATAACTTTTTGTGGAATAATAACTTTTTCTGAAAACGGAATTTTGTATTCTACGATAAAGAGAAAATAGAATACCCTCCTCTTATGACAAAGAAGTTTTCCCATTAAAATATGTTTTAATTGTTCACTTAAAATCTGAAATAAAATGAATAGAAAAAAAGGATATTTTCTTTTTATTTATCAAATCCTATTTTCAATGCAAATTTAAAAAGAATTTCATGTAAATATCTCTTTGAAATTGACGTCTCATCTCGTCATCTCTCACTTGTACTTTAAAAAGTTGTAAAAAAATTATTTTCCTCCATTCATTTTCAAAATTGAAATAACACAGAAAAATAGCTTTAGTTTATATGTGCTACAAGCCATCTATTTTACCGTGTGATCAGATATTTCTCTTATTAAACACATGTACATATAACGCAGCAAACTAGGCGATGGGAAATCTTATAAAAATAGGCAATCCCCGGATTAAATAAAGTACATGAAGTGATATCCAATTAACTTTGATATGAGCGTTAAACCCAAATATGAAAGCGAAGCTATTCTGAATACTTCCACTCACACACTATTTTGATACGCGGAACGTTTGCCCAAACAGCCGAAGGTCATTAAGTAGTTATTTGAACCTCCACTGCGTGATTCCTTCAAGGACTTCATGGATAGTGAGCCGTTATCATGTGTCACAAAGGAGAAAACTGAAAAGTCAGTTTCCACCTTGATAAAAGTGCATGCCTAAAGCAGAAACATCAGTTTCTGTTTTTCAAAAAGAGCTGAGATCAAACTCAGGACCCTCTTCCTCTATTGCACTGTTCCAAGTGAAACCCGTTGAAGTGTTTTGACACCATTTAGTGAATAGCCTAACTGTCAAAGACCGTTGTAAGGTCTCTAAGCATCCATAGTGTAAATTAATTTCTGGGAGGACAGTAGGCCGTATACAAGTGTTGCAAGGGAGGAAACCTGGAAAATTCCCAAGATCACCCCGATAGATGTGCATGTAGAAGGCAAAAGTATATCCATCTCCCGTTGTACAACAGTGGCTGGTATTGAACCTTGGACTTTATATTATGAATATCATTGCCCTTCTAGTAGACTACGGTAAACCCTCAATTGTATTTAATGTCTTTCTCTTTCGAGTACATACTTAATGATTTAAGATTAGCAATTAAATTTGGGTGAAATTTTGTTTCAAATACCTGGGATAGTTTGCTGGGGAAAAGGCAATATTCTTTCATCCAGGGGATAACAAGCTGGATACCTTATACCAGTGGTTCTTAACCTTTTTAAGCCGCGACCCAAATTTGAGAAATATGTTCATGTCGCGACCCAAAAAAAAGTCAAAATTATTTCATTGCTTTATTTTAGATCGTATTTTTAAAAAATCTTCAATCCTACGATGATGATTTTTTTTTTAACTTACAAATTTTTTACTTATTTTTTTAATAATAAAGATAAAAGTACTTTTCGATCCAAGGAAAATTTAATTAATATCAAGTGTTTTTAATAATTTTTATTGACCAAATTAAAATATATTTATAACTTTTTGAAAACAATTGACATTTTAACTTATTCCTAAAAAAAAAAAAAAAAAAATATCAATACATATGTTAAGTCTTTTAAATTTTAAATGCAAGTCATACAGTTTTAATGAGAACCTTGTGCTTGAATACATTTTGAAAGATCTTCAAACCTCGGTTGAATGCTTATCAAGGAGCACCTTATATCTATTTCAGGATTTAACTTGTTCCGGTAATTGTTTTTAATTACACACAGAGCCGAAAAACCAGCCTCACACATATATGTTATTGAAAAGGGGAATAATACTTTTAGGGCTTCTTTAACAATTATTGGCTTTTCGGTTTTTAATTTTAACCAGAAAGCACTAAAAGATTCAGTGTTTTGTAACTCTTCTAGGAGGTGTTGGTATTACTTATTATTTGGGGTGTATATTACTAACTTTTTTGGTTCGACTCAGCGCGACCCAAGAAATATGCTTCGCGACCCAATTTCGGGTCGCGACCCATAGGTTAAGAACCACTGCCTTATACTACCAAAGATCATCGAGTTGTATATACCTTCCTGCAAGTGTTTTCTAAAGGAATTTTTATTCACAAAAGCCAACACATATTGATTAATATAGTACAGGTGATAACGTCCAAATATCCCATCCATCTTTTTTTTATCTATACAGATATTTTTAAGATTAGAAGCGGTTCCTCTAATTAATTCATAAATTTAACTTTTGTGACGCAAAAATGCAAAGTCATATTCCAGTTTTGTGATTTTTAACCTTGTTTTGTATGATTAATCAAGATTTAAATTTTAAGACAAAGGCTATGTTACTGTTTAAAATATTTTAGGTGTCTTCTTAATATTTTAAGTAATGTACTCTCGCTTTATATTTAATAATAAATATAATATACATAAAATATGTAAAAAAAATTTTTAAATCAAGCCTCAGTTGGGCAAAAATAGTGATAAGAGTTAAATTTTAAATTTATAATGTTAAGGAAATGTTTAAAAAAATTTCTATGGAAAAATGATAAATTCTGTTGTTATTCGTTAATTATATATTCCTAACTATATATTTATTTATTCCTTAATCTCATGCATTTTGTATTCATAAACATTTTAATAAACTGTGAGAAATGTTTACTAAAAGGAAGTTTTACTACCATGTTAACGAAGGTTTTCTCTTTAGATTATATTCTTTATTTTACAAATATTTTAGTTTTATTGTAGAAAAGTTATAGTTATAAGGAAAAATTTCTTACTCACATAAATTTTTATTTCATTAAATGAACAGCTTTATAGACTGACAACACAAACTTTTCTTAAATGTTTAAGCTATAAAGTATTTTTTATTTATTTATTTTTATATGAAAAATAATTTTATGCATACAATTTACACTGCATAATTATTTGAATAAATAGCTTACGCGACAACATTTAAGTATTATTTACATGTTAATAAAAGTTTCATCAAAGATGTTTCTTAATTTACAAATGTAAGTGTATTGGTTAAATACTTAAACTTTGTTTAATTGTGAATTATAAAAGTGTCTGAATTTATAGATGTTAGTACGACAAAAAGGTATGGTACAAACGTCCAACTATAAGAAAAGCATTAAAATTCTTAATCATACAAAAATAAGGCGAAATACGTTTATGAAAAATTTAAGAGTAAATTTTTCATTTGCAACTATAGCAACATCTAAATTCCATTTTCAAATCTTCAGTTCTTAATTGGTGTGCTGAAATTACAATGTTGCGAATTATGCTACAAACAAAAATTCAGCGTTAGAGGTCCAACGCTGTTCTTGGGACTTCCGTAACAACTTGATCCTAAAGAGGGCAATAAATAAGCCTTAAAAATTCCTGATTACCAAACACTTCTCAAAAAGGATATTCAGGGGACGTCTAAAATATATGGTATTGGATATAATATCCCCACTTGATCCTCCTACATATATGTAGGATGAAGTATGAATATTTCGGATATTTGATGGTTGTATTGTTGTATTCACTGGCTGGATATTTTTACACACATTAACTAAATTACTCATACTTTGTTTCCCTAGGCTGGAATTCTTTTTTTATATTTCTTTCTCCCATAGATTGTATCCCTTACTATTCCCCAACCCTGCCCACCTGGGGACTGAGTGGTTAGAGTTCTTGTTTTCAGTTCAACAGTTAGTGTGGTTGAATTCCATCTTGGGTGTGGATGTTTGAAGTGGTTCGAAATCCACTTTAAACCATAGGTCCTGGCTTATTTAGCCCTCGTGTGCAAAGAATGACCGATGAGCAGCAAACAAACCAAACCACCTTGGGTATGGATGCTTGTAATGGTTTGAAATCCACTTTAAACTGTAGATCTGGGTCTAATTAGCTATGTGTGTGTGTGGGGGGGGGGAACCATTAATCGGCAAACAAAATCTACTCATCCCCTCTACGAAGTGGACTGCCGCACGGCTGGACTCCTAGAAACCGGTTCGGGAAACAAGATTTGAAAAGATTCGGTGGTTGGAGATGGAAGAACAGTTTCAGAAATTACAATGTAAAAGCCTGAAAGTAAAAGGCTTCTAGTGCTATCTTGAATCACAGAGAGAGCGAAATCACACAGAAATTCAAGAAGCTCTTGGGTTGGAAAAGATGATAAATACTTCTATGACATGGAACTGGATTGTGGGAATGACTCAGAAGGAATCAGTGAAACACGTTTTCGAAATCGTCGAAATAGGCTGCATAGTGATATAATTGTCTTCCGTAAGTACATGTTTTCTTATATAAAATATAAGTTACCATTTATTTGATTACCTTAATTTTTGTAAAGCATGTACTTAACCACGTTGCTAATCAATACTGCTCAAATATTTGAAATAACATGAAAATAAATTTCTTATATGTATGTAAATGGATTGGTAATTTCATGAATTTCACAATTTTTTAACTACAAAACCCAAGCTATTAAGAATATTTTTAATTCCAAAATCAAAAAGGTTTCTACATCCATTTTCTGGTGCGAACCCGGAAAGAAAAATAATGAATACACACCGCAATGTTAAATATAAAAAAATAATAATAAAACATTTAAATTCAAAAGGTTATTTAAGAACTTTATATTATATGTCTAATATACAACAGTATAAAGGTAAATTATAATTAAAAGTTATGATTAAATAACTTTTTAACCAGAGTTTCGCTTTTCAATAACAATATAATTGAATTTACAAAATACAAGCTTTATACTTAAATTTAAATGGTAAAAAAAATCACAAAATGAGTTTTTATTCATAAAAACAATTTTAAAAATGGAAGATTACACTGTTACAAAAGTTCTCCTTTCGATACATTTTTAGAAAAGCAATTACATTTCCAGTACATATAGGATCCAATTAATTTAAAATGAATGCAAAAAAAATTATTTCCATAGAACAATTGTTCCCCTTCAATTCCATAAGTGCTTGAATTATAATAACTAAAAGAATTATAATTTTTGAAATAAATGAAAGAGTAAGAATGAAATCATATTAATATATACATGCCAAGTATAAAGTGATTATATATAAAATACATTTTCAACCAACTTTACTTTTACTTCTGGTGTTTTCTATCAAATTAAAATTAGAACGATAAATAACTTATAATTAGAATGATTTTATTTATTTTATTATCTTTCGTATTAAACTAACTCACTTTCCAACTTGAAGATTAAATTATTTTTCGTAGTTTCTTATTTATTAGAACATTTCATTATTTCCAGAAGCTACATTACGGAGAAAAATACTTTACTCGCATTATATATCACTTTGAATGTTTATAATTATACTCCTTTAATATAAAAATTTAATTTATTTAAACCATGCCATCACTAAGCTGGACGTCGAATGGTCAGTGCTCTTGCCTTATGTTCAACAGTTCGTGGGTTCGAATCCCACATTGGAAGGGGATGCTTGTAGAAGTTCGGAATCCACTTTAAGCCGTAAGCTTCAGTTAATTAGCAATCGTGTGCAAAAAGCGACTAAGAAACCAAAACGAAACCATCATGTCGCATCCAATCAAAACCTTTAAAATATCAATCTGTATTCTCATCAAGTGTCAGTCTTTTCAATTCTCAATTATACACTCGTTACGCTGGGGTTGGGTAACTCGATAAGAGATGGCGTTGTTTTCTCGTCAAATAGCCAACAACTTTTATACCTTGACTCGTCGTCAAACTAAAAGTGTCTTATGAATGATAAAAGCTCCCCGGGGTCATTTTTAATATGAGATAAGTAGTATTTACTGGCTGGATATTTTTGTGATTTAAGTTACCCCCTTTTTCCCCCTGGCTGGAAGTCCCTTCTTATACATCATTCTCCACTAAGATTGCATCCCGATTACTACCCATTACCCCCCTTCCACGAAGTAGACTGCCCTAGTGCTGGACTTGTGGAAAACCGGTTTCTGAAAGAGCGAAGATGACGAGATTGAAGACAGACCCCCGTCTGTCTGAGGATTGAAGTGGACAGAGGCGAGTTACCAGAAAAGAAGCCTGAAAGCCACGCCGCTGAAAAGGACTGTCCGTTATTCAAGTCTGGTGTTCTACTGGGATTTTGTAAAATCGCAAAGCTGAAGTAATCAAAATTCTACGAGTTCTCATACTGGATATTAGAAAAGTTAGCTGAAGGAACGAATTAACAAGTTTCCGAAGTCTTGAAAATAGGCAGGTTGATAATGGAAAATTCCTTAGTAAGTCCATGTTTTTTTTATAAATTATTTTTCTAGCTAGTAGTTTTTGTTAATGTGTTACCCCCTATTTTATTACTTTAATTAGTGTAAATTATGAACTCCACGAGGGTAATTAACCATATTGTTAGTAAAGCGTAAATATTTGAAATAATACCAGTAATTAAATTTTGTATGTATGTAAATGGATTTGTAATTTTATGATTGAATTAAGTAATTAAATTAATTAAGTAATTAATTGAATTAAATAATTTTTAATTACAAAAACAAGCCAAGTTTCTGCTTCTAGTTTCAGGTTTGAATTTCAAATAAAAACATATTAAATGCATAATACAAAGTAAAAAAAATAATACATTATAAAAATTTATAAAATATTATTTGTAAATACTATGTAATAACGCTAATTATCAACGCAAAATGGAGTAAAAGGAACGAGTTAGGTCAGATGTCGACCTCGTCACTTGACCATAGTTTAAAATAAAGAGGCAATTCGCTATGTTTTGCAGCTTCGGTCGACAGGAATAAGCATCTATAAATATATTGTGATAAATTGATTCTAACTCTACTGGGCTGACTTCATCTCTAGGTTGTAAAGATTATCGGAATATATTAATATACAAATTTTCAAGAATAATTTACTTTTTACAATCCAGGCAATGGTTTTATTTTAATTTGATCTCTAGGATTTTGATATAAACTTTGTAATCTCAAAAATTGACTTCCATTTCTTAAAATTTCTACCCGTAATATCAACCCCCAAGAAAATTTTCAAAGCTTTCATATATTGCAAAAACAATGCTAGGAAAATTCCAGATACTTACGTTGATAAATACACCACTACTAAAAAAAGTAATACTAACTTTTTGAGTCCATGTTTTACAACGCTGATTTTTATTATTTCAGCAATATGAATTAAAAGAAAATCTGTAATGTTGGCGTAAGCCTTAAGATTCAAAAGACATGTTTACAAATATTGCATTCATTTATTTAGAATTCTATTATTTAATGAAATTTTTAAAAATTTTAAATCTTACTTGCCGATTTAAACTAATCATATAGAGAATGTTTTGTCATGCCTTTTTTATTTTGCTTTTTCTACTGTTCTATTGTCCATGTATTAATGGCTTGACTCAATGGAAAACGGCGTCTCAAACCGATGCTTTGCCATATATAAGAAATCGTTTTAGTAACAAAATGAAATTCGATGGTATTTTAAGACATTCGATGGTGAATTTCGCCTTGTTTGCTGCCGCTCGAAGAATTCGATTTGAAGTTAGGAAGTAAATTCGTCGACAAGTCGGATTTACTACGTAGTCCCAATATCATGTGATGTGGATGAAATTTTATCTGACGTCATGTATATATTAAACCAATGAGAATCGTAATAAAATAGTGTACTCAGGATCTCAACTGTAACGAAAAAAAGCAACCACTTTGTGGTTATCTATTAGGACTATTAGAGAGTGTTAGGACTATTAAGTTTGAGTGCCTATATTCATAAATTTTTGCTTTAAAAAAATTACTATAAAATCACTATGATTTCATTTGAAATTGAGAGCTTTATTATTTTAGAAGATTGGTAACTAAATTATACAAATAAAACATTTATATAAATCTTGATTATATTCTTTTAATATATAACTTATAGAAATTATTTATTCATTTGTTGTGTTGGAAAAGATAAATTTAGATTCATCCAAGTAACAATAGATTGGAAGAAATATGAAAAGAAAGAAAAAATGCGGGATAAAATTCAAAGTTTATAAAAATATTTTTAACCCCTTATTATCCAAGGTGCATCGATTAAGAAAATGTTTTCTTCATATACTTTCTATATGTCTCTCGCAGTGAAGTTAAGAACTGGTATTATGAGAAGCAAGATTAAAAATTTAATGACACAAGTTTTAAAATCAAAATGTAGTGTTTGCCGCTTCTTATAAATGAATCTGATGTGGTACATGTTAGGGGGCGATTTTCCCAGATATTCTCCCTTGCGGGAAGTGAGTACGGTCTCTATGAGTACTCAACTGGATACCTTTCATTAAAATATTAGTCTTCTACTGAGAAGTTAATCTTCGAGTAGTTGATGTGAAGTTGGATGATCCTTTGCCTTCGATTCATAAGATCAGATTCGATTTCCATTAAAAGTGAGAATGTTTAAAACGATTTAGCTGTAGATTTTCATTGAAATGACCCGATTTTTCAAAAACTAATCATATAATGACAAAGTGCTACATTATCTACAACACAAAATAAAAAGTGCCTTTTGGAAATATAATTAATAAATGAATATTAAAACCTTAAAGACAATTCAAATAGTATCATTCTTTTGTTTCTAAATTTCAATCAAAATTAGCGGGAAAGTATTTTTTCCCCTTTCATATATTAAATGTAACTAAAATATTTTTGTGAAAAATATAAAACTTTTCTTCTGCAACGTTCTTTGAAAAAGAATAGCACTGTGCCCTCACCCATCGCGTGAAACACCGAAAAGAAAACAGACCTCGTGAGAAAGCAGTAAAAAAAAATAGCCGAAACGCCGACCGACAGCTCAAAAGCGTGTCCATTTAGCACTCTCTAATAGTCCTAATAGATAGCCGACATGACTTCTTTTGACAGCAACTTTCCCCACTTATCCCTCTATAAACTCCCGTCCCCGACTGGGTCCCACCCCGACGGACTCCACTCCAAGTATCACCTTCTCCCCGAACTGGCGTGGCCGCAGACTCCGCCTACAATCCTAGTTGCCCAGCCAATCGCCGACTCCCGGGCAACTTCAGTTTCGCCAAAGAGAGACTACCAGGACCAACCAATGGCAGAGCCGGAGATTACTCTTGATAGGAGGGGGGTGGCACTGTAGGGGGCAAAATCTGTAGGTTCCAGATGAACAGGGAGAGAATAGTTTGGGGTACTAAGAAGACTGAGAAGTGCCACCGCGCGAGAGATCTCCCCTTCCCCACCGCCAGTCAAGAACTCTAATTGGATTTTCAGCCCCCTCAACCCTCCCTCTCCACCAGGTCCGGGAAGTCCGGTTCCCTCTGCAGATACAGTCAGTTGATGGCAGTTGGTGTTCGAGGTACTTTTGTCAGTGGCAGTGGGGAACTTGACGTTGACTTGGACTGACTTGCACCTATTTTGTTTACTTTTTCCAACCGACTATGATGTGGACTTCGTCACTTCAATATGACACTGATTGCTTTGACACAGCATCCATAAAATTTATACATTATTTTCTAAACTTAATAAGCTATCACAATTGGACTTCGGTTTATCGAAAAGAATTGGCTTAATTAACACGTAAGGGACTAATACTAAGCAGTTAAAAAGAGACTGAATCCAGAATTAAAAACATGAGCAACCACGATCGCTATAGGGCTCGAAGTGGACTTTTTCCCCAAGGATTGAAGTTCTCTTCATTTCAGGTATGTGATTGAGGGAAAATTTCTTGACTTAATTAACAATCGAGTATTTTAAAATAATATGATAGTTCATTTTGTTGTCATATGTGGCAAAACGATGTGAAGTGGATTTAATTTAATTTGTTGAATTTTTTCCCCTCAAGATTTGGAGTTATCTTTATAATTGTTGTATAACAAAAAACAATAAGTGGTTTTATTCTTAAATAGTCACATTGTTAAATGCATATAAACGTCTCTCTCCAAGTCTTGAAATTCTTCCTTTATATAATTTTGTGAAGATTTAAATTTTTGTGCTTTGGTATAATATGATAGTCATATTCACAATATAATAACGTTATTAATGCATTAATGTTAATTATAATTAAATTGATGAAAATACTTTCAGAAAAATTATAGATTTCTATGACGAGATAATTCTATTGTGATATTTCAAATTGCTTTCATTTAAGATATATAATTTTGTGACAGCTACCTAATTAATTGATTGATTATTGTATTGTTTTGAAACAAAAGATAGTTGCTCATAATATAATCATTAATAAAGCAATCATTTTTAAATTTAATTATTATTGTATTGATGACAATGCTTCAAAAAATAATGTTAGTTTTAAATTATTGAAAAATTAAAATTAAGCTTAATTAAAATGATAACTAATATTAAATACTAGATAATAATCATTTGTATATTTAAGGCTTAATGTTAATTTTAAGAGTCACATAATGTATACTTTAACGACTATTAGGAATGACTTTGGACTAAAACAGGCTGTAGTGACTTTGAAGAATACATTTTTGGAGAACTCAATTTACATTTTTCAATTCGTTTATTTTAAAATGATTAACTTCCAAAAATGTCTATGCAGTTTTTAATGTTTTCCAATTGTTTTAGTATGATATTTTAATATTTAAACTATGGGAATTTCGCGATACTGTTATATAATTACATTTTTTTCAAGTTCTCTTAAAGTTATTGAAATATTGAGTTTTAATACTTATTTAAATACTGCTAAGGCAATTAAATTTATGCAACTTATCAGGTATTTTGTTATTATATTTATCTGAAAAATACTCAACCATCAAAAATATTGCACCCGATTAATTTTATTCAAAATTTATCGACCTTTTCTTAAAATGTCATATGTAAGTTTCGATGTTTTAATTAAATGAAAGGATTTCTACATCTTTATATAAAAGAAGAAAGGAAAAATAAGTTTCCATTATGTACTTTATAAATGCCTGAAGCATTAAGTTTATAAGACTCATTCGATATTTTTAAATTTGAATAAGATTTCAAAAGTATCTATGCTAGTTAATTTTATTGAAAAGTTTTTGATAATTTCAATGCAGCTTCTTAAAACCCAAAAATATTTTATCTGAGTTTTGGTAATACTAAATGATTATCATAGAATATTCAAAGAATTTAAAATTTATAGGAAAGTAAGTTAGTAAAATATTGAAAAGCATAGGTTGAAGATTACTTTCTTTTAAGGCATTTAGGATTTATAATTTACCACTTTAAATTATGTATTTTATTACGAAAAAGTTTAAATTTTAAATAGTGTTGAAATATGATTTACTTTCTCTCTCCAAAATATTATGAACATTCATTAAAATGATCTTCAATTAAAAGTAATACATTTAAATTTAAAATTACCCAAAATATTTTTCAGATTAGTTCATTTAAAAAGTTCCTGTTATTCGATAATTTTAACCATTGATTATTACTTTACTTTTCTAATCATATTACTTTTGTAAGAACGCTTTTTTTTCTAATAATTATTTTTTATCGTGGATTTTATTTTAAGGTATACTATTTTGATTTGACTTTAAAATGATATTAGTAAATTATAAGTTGTAGACAGTGTAATGATGAGTAAAAACAAAAATCGTATAGACATCATTGCAAATAACATTACACATTGTAATGGCAATGATTTTATTAATACAACTCTAGTTTAACTAAGTAGGTAATTTAGGTGTTAGTCCAATTAATTAGTTATAAGACCCATATTTCTTTAAATATGTATTTAGAATTTTCTTCACTTTAAAACAATTATTTTTGTAATTAATTCTGAATAATAGCAGATGATATGTGTTGGGGTTATTAGTTATTTATATTTGCTATATCTACTTTTAACTATAAAGACAAGAAATTATGAGTTGTTCATATGCTTAAAAGATTTCCCATCTTATTACATTTAATAAAGAGTACATTATATATGATTAATTAATTAAATTCAGTTATAAATATTACGTATAAAACAAGATTAAGAGTAAAAGAATGGCAATTCACTAGGAGCAAAAGCAGCCACAAATGTGGAGTTTTTAAATGTAGTCTCGAAGTTTTTTATAATTGAAATATAAGTTAGAAAAACCATTGAAATGGAGAATATCAAAAATACTGGTTAAATATAATAAACAAAACAAAATGAAAGATGGAATAATGTACCAACATAGCTTCATTAGGGGATGATGACAAAATTGCCACAATCGTTAGTTTTTCTGCAATGGCTATAGACAATAGTCAAAACTAAGCCATTACACCTCCTACATATTCAATACCAAGCAAGATAGCAAAATAGATTTATGACCACCAATATAAAGTTGAAGATAAACAATCATACTAATGATATAAGAAGTCAAATATTGCAAATAGGTACAAATATATACAAAAAGAAAGCCAAATGTTGCTACATTTCTTTAATATTTAAAAATAATTAATTTGTTTGTCTAATTTTTTAATATAATTCCAAACCATATAAAATAGCAAAACAAATATTGAAAATAAATGAACATTTAGCAGCTTCAAGTTTATAAGATTTTCAAAGCTTAGATGACCTTTAGTTAATAACTACGTCTTTAACTTAATTTTCATAAGCAATGCTCTTTACAAGCTAAATAGTGTTTAATTAAAAGTTTTTTGTTATATCATTAAGTGAAGTATTTTTAAATGCTTAATTTATTTTAACTTTAAAACAATACAACAGTTTATTGGTGTATCACTAACTAAAGTATTTTTAATGCTTAATTTATTTTCCACAATATTATTTAAATTATTAAAAATTTTATATATTTAATTGAATAATGACTGTCGGCATTATATTGAATATTGACATCGATAGAGAATTTTTAAGTCGTGCGATTAATATTTTAAACTATCTGTAAGTACAATGGTTAAATGGAAACGGGGTTCGAGTATAAGGATTAACACATTACCCTCAGTAAAAAAGTAAATTTATATATAGTACATTAAACAGAAATAATTGAGTTAATCATTGTCAATTAAATACCTCGAACATTTATAAAATAATATTAATTTTAAAGGTTTCACTCATAATTCATTGAATTGTCATCTTAATTTGCATTCTATTGATTCCTGGCATTTTATACAATTTGCCTGTTAAAGATTATTTTCTTAAAAATTTCTTTGTATGATTTTAGAATTATAAGTTAATTGATATTTAGTAACAGAGTAACATATTTATTATTATTTTGGTATCTCGTAGCATATAATTTATTTGTTAAAAGATGTTTGGGGATTAAAAAAAATGTGTATTTGACATCACGTGAACAGCTTAATGGCTTAAGCATTTTAATATCCACCTCTTAAATTGCCTTTCTCAAAAACTATTCATAGATAGCTTGCCGTATTTCGGCATCGCAAGAGAGAAATAAATCTAAAGCACCCACCCATCAGTTAAAGAGCAGACAGAAAGAGACGCTGGGATTAAACTTGCCCCATTATGTTCCAAAGAGCGCCAATAAGCCATGTTGAGCCATTTGCTGCGTCTTACCAGCCAGGAAGACCTCATGGATAGTGAGACAGACTTACATATCGCAAGGAAGAAAACCCGGAAAACTGCCTAGCATCCATGCCGACAAATGCCCATTCAGGATCCCAATAACATCTTCCATTGCTTATTATTCTTGGAAACTTTCAATTCGATCTTTTACTCAGATGCAAAGAGCTTTTATTAACTGGTTTTCTAGATTATTAATGACTTATAATTTAATGCAAGGCTCTAAGCTTGTAAAGAGAGAAATTTTGAGATGTTTCCTCTGTAATTTTGTAAGTAATATCATCGCATCATTTATTGTAATTACAAAATAAGATCGTTAAGGACTTTTATCTTAACTAATGCTAAATATCTGGCATTAACATTCACTATTTTCTGAAGACAATATCATAACAAAAATAAATAATTAAAATATAAAAAAATGGGGTAGCTCTAAGACTAAACTATTTAAATATTGTATACCGACAACTTAATTTTTATTTACCTGAACGTTAAACGGGGCAATTATAAAGATGTTGCTCTATATGGACTTCGAAAGCCAGGGATCTTAACATTATGTTTGTATAAAAGGCATTATAATAATTCAAAACGCAGTATACTCAATACAGTTCCCATAGCAGAGTTTATCTTCAAGATTTTATAATGGCCAGTGACTTGAATATTGCTTTTCTAAAGGGACAAAGTGCGTTACAACCTAGATATTAATTTTTTATTACATAATTTCTTATCTTCAGATTCAGGATTATACTATGATAGGAGCATCTAAGTTATGATATTAAAAAAAAATTTTATTATTTTATCCAAATAAAAAAAATGAAAAATTTTTTTTCATTTTTTCATTAAAAAAATGAAATTTTTTTCATTCTTTTATTTAGATAAATTTTTTCAAG
Source organism: Latrodectus hesperus (assembly GCA_037975125.1). Lineage (NCBI taxonomy): Eukaryota > Metazoa > Arthropoda > Arachnida > Araneae > Theridiidae > Latrodectus > Latrodectus hesperus. The sequence goes on from CM075858.1 coordinate 56,412,039, forward strand.
TTTCCTCAGTACTGAGCACAGGGTCTATTGAATCAGTTTTCTGCCAATACACCCTACTTTTTAAAAGTTAAAATAGTTGTAATTGATGTTGAAGCTGATTCTTACTAAGCCATAAAAATTGCATTAGGCCAATAATAAAATAATTGTATTTATTGTTTTTTTTTTTTTTTTTTTTTTTTTTTTTGGTAAGAAAAGACTTGAGAGATTATGTACTTAAGGTTTTGTTACTTATTATATTTAAAAAAGTTTAATAACAACATAAGGAGTTTTTGAATTAAAGTATTTCTTTTTAAAACAATTAAATAATGCTTTGTAATTTTCTATTATCGGTTTGAGGTATCTTAATATATAACCTACAAGATTTAGTAACAAAATTTAAAAAAAAAATAATAATTTACTTTTATAACAAAAATGTGAGAAATAATTGTTGTACAGTACTAATAAATGTAACTTATATCAGTTTTGGCATTCATTTTTACATCGTAAAAGTTAATAACAATGTAATAAAAGTTCATTTTTAACAAAAAAGTGCAAAAATTATTAATAATTTAATGTTTTTTTTTCCAATTATAGATTTCAATTTTCACGTATCTTCGATTATCATTTTTTGAAGACAAAATATAAATAGCTTTTGTTTTCCTTTTTTTAAGATGAGTTTTTTTAAATGATCTCATTTTACTTTTTGATTAATGCCATTGATTTCAAAAATTTTTGTCGTGTTGATTGGAATTTTGTTTCAAAACAATACTTTTCTTATATATATATATATATATATATATATATATATATATATATATACAGGAATATTTTATTATATAAAGTGACTTTTCTTTTCAGTGTATCCATATAAATGGAGATAATCAATTTTCTCATCAGCGTTATTAAATTATCAATTAATAATTTCAAATATTTCCTTTATGTAGATATTATTTGTTATATTTCCTTTATATAGAAATTTAAAAAAAAATCACCATCAGTAAAGAGGCGATAAATTTACCATTTACTTATAGAAAGTACTTTGCATCACTTTGCAATAGTTTTCAACTTATTTATTAAATACTACCAAAAATATAATTTCTTCATCTATTGAATATTAATCAAGATTATAAATATTATTTTCGTGAGTTAATCAATATCAAAAGTTCTTAAATGACTGTTTATATGTATATATATTTAATTTTTTTTTATTTGTTACTTGAAACCTTTTGTAACCGAGGGAATTGAATCATTTATGAAATCGTTAATTTTCTGACGTTAAGCCTTAAAATTTGAAGAATTTATTCTGAAAAAATCATAAAGATATTATACTATCGTATTTCTAATATATTATAACATTGTTACGATATTATAAAATAACATTATAATTTAGAACATCTTTTGTTGTCACGTTCCTGGAATTTTAAGAAATTATAACAGTTCATATAATTTATTTTACTCTCAAAAAATAAGCTCTTAATTTTAAAATGTGTTATTTGATTTGAAATATTTAACTGAGTACTTTATTTGCATTTTGTAAAGTATATTTTCCCCGAAGGAAATGCTAGTGTAATATATATATATATATATATATATATATATATATATATATATATATATATATATATATATATATATATATATATATATATATATATATATTGCAAACTATCTTTTAAGTTATATTAAATTTATAGATGTATACATTATTTATTGTTTGGATAAGCTATAAATTTATTTTTAATTTCTGGTTAGAGTTGATTAATTTGTCGGTTTACTGTTATATATTCTTTGCAAAGTTTAATCAAGATTTTCAGTTTAAAGAGGATTATATAGATCACTTTAAACATTTACATCCGAAATGAGAACTGAATCCATGAACTTTTAACTTATGGTCAGAGTACTAATCATATACATTATGTGTTTGTTATTTAATACGGATGAGACAAGAATTGTAACTTTGAGATATCACCTACATTTTTACATGAAGTATTTTCCAACTTTACTATATTTCAGTATTTTTCTTGAATTTTAATTCAAAAATTATGTATGTAAGAATCTACGTAATACATAAAAAAGAATTAAACAAATATATTAAAAACTATCGCTTAAGACAATAATCATTTTTGTCACAAACTTCCTAAAAAAACTAATTCAAATTATAAGAAATATTTAGTTTAATTTACAAATTAAATTTGTTTTTCCTCTTATTCATTATTGCTCCAACACACTTCAATGGAGTTAACGTTTGAAAGTTTTTCGTGTGAAATGTTAAATAAAAGTGATTTCATTAAATTAGAAATATTTTGCTTGATTTTTCAAGTTAAGCAAAATATTTCTAATTTAATGAAATCACTCAGTTTTTTAATTGCAACTAATTAACTAACTTAATTTTAGTAAACTTAGTCACTAACTAATTTGGAAGTAGATTGTGACTGAACATGTATTTATAGAACGTCATATAGAGCGAATTGTTACGAGTTATTTTCGTTTCAAAATTTGTTGATGAATATCTCTGTGTATTAAAGCAACATCAAGTATTAGATGGTCAATGTGCAATAGCATTCCAATTCCTAACTCGTAAATTTAACATTGAAAAGGTAATATACCACAATATATATGAATTAGAAAACGTGCAAAATATGATTACATAATAAACTATTTGGAACTTTACACGGTGGTTTGTTTAAAAGTATGCGATAGCTTATTTTTAACGAAATCCACTTATTCATTTATATCATTTAGTTACCAAAAGATATTATACAAAAAAATTAGCACGAGACCAAAAATATCCTTCTCAATCTTTTTTTAATTGAATAGGCATGAAAAGATAAAACTAACTTTTTTATCGTTTTTATAAAATTCTTATAAATTGTTTAAATTATTCATGAAATCTTCTAGATATACGTATTTTTCAAGTGATATATATAACATACGCGTTGCACACGTAGCCAATAAATCAGGATTCCAGATTGTTGATCTATTTGATTGAATCGTTTTCAAAATCTAGAATTTTTATTAGCCGAGAAAATTAATGTGAAAACAATTTAATAGCCAAGCACTTAGGTTTCAAGGCAAAAATATTAAAAAAATTTTTTAAATGATGATAAATGGATTACCAATGACAGTACATCTTTAAATTATAAATGCCTTCAACTTCTTAAATTTATTTTTGACATACGAATTTTTACATGATTTTGTGAATTGTTAATTTAATTAAATAATACTATAAAAAATGGAAAATTTCTATTGCTAAAAATAGATATTCTACTTTAAAAATGTTTAATATTAAAGATAATAAGAAACCAGTGTCTAAAATGTTTGATTGACAATTTTAAATATTTCATTAAGTTTAACATTTAATTTAAAAATTTAAAATAAATTTACTTAATTATTGTTGACTTTACGTTCAAAATTAACAAAATTGAAGAAAGTGTGTTTTTGGATACAATTTCCTAAATGTTCAGATTTCAAGGAATAATTTAAGTTCAATTATTTTATAAGAATCACTTTTATATATTCATATATAGAGTGAAATACTATAATAGAAAATATAGTAAATTTGTATAATTATGAAACAATTTTACAAATCGTATGAAATATCTTATTTGTAATTATATCAAATTTAAATAATAAAAATTATTGAAAAGGATGTTGATATCATTTATGCATATATTTTTTTATTTTCATTTCTTATATTTCGAATTACGTAATTTTTTTTATATATTGGTAATAAGAATCGAAATAACTTTTGTTTAATTATTTCTTTTTATTTTGCATTTTAATACTAACATTGATTTTTTAACATGATTTTTATGAAGAATTTAATATACAATGGTTGAATTGATTCACTCGAATTTTCGCCTTTGAGAAACTATCTTAATTTAGAGAGTCGCTTCTCAATTATTTGTGTTATTAAATGTATATCATTAATAACTGAGTCCTATATTTAAAAGTCAACTGAGTGTGATTAATGAGTCTTATAATAATAGTATTTGCGAAAATTCCAGAAATAATGCGTAATTTTTTTAAACATAGGTAAATATACATAAGTTAAAGGAGGTTTTAAACCAAACAATCACTGTTAAGACGCCATGATTTGTTATTAAAATTAGTAATTTAAATATTATATAATTCAAGACAAATCACATATCACCAATAATATTGGTGCAATTTCCATAAAGCTATTTAGTTGTTGAGAAAAAATACAAGAAATTCATCATTAGTTTAAATGCTTAAGGATCTGACTGTGCCCTTCTCTCGTTCCAAATTACATGAAAATGAAGCGAATAATTGAAAGGTGGGGGGAGGTTAAAGGGTAAGAGAGGGTTCAGTACTTGAAAATTCAAGCCCACCACTTTGCCCTGGCCGAACAATTGCCCTTTTGTTATGTTAAATACAACCCACCTCTTCAAACGAACAAGGGGTTCTTAGAATCATTTATTTCTCGGCTTTTAAAATTAAAACAGATCTATCTTTTTTCTATTATCCCCCCCCCCCCCAAAAAAAAAAACGAATGCACTTTACTTCATTTCAAATCCGTTTCGATTTTAGATGAGTGCACACTTTCTTTGACTAGTGCTTTTAAATCATCTTTTTTTCTTCTTTTTTCTTTCCTACCCTTCATTGTATGTTTTTCTTCTAATTCGTAAAAGTGATAGGAATGAAGTATCCAAAGTGATTAAATTTTTAATTAATCCTAAAACTTCTATTTCTCATATAAGACTGAGGTATCAAATGCCTGGTTAAGTTTAATCCTATGAATTTTCTTATTCATGAAGTGAGTTCTTAATATTCAGGGAAATATTTGAGATAATATTTTCAATTAAACAATCAAAAAATTTTAATTAGGATTAGATTCTGCATTTTTTTTAAGTTGGCATTTATTAACGTTGTATTAAAATAAAGCGTGCCATTGGCGAAGAACAGTGTCTGCGTTTTAAGAAACAAAAAAAAGTAAAAACATTGACTAAGCTACGGTCAAGTTTAGTACATGAATTCTAATTCGACCAGAATCTAATTCAAAGTGGATATTGTGAACCACTATAAACAACCTCCCGCAAACATGAGTATTAAACCTAAGGACAACTGAAATGAAAGCCAGCGGCCTCATTATTTAGTTATAAACTCCTCCTAATCCAGATGTAAAATATAAAAATTATTCTTTACTCGGATACTAAATGCATAAAATATTCTCTAATAAAAGACATTAAAAAATTCTTACTAGGAAACTAGATATTAATACATTCCTTACCTGGACACTATGAATATAATTTTAATAGGAATATAAAGGAATGTGTTAAATATTTATTTCTTAGATACTAAATATTTAACACATTCCTAACCTGCTTACTAGATACGTGTGAAACATTAATACCATAAATATAAAAATCCTAAGTAATTTATTTTCTATTAAAACAGAGAGTGGCATTTAGTCATGGCTGTACTAGACTGTTAGGCTGTACTGCTTTTTGACTACTAGAACAAGAGAATTAACTTGAACATTAAGATATTTTAATTTACAAGTTCTCAATAATGTTATGGGTTCTCTTTCAATTGAAAATAAATTATAAAAATGAAAAATTATTATTAATGAGTTTGATATTTAATTTCATGTGTGTGACTTTTTAAAGAAAATTTAATGAAAGGAAATGAAATTATCTTTTGAGGGCGTTTATTTAGCTTATTAAATATAATGTTAGCTCAGATTATTTAAAAAATTTGCTTTTGATAGTTATAAAAAATGATCTTAGCAATTTTCTAACACGTTGTAAATATAGGACAAGTTTATTACGTGTATCTCCAATAAAAATTGTGTTAAAGAAAAGAAAAAAAAAAAAACGGAAAATGTGTTATTGGAACTTAATGCTATGTGTTATTTTTGAAATTAATCATATATAGTTATTTTTGAGCATGTTATTTTAACATATAGTAACATAGTTGAGTATATAGATGCCATTTTTGGCAATATTTAATAATCAGTACCTCATAAAATGTAACTTTATATTAAATAATTCATGTGTATGTACTTATAATTATATACATCGTAATAATTGGTCCATCCTTTCTATTAAAAATCAATTATAAAAAAAATGAGAAAACATATTAACAAGAATTCTAGAACTTAATGTTGTGTATTCTTTATAGGAGTTGTGCCTGGAAAATTCTTACTTCTCCAACGCTATGGCCAACCCTGTTATGGTGCTGAGTTCTACCTGCGGTGGAAACGTCACACCGCACTCCCAGAGCCACGTCACCTTCGCCCGGCACCCGGGCGGGGGGCGGTTGGACGCCGGTAAAGACGGCATGGTGCCTGCCGGTGGGGGAGTACCCTTTACCAGCCCTGCGTTTCCCGTCCGACCTATATTTGGACAGGGGGATCCCTACCTGTTACCTCTTCACCACCCAGCACTGGTCGCCAGTCATGCTTTAAGCCGCAGTTTGCTCAATGCCGGGGCTTTCCGGCCTTTGGGAGGTCTGACCGACGACAGGAATGGGGCTTTTCACGGGTCAGCCTTCATGCCTGCCAAGTGCAGTATGAAACTCGATGGACATTCACCAGGTAGCGACATGGGTGGCTCCACGCCATCGGGGCTCATCCTAGGGGCCTGCTACCAGGGCAGTGGGAGCGAGTCCAGCTACCACCAGAGCCCGCCCAACTCCACCGGGTCGTCTCTGAGCCAACCCGTTGGATCCTTTCTGGATGGGAAGGATGACCGAGGTGACAGCGACTCCATGGCAGATGGGGCCGACCGGATGTCTGAAACTCCGAATCTTTCCGAAGAGTCCCGATCGATCGAACGATCGACTCCCGAAGAAAGAGGCACGCCAAAACGTAAGTAATTACTTTTAAGTGATATCGTGTTGTGATAATATAGTTACTATTTTAAAAGTGGCATCTAAAACTAGTCATTTGGCTGTAGAAGAATATTTTGAACACTTTATTATTTAAATTTAATACCAAAGTTAAATGTGAAAATTTAATTTTATTCAAAATTGTAAAATGGAAAATATTGTAATTATATTCTACACATTGCTTTAATTTTCTTCCACTATATGTAAGGCTTATATTCATTAATACACGAGAAATCATTATTAAAGTTATTCATTGAGATATGATGCATTATCCGTTTATTGACCTTAATAATCATTACCAATTATAAATTATCTTTGAAATTAAATTGACTTCTATATTTATCTTAAATGAGCTACATTAATATAAAAAACAAACTAAGAAAAGGAATTATAAATGTTTTTATGTTTCTCTTAAGCTCACTCCCATTTAAAATTTTCGCGCAGCTTACAAATTTTAATATCTTTAATTCTAAGATAGTTAAGTTTTGACTAATAGAAATTTGAATTGATTTTTTACTAACCCGATTTAACCTAAATATGGGATTTGTATTTTGATGTAATAGAGTTGAAATTCAATGCAGAATTCGAGTTATAAATTAGCAAGCTGTGACAGAATAATCAACGCTTTGGTTTCTCACTTTAATAGATTAATGTTTTTCCCCCAATGTCCGGCTGCCCTTACGAATTTAATCCTACTTAGCTACAAGGGGTGAAAGTGAAGGCAACTTATATTGTAGGACACCCAGTGGGTGTGTCATATTTACCCCAAATGTTAAAGGTAAAGAAACGTATACACAGAGAGAGAAAGGAACGTCCATACCCGAAACAGGATTCGAACCCGGGACATACTGCTTCGAAATTAGGAAGGCTAATTATTTCGCCATCGGTTGGCTATACTGTTTGTTTGTGTAAGTTTTTAGGGATTCGCGCGGAATCGATTTTTAAAGGAAAATTCTTATCGAATTTGTTCTGATCGAATTGTGGAAAATAAAATTATACCTCGACAATAAATTGTCATTTGTACAGTCAGACAACGTTCATAATTTCAGTATTTATTACAGATTACAATCACTGGTTTATTGTCAATATTAATAGAATAATGAATCAAAAAGTGGGTGTATTAGTTTGGTTTGAGAGTCATCTCAAAGTTTTTCCTAACATTGTCTTCAAATGAAAAATATCACTCGAAATCCCTGAAATAGAAACCAAAACTTAATTGTATGTAAGTCATTGACCATAAAACAGCATTCATTATAACATACAATCATTGTTTTATCGATATTAACAAAACTGTTATCAAGAGTTATGTTGTATTGTTTTGTTCTGAGAGTGGTTTCAAAATCACCCCCTTATATTTTTTTAATGGGAAACAACACGGGTGGTGCTTTTTTAGAAAATAAAAACAAAGCTGAAACTCGGTTGTTAAGTACACTGTTGCCCACAATTTCAGATTTGTTACAAATCACAGTCCTGCTTTCTCCTTTTCTATGTTAACAAAATAATGAATCAAGACTCGGATGCTTTACATGTCAAAACAATTTCAAAATGTTTCTCTCCTTATTTTCCAACATAACAACATGTAATGCTTGAAAATCGAAACCAAAACTCTAAAATAAAGAGTTATTTCTATGACTTCAAAACCTACTATAGATTGCTATCGTTATTTTATTACCAATATTAATAGAATAATAATGGTTCAAGGAATTGGGCACATTGGTTTGCTGTAACAGTAATTTCAAGTTTTATCTTATCCTTATTTAGAAACTCGAAACTGAGCTGTAAAATAAATCGTTGTCTATAATTTTGGATTTGGAGTCATTGGAACAGGATCAATATTGACAAAATAGTGATTTAAAAATTGGATGCATTGCTTTTCTTTTGAGAACTGCTTCAAAGTTTTCGCAGCCTTATTTTTGAACGTGAAACAACACAGGCAGTGTTCTGCTTGAAAATACGCAGCTGGGCCTTCTTTAGAATATTTATTCGAAATTCCATGTTCGGCCGTCACTTCCGAAAACCAAAATTAATCACCGACAATTTTTCTCAAACTCTTCTTGGTGCATACCACAACCGCCTTTCCCATCATCAGGGGGTGCCAAAGGGAAGGGCTAAGGCCAGCACGTGGTGTCTCTCATCTGGTACTGCCTTGTAGCAAAGAGGGAGGAAGGAAAAAAAAAGAAACAAATAAAAGAGAATGGGAAACTGGAGGGAGAGAAATTATAGCTCTCCTCTTTGTCGGCCGGAATTATCGGGAGATTTACGCACGACAAGTGGAGATCAGCACACTGAAAACAACTCAATCCGCGTGGTGAAGCTGTGTTTAGATAAGCGGGTTTTCTCTGCAAAAGCTATGTTCGATGCGTTGTAAGCGATGTTGCGACGTCACATTCACTCGACCGAGAAAATGCTGAATAAACAGTGCCTTGAATTATGGGAAGGGTGGAGGTTAAATGAAAAAAAAAATTGCAGTGAGGAATGTCCTGTCGGTGTTTTATAGAAGTTCCTCATAGCCTAATCTCGATTAGAGTAAAACGGCTTATTCAATCTAAAGTGAGATTTGTAGCTATAGGTGGAATCAGATCCATAGTATGCATAATGTACAACGATACATTGTAAAACGGACGATGACTTAGATACATTGTAAAAGACGAATTTGAATTAAAGGTTTGGGTAAATTGATCCCATATTAACTAATAAGTTGTATTATATGTTGAAATAATTTTAACATCAAAAGCAACAGATAAATTCTGTCCACAACCTATATTTAAAAGGATTGAAGTTATTTTGTTCTTTCCAGTTTAGATTGTAAAAGTATTTTGCATATTTCGTTACTTTATCTATATGGAAAGTGATGTTACAAATTGCTGCTTGCTTATTTCCAATTATGCAACTAAATCTTTAAGGCTAATAAACATATTGTAATGAATTTTAATCTTGACAAACAGCTTTCAGCTTTTCCCTTGCAACTTTGTCGACAAATATAACAAGTATTAATCCTATAAAGCAGTGGTAATCAATGCAATATAGAACTATCTACCGCCTTCTGAATGAAATCTTCAGGATGTATGGAATGTTTTGCTCAGAGCTTAACAAATTATTTCATTCATATAAATAATGGTGAAAAGTATACTTTAAATTGAAGAACAATTGATATATGCAATATAGTATGCAACAGTACTATTTTATCTAGTACGAAGAATAATGATTTGCATTATTTTAAATTGCTGAGAAAAAAAACAGCAATTTAAAATAAGTTAACGAAACTATAAAGTATATAGTGAAAAATTGATTACATCTGTAGTGTGCTGCTTAAAATACATTTAGGAAAAATCAGAATACTTATTGACAGTGGAACAGTTTTGACAAATCTGGATTCCTGCAAACAAAGAAACACAAATGTGATCGATTCGAGTTCCTAGAGAAATAGGAGACATGGTAATAAATGTTTAAAATCAAAGTTCCTGAAAATAGTGGCCCTAAATGTGACAAATGTATGTTTATCGGAAAATTATAAGGAATTAAGTATTCTCTAAAGAAATTTTGGAAAATATTAATGATGAATCACAGAATTCTTGTGTAAGTAATAGAATACAATAACACCAGCTACGAATTGCAAGTAACTTTCCTATCTTGAAGTCTAGAAATACAATTTCAATGAATTAGAGTTATATATATATATATATATATATATATATATATATATATATATATATATATATATATATATATATATATATATATATATATATAATCAAGCGCACAATAAACACGGAAAATATTTATTATAGTTTATGTTGCAGTTTAATCACTATTTTCCGTAATAAATCATAAAAATTTAGAATACTTTAAAAAATTTGAAAAACAGTATAGGATGCAACTATATGATAGTAAATCTTTTAAAAAAAGACTGCAGACAATTTCCTATTTAGTCAGGAGTTAACAAAAGTATTCGTCAAATTCTATATAAGAAATTATATATTTTAGCAATGCGCTGTATGAATTGTAAAACATATTAATGATCTGTCATTTCCCACAAATTATAAAATATTACTACAGCAATGAATTTCTCCTTTAGCCTAAGTTCATATTTTGCTGCCAAGATATAAAACTGTAATAAATTTAGAACTTACGTTTTTCGTAAAACACGATTATGAAAAATCAGACTACACTAAAACATGGAATATATTTGTCCTTATTTACAAAGTTTAACTGCTACAATCATGTTCCATACTTAAAAGTAACTTCGAATACTTATTTCTGGCAAAGTATGAAAAATTGATTTGAAATAGAACGAACGATACAACAGCAAAATCTTTTCAACTTACTGCAGGCGATTTCCTATTCAGTCAGGAATAAACAACAAAATTTTGTTTTCGAATTCTCTCCACAGGGAATTTGTACATTCTTCCAATATCGAAGATTTTAACAGATAGGGGGAAAACGAATAAGGTAAAGGATAGAAAAAAAATATTAAAAAGGAAAACGAACTCATTTATATTCCAAAAATCTTGTCGCATCCTGATGCTTATAATCTGCTGCTTTAATTCAAACAAGTGGCGGAGGGAAAAAATGAATAAAATCCCTTTCTACTAAACTGCTTACTTAATGAAAGTTTTGGAAGAGAAGTGACACGAAAATGAAATTGCTCCCTTACTATTTCATATCAAACCGAAGTTGTTTGTTGTATTGCTACGGTTTTTGTAATCATTTTTGTATGCTCACATTTGAATTTACAAAATTTCAATTTTATGCAAATGTGTTGGCAACGCTTTACTTCCGAAAAGAGTTTGCTTGTTTTTGTCTACTTTGTTTAGCATTAATCAACAATGGTTAACAAAGAAATAAATTAAAATCGGACTGTAATTTAATAATATCAGAAAAACTAATGAAGATAATGTCCATTAGAATTGCCTGATTTCCTGGAACTATATTTTAAAGAAGAAAAATTTTTCTTGCAACAAAATGTCAGACTTCTTGCAGTCTTATTTTGCAAGTTTCTTTTTGGTTACCAAAAAATCAAAATTCCCAACAATGAGGAAAGCAAAGAAACTCTTTTTTGTTTATGTCTTACATATATTTCATTTTTATCTTTTTAATCTCCTCACCAAGTTGTTACCTGATATGAACAAATTCAAATAAAGTATTAAAGCTGTTTATTTTTCTGGTATTTAGTTATTCTAAATCGTATCTTCTTTCCAAAAATGTTTAATCATTTTCGGCGACAAATTTAGTGTAAGAATAGAACTCATTTTTATTGATAAAATTTCTCGAAACGATAACTTTTGACGATAATTATAAACTATATTTTGATGATTCTGACCACTATTAGTGATTCTGAATAATTTCCGGTGACAAATTTGTAAACCTGTGAAAAAAAAAAAAAAACCTTAAACTGAAATCTAATATATTGATTGTTTTAAAGTTGAGCACATGTAACATTTAGAGCATATTACTTTTAAAATAAAGTAAATATCCCGCATGAAAATACAGACAATTTGTCATTGAATATGGGTAGTTGATATGTGAAACACTCATTATAGCTTATATATTTTAGGATTTCATTAACTTATATAACCATCAATGTAATCATTAGAATTGTAATTTTACCGACTTATAATTTTTATCTAAGAGAAAAACATTTTGAGCAAGAACTATCTAATAGGATTCACTCGTAATTGTCATCTTTCTGACGCGATTTTCACCATTTAAAAAAAGTTGCAACAAAGTCAGGCATTTATCTCGCAGTATATCAGAAAGAAAACAAAATCTGTTGCTTAGTCTAAAATCAAACTAATTCAAATGCAGTCAAGTCCGTGACTAGCATGAGATCATATCCTCTTCATCTGCATTTCAGGGCGCGAACATTTTTCAAACTCAATTTATGTTGCCATCAATGAGATAAAAGTTGAGTTCACTTTAAAAATGTTTACGGTGCACCACTAGTAAGCTGCTTGGTGAACCAAGCATTTCAAAATTAGGCTCATACGGGTTGTACCACTTCACCACCGATACGATGCTCCCCACCCACCCCTTCTAAGTGGTTATCCTCTTTATGGAGGGTAATTTACGTGCGAAAAACGGGAGACAGCTGGGATCGGCCACCGGATCATTAGCCCTCCACCCTCTTTGCTTCACCCTCATCTTCCCAAGTAGGTGCCATCTTTTAACAAGAGTTAAATATGGAATTTTTTTTTTATTTCTTCGACAACCCCTTTAGAGAAAGTGATTTTTTCCCCTTCTACAATCTTATCAATATTGTTTTTGTTTTTAGTTATTAATGTGCTTTTATCTCTTGCTGTGTTTTAAATACGGTTTTACTAAGAGTAGGAGGGAATTACTTTTTTTTTAGTTACATGTCTGCAATTTTCGAAGTGGAGACTTATTTAAGCTAGGTGGCTTAGCTTCTCAAATTTTGGAGCATTATAAATTACACACTCGATATTTTGTTGGCAACTAATTTACTCTTTTTTATTTTAAAGGAACTGATAATGTATGATAAGAGCCTTATCCATCATCAAATTTTCTACAGTTTTAGTTACTAATTAATAAAATTTAAAAAAAACATTTTACCAGCTGTTGCAAGTTTTAAGGTACGGGAATTCTTTTGTAAAAATCGATTTATAAATTCAGAAGTCTAATAATAAACTATTAAATGATTTGTGTGTAAACGTAAGCACATAATAATTTTCTTACTTTTATATATTACATTATAAAAATAGAAAGTTATTTCTACCAAAGCTCTATTTGTTCTTTTTAGCTGGAGTCGTGGAACATGCAGTTGGAGAACAAACTGCATACCATATTTTCATTCCTCACTTCATTATCAATTTAAACGTTTCAAAGTGCTGATGCCCCTTTGACTCGCCTTCGTAATGGACACACACGTTTCACTCACAGACATTTGTTTCTAAGTGAATTAAATCCATGGTGTGAAACGTGTGATGAACTTTATAGAATATATCATATTTGAATTTCAGATTACGATTTTAAGTTACGTTTACAATTTATTTGAACTGACATTTTAATTTTGTTTGATTTGTTTGGGAGGGGGAGCTACCCTGGAGAAACCTACTTGCTTTTTTAAGAGCAACAGTTTTTACATTAATTTATAGTTTAAATTTTGCAATTACGGTAATCCCCCTATAGCATGATAAAGCGCGTTTTCATGTCCCTTGTATAACTCGTATTTTTCCCCATATAACACACGCATTGATGCCCCACGTATAATTCTGTACTGAGTAATGCATATTGATTTGTAAAGTTCACAACCGTTTGCACATTGTGTTAATATTCTCATAAAATAAAGTAAAATTATATTATTGACCTTTGAACATTCTGCTAAAAATAGATGTCGGTTGAACGTTATTTCAGATAGCTTTACAGCAAATAAACATGTAATAAAACTGTAATAAATGTAAAATGTAATAAAACTGTTTTTAGAATTATTTTATTTATTTGAAATTAACTAATTTTAGATGCATTTGTATAATTTTTTCTTATTTAAGTTTTTTAATAAGTTTTTTTTTATTAAGTGTTCTTAGTTTGATTTTAATATAACGCTCACATTTCATTCATAAATAGTTTTTCCTTAACATTCTATTTAAACCCCCTTTAACAAGAAAAGTTAAACGTAAAGCATTTGTACATAACGCGTTATACGAGTGGTCATATGAGTGGGTTTTACCAGAATGCTGGCACAACGCGTTTTCCTATATAGCAGAGCTAATAGGACATGTTATGGGGGCTGATTAATGTATATAAATTTTTGGTATTTTTCCTGTTTTTTTTATAAATGTATTTCGATTCTAATATTATATACAAATATTTTTGTTGTTTAACACTTGAATGTTTTGGATTTAAGTAAAAATTTTATTACACAATCTTAGTCTTTGCGCAGCATGTCCATTCTTAACCCCCCCATCCATCCGACCAGTCAACCATTCTATTATAAGTATATAACCGAATCATACTACAGCAATTGGCATAAAACTAAATGTCACCAATAATGAAATGAATTTCCTAGAATTTCACATTAGTAGCTAAGGCAATAATTAAAAACGAGAACTATTTTATAGTTATGGGTTTCGAATCGCGTGAATTGTTTCGCCAAAATCATCGATTTGTTAATTCAAAAGTCTGATATGATGGAATAAACTGTTCAAGGATTTTTTTTAAATGTAAGCAAGCAACTAGACGGCCATTATGGCAAAACAAGAATACGATATTTCAATATAAATCGGTGCCTGCTAATAAAATATTAGTATAGAGAATATATATATATATTTTCAACATAATATATATATCTTAATACATCTTCATAGAGATTTTATCTATCATTAAAATCACGTACATTTTTGACGCTACCAATTAATAGAATTTAAGAATATATATATTATAACCTCTATAAATAATTCAAATCATAAGTCTGATAATAAATTAAAATGTTAAATGATTCATAAATTTAAACTTACAATTAAAATGGGCATTACGAGACAGCAGAAATATTACTATAAAAATCTCAGCATTCTGATGTGTGCCAGCTAGGCTGGCATTATGAGGTGCGCTGCAGCACTTTTCCAACTGAACCGTAATTTGGCGTGGAGTCCTACTTCCTCAGTACATACATACATGCCATAGGTACCCGTTTATAGGATAGACAACCATTCACAATCCATTCATACAAGGAAATGACAAAGACAGGATACAGATAAAATACATCCATGCCTGAACCGGGATTCGAATCCAGGACGTCCCTATCTGCAGTCAGGCATGCTGACCACTAGACAAATAAATTCTAGAATTGCATATATTGAAGAAAATAATTGTTATGATGACATTACAAATAATAAAAATATAAACAAAAAATTTTCATTTTTAAATCATTTATTTAATTATCATACTTGATAATTCATAGCTCATTGTATTCAAAATGTTAAACATACATAATTAAGCAATCTATTTTAATTCCAAATGGCAACAATATAATAAAACTTCATGATAAATTAATTAAAACGTTCATAATTAACAAATTTACTTTTTATAAGTAGAATATGAAAATTTAATTAAATTGAATAAGTTCATATAGCATATTGAATATTCAACTTTTCATGTTAAATCATGGTAATTGATTGCTGTCCTAATGAAGTTAGTTAATTATTATTAATTACCAATTTATAAATTACAACAAGATATCACTGCATTTGGTTTAATAATTAAGTTGTGTACATTTTCTAAGAATATAAAAATCCAAATTTTTTTCATTAATTTAAATCAAATTTTATGGTTGGTTTGGTTGTTTTTTATACCGCCGTTTTTTCTTTTCTTTATTTTTCCTTTTTTTTTATTTGTACAATACTAAATTGCCCGAGAACTACATTTTAAAGTGAGTTTTGAAAAATTATAAACATTAAATAACATTGTGAAATTTTAGAAAAATTAATAATGCATGCTTTATGAAACGTTGAAGCTCATAGGATGGTTTTGTAATTTAATTAGACTTTTATTATTTTTATTTTATGTAAGATTCAAACTATGCGTTTAAAATTTTGAAGAATTATATTTTTAATAGTTTCTCTCACTTTTAATTTAGAAATGTTTATAAAAGCAATTTCTTTACAATATAGTAAACTAAAAACTTATGCTTCTTCAAATTTTGTTTGAATAAATATCATAAATCATTATAAAATCCATTACATGAATTGGAAGCTAATTTTATTGCTTTTAACCATAGATTAAATGCTTTTCCATATTAAGAATATTTACAAAACTATTATTTAGATTCAAAAGTGATTACAAACGAAAAAAATATGAACCGTATTTTATTTTACTTTAATCAGAATTCTTTGAAAGATTCTATGCATAATATTTTCATCTCATTTATCAAAATTTATCATCAAATTTCATTTCATAAAAATTTATCCGATATTCGATTGAAATAAAATTTTACCAAACGATGTATTTCGAGCGAATCATTAGCATCTAAGTGATTTTTTTACCAGTCATTAAAAACTATTTTCTTAAAAGTATTTCAAACAAAAAAGAAAATTTTTACATGAAAATAGCATAATAGTTGAAATTTTTTGATGATTATTATAATCGTTTCATATGTGTTTTGTTAAATAAAGATGATTTGGTCGTTGAATAGTTGGCGCCCTGACCTTGAAACATCCATCTCATGCGAGAGTTTAATCTGACAGGTAGCGTGATTGTGTGTAATGACTTGGAATCATCTTTAAACTGTAGATTCTAGTCGAAATTGCCGTTACGTTCAAAAAGTAACCGTTTAGATTGTTAGATACTTTATACAGAGTTACTTTTAAACAATCATCTGTTAAAGAAATGTAGATCCCCGGGTGAATTGACCATTTTTGGCAAAAAATAACTATGGATTAAAAAACCAATCTACCAACTCTTCGCTTACAAAAAATGCTACAATTTTATATCCAAGTAAAAAAAAATTTAAGTAAATTTCAAATACAAGTTTTTAATCCGCAATTTAAGGTCACAAATATCACTTTTCTTGAGTGACGAGAATAATACTCGAGAAATATGAGACGTTTTGTGTATTTATTGCCAGATATAAGAGGCCTTTTATCCGATTGTTCGCCAACCAAACGCCTTCAGTCAGTTCGAGCTTCATTCCACTACTTTCAACTCAGTGAAAAAGGATACTTCGTTCTTTGGAGTCCAAAACTTTATAGAAAAGAACTCCCTCCTAAGAACGTTGTTGTTCGGGGGACGACGGTCCCTTTCAGTAAATCAAGGGGATAAAAGAGTGCAGAGAGGACTCTAGTCCATCACACAGGTGTGGGAACTTGCCAGATTGCGAAGTCACCGATTCTCTTACGTCCCCCCCCGGACTAAAACCACCCTCGCGCGGTGGAAAAACCTCCCGACTTTTGCCCATGATGATCTTTCCAGACTGCCTCTGCGAAAGGGGTTCCCGTGACATTTTCTTGTGGGTGGGATTAGCGAGGAGTGCCAGTGTTGACCCAACTGCGTGCACGTGTTCCGAGCATGACTCAATGGACAGTGATCTGAGGACTCCATGCTTTTGTGCCCACTTGCGACTCAAGCATCGCCCTTTACAGTGACTTTTTGACTTTCTTTGACAAAAAAGTTGTGTACATACTTTTTCTTTCCCTGCAGGTGTACTGAGAAGGGGGAACTGCCTGAGGAATGCGCGAGCGATATTTTTTTTTTGTTGCCAAAATCGAGCATTTTTGAAGTTTCACCGGAATGTGTATAGTTTCGAATTCTGTTTTGAGTTTTTAGCTGTGTCATTTTTAGTTGAAAGGAAATAAATCATTTATGAAAAAATTATACAGGTTTATTTATATATTTGTTACTAAATAAATTTAAAGATTATTTCGGTTACTAAGTGAGATTAAATTGTAACAAACATTTCAGCAAATAATACAATCATTAAAAACATTGCAGTTGAAAGCAGTTTTATAATTTTTCTTATTCGTGATATAACTTGGAGAATAGTCTTACTTTTTTATAATATTATAATCAAATGTTAAGATTAAAACAATACAGCATTTATGTTTACTAATGGTATATCATTTACCATCCATGCTTGATTATAAAATATATTTGCTTATAAAAAAACATGTGCTTTTTTCTTACTTTCATGATTTTAGTTGATTTATTGTTAATGGAATTTGAAATAGTTTTATTGAGACTTACAAAAAATAATTGCTTCAATAAAAATAAAAATATTATCGAAAATATTTGAAAAGAAAAATACATGTTTTTTTCCCCATCATTTCCGATGCAAGTAAAATAGAATTAGTAATAAATTGTATTCGAAATGCTTGGAAACTTGAGCATACATGTATTAATCTCTCATTCAAACAATTAATTCCAGTTCATTATTTAATGAGAATTAAATAATGAACGTTATTAGATTAGTTTCCTTAGAGTTAGAATGAATGCGTTATTAGATTAGTTTCCTTGCATTTTATGAATAAAATTGTATACATAAATTAAAACTATTTTTAAGTAACTAAAAAAATTACATTCCTTATTATTAAAATGGAGAAGAAATTTTGTGAATAAATTTAAAAATATTCTTAGATTTTATCATGTAATTGTCTTAAACACTTTAAATTCTTTTGCAGCATAATTTGGATTATCTTTTAATGTATAATTTTTGTAATTAAACAATGTATTCATTCATGTATAAAACATGTATATTCAAAAATACATGTTAGAGCAAAAAATAAAATTTAATTAGTTTTTTTTTTTTTTTTTTTTTTTTTTTTTTTACACTTAAGTAAAAATAATAAAATTGGAAATCTCTCTCTCTTCTCTCTCTCTCTCTCTATTAATATTTTTCTTTTAAATCAAAAGCAAATGTAAGTTTATTTATGAATGTCATTTTCTACTAAGGGAGATTCAATTAATTTATATTTCTTAATCTTTCAGATTCCTTACATTTTTTTCGTCATTTTATGCAAAATATATAGAATTTAATAAATTCCACTCACTCTTTTAGTATATTCTACGAAGGGAGGAAATCAGTTTTTTTTATATATAATTTGTTATTCATTATAACACCCTATAAAAATTTCATTAATTCCTAGAAAAAAACATCACTTTAATGCATTCTAAATGAAATTCTAATTTAATATTAATACTCAATGTGTTCCAATGGAATTCTAAGTTATCTTTCTAAATGAATAAAGTATCAATGGTCAATTCTTTCCAATAAAATTTGAATGTCCAGTAATATATATTCTGATGAAATATGATGAAAAATTAAACGAAACAGATAACAAAAAGTATAATATTAATAAAATAAAAATAACAAAAATCCAATAACTATAGTAACAACAAATTATTAAAAATAAACCAAAAAAAATGAATTTCTATTTCAATCTATGTTATACAAAATAGTTTTATTGCGGACTCAGTTTTAACCAGTAAAATGACTATAAGACATCCATCTCTCAAGTTCTTTTTACTTTGGAACAATTTTTCAATCGAACGATTTTATTTGATAAATGGATATTCATACCATAGTTCAGTTTGATTTGTGTGAATTCAGCTGCTTTGATATTTGAACATCTGAATTCTGGAATTGATAATTCAGCAGTTTAAACGCAAGCGATTTTTAGTTGATGTTCGAAGAAAGATTTACTTTTTCTATACTGAATATTTTTACTAACAAATTTTATTTTTATCTTTCTCAAAAAAAGAATTCCGCGAACGAATCATATTTAAAATAATATCTAATTGTGCTTCGTATGAAAATTTTCAAATTTTCTAAAATCACAGTTACGTTTTTAGATTTACTAGTGATAAAAAAATTCGTTTGGCAAACGAAAGAACGTGTGATTAAAATACAGGTATAATATATTCTAAGTGAATAGACGCGTGGAACAAGTGATTACCCATTTTCTATTTCTGGATTTAAAGTTCAGAACTTGAGTTCTTTAAGACTTCCCTGAGAGAATTTCTTCTGGAAATTTTTTTTCTCTCTCATAAATACGACTAACAGAATTTTCTACACCTCTCTCTCTTCCATCTTGTAAACGTCACTTTCACTTTCACTACAAATCGATTTATGAGAAGGCGTTACAAGAAGCATTTAAAGATTTCGTAATGATGTTTTCATAGTTGACGTTAATGAGTTGAAAGATCATGACGGACGATATCAGAGGATTGTTGCTTACCACGGTGGGAACTCTTTTGAGAAATACTTTAAAGAAACATTCCACACACATACGTGAGTGCATATAAAGTGACGATTTCTTGTAGGTTTCGAAGAATAGAAAAGGCTATTTTTGTTGCTTATGATGGAAGCGTTTGCTTAACTGTTAAACATTCCATTGCTTTTACTTTAACAATTTTGGCACTTAGTTTTTCCATGGACATTTTTTAAAATTAATTGCATTTTTATTTAGTATGTTCATCACTTTCAATCTTTTCTTATAAACTATCAAATTATTTTTGTTAGTTTGATTCAACTTTATAGTTTTTTAAATTAAGTAAAAACTTCATTATAATGTACATATATTTATTTAAGTAAATTTTAAGAGGTAAAGTTTAATGAATAAAAGGTAAAAAAGTATTACCTTTATATTTATCTTCTGTATGTAGTCTTTTATTATTATTATTATTATTATTTTTTTTTTTGCAAAAAATGTTTTATTTATCTCTTATTTGCATATTAAGGTTTATTAAGCAGTTTAATCGAAATATACCCCGTTTATAAATTTTTCTACACGTAAAAACATTTTCTTAAATTTTCTTTAATAAATATTTTTTCTCTAATATTTGTTATGTTTAATATTTCTAAATATTTGCCTTGATATTTTTTATTAATTTATGTATTCATGTTTATTTTAATTCATAATAAAAATAATTGAATAATTCTAACCAGTATCTTTATTTTGTCAATTTAAATTTTTAAATCTTAAGTCCAAATATTAATTTTTATTTGAAATCTTTACTGTACACAAAGATAAAGAGATTTTTGCAAGATTTTTGATAAGATTTTTGCACAAAGATAATTTTTTACATGTGACAATAATGCAAGCAATGTTTGAAAAATCATTTTTTCCAATAAGTTTCGTCTATTATCAAAAATATTGAATAATCATTAATATCTGAATACGATTTTTTAAAGTGTAACCATGTGATATAAATTTATCTTTCCAATTATTAATTTATATTTTATAATATATTCTGTTTCATAGACGCATTTAGACAACAAAAGATTATAAATTAATTTTCAGCAGTATATGCGAAAGTCTAACACTGATTCACAAACATGTTGAAAAATTTAATTTCTTGAAATTCGAAGATAATTTTTGAAAATATTCTGACCATTGTTAGAAAATGAAAGGTCAGTCCACACACACTATAAATCGATATCAAAATTCTTTGAAATCGATAGAAAAGTTTGAGGCTATATTTATAAAATCATCCATAGAAATAGTTCCTAATACAGAACTTTCACAGTCATGGGAAAGTGTTAGTTTTTGTGTCCTGTCTCCGCTTTTTTCCCCTTTCTTTTCTTGTTTAGTTCTTTTTTACTCAGTTTCGGTTGCATCGATCAGTGTTGATGGCCATTAGTAACGGAGGGGTCAAAAGGTCCACCCAAACCTTGTTCTTCTCAGGAAGGGGTCGACACAGCGTGAAAAGATAAATTGGAGACATGTCCAGAGATGAACAGGGACAAGCTCCGAAGGTGACCCCTTTATGTGTGAAAATAAGCGATTTCTTGGACAGCTCTGTTTTTCTATTGCGTATGAATGTAGCTCACTGATAAAAATTCCCAGACTGAAAACGCTTTTGGTTTTGTCAGCTGATGAAAATAGTCTTATCAAACCTTTTTTAACTGTTACAATTTATTAAATAAGCAAGAATTCAAGTTTGTCATTCTTTCTGTCGAGTTTCTTTGGATATAAATTAAATTTCTGCTTCACTCTTTTCAAAACACTTATTTATATAGATCAATAGTCTGAAACATATTTGAAACTAGCGGACCAAAACATTTTTAAATTTTAACGAACTTTAGCTTCCAGTGGAAAAATATGTATCCAGCTTTCGCGGAAGAAAATTGAGATTGGAAAAAATAACGATATAGATTATCTTTTAACAATATTTATTTTTAACTAGTTTTGTTCAAAATTCCATTGTATATCATGGAATGAGACCTTTCGTATAGATCAATCAAAAACAAGTCGAATGATATGGGAAGAGTTTAAAAATTCCTTTTAGTGATGTGTGTGTGTGAAATATTAAATTTTAAAGTCAACACAAAGAATCTTCCATTTATAACTTCAAAAGTATTTTTGATCAATTTCGTATTACGAAAAAGCGTAAAACACAATTATAGCAATAAATAAGAATACTTCTTCAAAAATCGTAAAAAAACGGTAAATATGATTATTTAAATTTTTTTTGTAAAAATTACGATTTGTAAATGTAGGAAAGGGGAATCCGATGATTTTTTTTCATTAATTTTCAGCGGTTAGAAGAGATTTTCATATAAAAGAACCATTCTCTTTTACCATTCAAGGGAGCAAAATTTCGAAATTGTGTTAAATAGTTGAAATATGTTACAAGAAAATAAACAACTTTACGACAGATTCAAATCATCATTAATTACGGTTTAAATTAGTGACTAATACTATAATCATGCAAAATTTCGAAATAAAACATTTTGTATTTTAAGTTGGCTTGTAAAGAACATTAAATATGGGTTTCATTTCGTTCCGTTCAGTCGTTTTCAATTCATCTCTGCAGGAAGATTCGGTGGACAAACGGATTTTATTTATATGAATGATTCTACTATTTGTGTGTGTGTTTGAAAATCCAAAAAATTTGGTTGATGAAAAACGCAATGATTTTCAAGGCCAAAAATACTTAATTGGTTTTAGATATGATTTTATCACAAGTAACATTTATAAATTCTGACTTGATAGATATCTTTGTCATTGTACAATCAGAGTTTTCGCAAACGAGAACTAATTCGACAGAAACGAATGGGAACTTCAAATTCCCTGTCACCAAGGGTTCACATTTGAGATTTGAATTGAAATTACAAGCTGATGAACTGAAGATTGGAGAGCATCATTCGACTTTCAGCTTGGCTCTTGATAGATGAAGTTAAGAATCTTAATATATTATGAAAAAAAATTGATTAGTTTGTCATTTAAATCAATATTGAATGCCAAATTTGCGAACTATTTAAGTTGGTTTTAACTTGGATATCTTTTGCTTACATCTCTATTAATTTAAACTAGATTTTAAAAGTAAACTTTTCTAATAAAAAAATCTGATAAAATATTGTTTTAATAGTAAGCGAAATGATTTCCGATTCTTTGAAACTTCATGTCGAAGGTATCTTGTGATGTTCGAAAGTTTCCTTAACCATTTTATCCTTTCCTTGAATTGTCACTGAATCCTCAGAAATGTGGATGAAAAAAATGCCCATTTCCTCTCACTCTAAGAGCAATATTACTTGTGGGGATAAAACTAGAAAGAAAAAAAAGCCATGGGGAAAGAAAGAAGAGAAAATATCAGACAGAAACGATTCCAAAGTTCCAAAAACTCTCTCCAATTTCCATATAAAGGACGTAGCACCTGCTTCTTCATCCCTGTACTGCATTTTTCAAGATTTGCAGTAGAGAAAGAGACGTCAGTATTTGGGAAAGCTTCAAAAATCCTTCCATCTAAACTATACAGAGAGTTTAGAAAAAAAAAATGGCGATCTTCAAACCATGTTCAGATGAGTTTCAGTTGTGGATCTAGGGCGCACTCCGTTATAGGGCTGCTCCCGTACCAGATGTGGTGTGAGGACGGGGCTTATCAAACGCCCATTTGGGGCACCTCAGCCGCTTAATAGGGCTGCCACGAGGAGCCCTATCTGTCTATTTTTTTATGTTTGTTTGGGTGAGTGTATATGCTTCCAATCGCATACATGCTTCTAAAGGAGTATGTATTGCTGCTTATGTTTTACTGAATATCCGCGGGAAGTATCTGGCTCCGACTCAAACTGGCTGGATTTGTAAATTTTTTTTTCTCTTCAACGCTGCCAAAATAGTTCTCGGCAGAAGTGTTGTATATCTCTTTTCAGTGGTTAAGCTGATATCAAAGCGAAAGAAGAAAAAAAAATTTGGTTATATATAGCACCATAAAGATGGTTCATCACGTTACAAAATAAATTTCTAATTAATTTCTATCAAATGAGCATAAATATATATATTTCAAATTCTTGATATATTTTATTTTTGTCAAATTTATATATGATGACCATTTTTAATAGCTAGGGATGTGTTGTTTATAAAATAAATAGGATTTATGTTAAAACTGGAAAATTTGGAGACACATGCAAACCCTTTGCTTAAAATAGTTTGAAATGTGTTTAAACAAAAATGTTAGTTGAATAAACTGTCATTAAAATTTAAGTAAAATTTTTTTAGAGTTAAGATACCTTTATAAGTACGATATTAGGGGAGCCCGTTGAAAAAGAAAAGTCAATTTTTAATATTAATTTCAAATTTCCTACTATTTGGCTTGGCTCGTTGAGTCAGGATCAATTTTTGTATACATGAAGAATCCGATTTGGAACAAAGATTTCCAATTAATTTCGATTCAGTCAAAAATGCGACAATCCACTTGTGAAGTAGGAATCGAATTCACGAACCATTGGATTGAAAACCAGAGTGCTTAATTGTTCTCCAGCAAATAATAAATTATGCATAGATATCTATATGACTTATGCTTTGTTGTAAAAGTATAATTTAAAAATAAGCTAATTTCTTTTTAAAACATAAAATAATGAAGTAAAAAAATTGCTATGAAATTGTAAGCATAATGATTATACTAAAGATGCTATAAAAACTAAAAATTCATTGAAAATGGTGTGAAGTTTTAATTACTGTTTTATATTCTTCTCTTGTTTAGTGCAGTTAATTAAGTAAAAAATGAATTCGTGAATTATATGTAAACTAATTTTCGATTTTTGTTTCAAAATAGCTCATTTGTTGTGTTAAATCCTTTGCAGTTCCCTTCAATGATAATGATTTCATCTGCCATCTTGGCGTTGTTATCTAAGATTTATATTAAACAAATATAAAGAGAATGTTTTTTTTATGATACATTGAATAATTTACCGCGAAATCCCATATTGTTAAATATATTACAATAATAAGCTAAATATATTTAAAATCTTACATTAATTATTTCGTTATGTCAGAAGTTAAATATTTAAAAAAAAATTATGTTGAATTCGAACTAAGCATAAAATTAAATCTAAAAGATAATTTAAATATAACTGAATACATAAGAAAATAGTTACAGAGAACTTTAATAACAAATTATGTGTAACTTATATAAAAAAACATAATTTTGATAATCGACTATAAAAATTTCAAATTTATGACTTATATTCAAAATGTAAACAAGTTATGAAAAGTTATTAATTTCTCTTTTTGCACTGTATAAATTTAACAGCAAGAAAATCGGAATAAATACAAAATTGCAACAGTTAAGTTCAATTTTACGATATTACTCAGTGTACTACTATCAGTTACTATTTCATGCATTACTAAAATTTAAAATCAATGTTTTGCGTGCAGAATTATTTGCTTAAATCTTAAAAACTTGTAGAACATTTTTAAGTACGTGAATTAAAATTTAGTAGTTATTTACTATATATAATATAAATATTGAGGATGTGTGTGTGTGCTCAAAACACACCAAGTTTGATTAAAAATTATTCGGGAATTCCAAAATTTAAATATTCGTTTTTTTTCCTATTCAAATAGTTTATTCAACTTCACTGGTTCGAATAGCTTGTTCTTCCATTAGAAAGAGAGAAACCTTATTAATAAATTGGATGTTAATGTGATACATTAAAAGATCTTGTAAAATCACAACGAAAACATAATATATTTGAGGGCACTATTAAAATTAATCCACAATAAAGTAATACTTATAAGCATTCAGAGTAAGTGATATGATACTTTATTTTTTTATGAGAAACATTTGTATTTTGGAACAAGTAAACGAAGGTTATAAAAAAAAACCACTAGAGCTAAAATAATATAAATACCATGAAAGTTCTAAAAATAAAAAGAAACAAAATTTGTAAATTTTCTATATTTTTTAAGAAAGAATAATTGGAAACGGCATTGTTTATAGAAAACAGGGGTTCTATACCTGACCCAGCGGAGTAAAGTAGTTCGTAAGTCGCACTTCAATTGATATCGTAGGTCGCACTTAGGCCAAGTGGGGTGACGACTTCTTGACCCTGCTTCTAAATTACAGGGAGCTACCCACTCTCGGTTTAACGATGGCACACCTTCTGGTGCCTTCTTTTCAAGAAACCATCAGTTTTGCTTCTTGTGGAACTCTTATTAAGCCGATGCACCAAATGGCTGGGCCTCAGCAAATATTTAGTTAAAGAAAAATGTAATAGCGTATATAGATTTAGAAGAATAACATTCATTATTTGAAATAAATTGAATTAAAAAATTAAATTTATAGGTTTGAAAAATAAAATCAAAAAAAATTTAAATGCATTTCCAATACATTAGAATAGTTAGTTAATACTGGTCACAATCTTCTGCAACAATGAAAAAAGGCGATAATTTCGCCAAGCATGGGACTCGCACTCTGCACAAACTTAAACTTTTCCTCGGAGTAACAGATAAGCGAAAGAAGGATCTGTTAAAGCCAGAAATAGATGAGTGGCAGAATGTTTTACATGGCATGCACGGGGCGACCGGATGACCAACCCGTCCTCCCATCCGGAATGGTCTCCCTCCTCCCTGACAAATTTCCCGGATTCCCGTCTCATTCATCACGATTCTCTTTTATTATGTTGCCCGACCCCCCTTCCGTTTCTCTCCTGTTTTTTTTTTCCCTCCCTTTCTCTTTTAGTCCCTTTTTTATTTCCGGAACAAGAAGGGTCTTCACCGAAAGTGCTCTCTAAAGAGGGGTCTGTGCGTGGATTTGATTTTTACGCAGGCGGCAGGGTTTACTTTTTTTTTCTTGCGGGCTGGAATTACATTCCAATGTTTCCAATCTTTATCACGAATTGGTTTTTATTCTAGGATTGGCTAAGATATTGAGTTGAAATTTGAATAAGAGATTTTTTAATTTTTACCTTGAGTTTTTGAGTTCATTTAACTGAAGATTGAACCTCTTGTCTTCAAGATTTCATAAAAACGCTTATATAAAAAATCATTTACATATATCAAGGAAAACATTTCCATAACTGGTTTGCAGGAATCGTGATTTCTTTTTTCAGGTATTTGAAATTCTCAGCTCTTGTAAAAGCGATCATTTGAGATTCGTAGATTTTACCTGAATTTGTTTGCGATAACACTCGCATATTGTGTGTGATATAAGGCTTCCATAATTTAGGAACTAAAATCCTAATTTCATTTTCATAAACTCAGATCTTTTAAATCAAAAACTATTATAAAAGTGATCATTTGGAATATTCTGACTTCTTATCCATAGATGTTGACGATACGACAATTTGTGCGTCTCTATACTGAAGCACCACGAAAAATTTTCATGATTTAGATAAGTTCATAATCTCTCCCCCCTCAAACTTAGAGCTTTAGAATCCTCAACTATGGCACATATGGTATTTTAGAATTTTTCTCCAACATCTGAAGATAAATGAAGCAAAATACAAATGATCGTTTTTATAAATTACAATATTTTTATAAGGAATGATGTATTGGTTAAAATGAGATCACATTTGTGATTTGCAGGTTTTATGTACTTACATTAGAGAAAATACATTGAAATATCAGGTGTGCCGTAAAGATTTAAATACTCAAAAGTTGAGATCACAATTTTTTTTCTTAACTCCTGGATATTTATATCTTAACTTTATATTAAAAAGATTTAATAGTTCTAAAAGTGATGATTCGTAATTCGCAGATTTTATATACATATGTTGGAGACAATATGCAGAAATTCAGTTTGTGACTCAAAATTTTCACGATTTGAAATCTGAAATCGCAATTTCTTTTTCCAGAATTTAGATGTTTAGATGAATCAATTGTTATGAAAATGGTATAAAAATGATCATTCTCAATTCGCAGTTTTTACCATCATTTGTAAAAAATAAAATAATCGAATACTGATTGTGCTGCGAAATTGCCATACGAAAATTGAAATTGTAAAATTTCTTTTCCCTAAACTCAAATCCTTAAAATTCACAATTATTGTAAAAAAGGTCATTCACGATTTTCAGATTTTATTTACTTATGTTAAGAAATAGGAACTGAGATTCTAAGTACCATAAGATTTCCATAATTCAGAAACTAAAAATTATAATTTCCTTTTTCCTAAATTCATTTCTTTAAAACATTCAGCTTTGAAATTTTAGAACATATTTTGCCATAAAAATTATTGTGACTAATATTTGTGACTGAGGATAATTTTGTTACCTAAAGTGCTTAGTAAACGTTATCTTCGAATCGATAATAAAATCGGTTGCAGGAAAAATATTATGTAATATACCATAATCTTGTGGATGCTTTTACATGAGTAATTTACTTACTAAATATTTTTTTATTAATTTTTATTCTTATTTTTTATTTTTTTAATCTTATTTAAAAAAATTCGAAAGATAGGAGTTATGATTCAAAGAGATCATGGATATATCTCTTGAAAATCTTTTAAGCAAAATTTGGGCAATATTTAAAAAATAAGTTACTTTTTATTTTTCAAAAAGCAGTTATTTTGATATCATTTTCATTTACCTGTGTTTTTTAAAACATTTCATCAGAAGTAAAAGAAATTAACAATGTGATCTGACTTATACCAAAAGATCATGACATGCAAATATTTCAAAATCTTGTTATGATAAAACGTTTGCGTGATTGTTAAAATTTTATATTCTTTTAATTTTAGTGTTAAATTATTATAACTATTATTATTTGTATATAGTTAAGTCTGACAAATATTTACATAAAAATTGGATTTGGATTTTTTTTTCGGAAAAATGACATGATCATGAAAATCTATATGAAAATCCATCGTATATTTTCTGTTGTGATAAATTTCTTATTAAACTTCATCAAAATAGAGAATCTTGCATATTTCACAATTATATAGACGGGTCAATAATATTGTAAAACTATGTTAAATACTTGTAATTTTATTGCTTCTTTAAATTATTAAACAATGGCATATAAAAAGAATGCTTTTGCATGTTATAGGATATATTTTTGTGTGTATTTTCAATATAAAATATTTTTATAATATCAATTTATATAAAATTAGTTTCTAACACTTTACACACAATATAGTTGTGTGTAATGTGTTTGGAAACTGAATAACATTCTTTATCTGATCACATGTTTTTAATAATAAAAATACATTATGTATAATTAATACTTTACTTTTTTTAAGAGGTTACACGGGTTGTGTATGAAGAATACTTTCAATAAACATGAAATAAATATATGACAGCAAAATAAGAAATTGTCAGATCTTTTCCCGCCAAAGCGCGCTTTCCAAATGACGTATTTCCTTTTGGAGAATCCTTTATACAATCGGTTGTGAATCGAAGCACGTGGGGGAGAAAAATGCGCGATTTTCTATTTGTGAGGATCGCAAAATGTTTCTGTCCCCCCAAATTTTGTCATTCAACCTTAAATTGTCAAAGGGGAAAAAAGCATTTATGATCGTAAAAATCATATTATGCTTATCCCTAGGTCAAAAACTTTTTGAGAAATTGTTCTTTCATGAATAAAGGGATTCTATTGAATAGGTATTCGAAAAAGGATTTACTTGTAAATGTCAAAAAAGCAATGGCGACCTCACTTAGTTTTGACGTTCCAAGCATGTTTTCTATTATTCCGTGCTTGTATATGTTAAGAATAAGATTTGTATTTGTCCAACAATCCAAAGATAAAATAATATTTTCTCTCCATTGCCTTTGATAAAAATGCACATATTCATTCAGTTCTATTTGTAGCTTTTCTGAAATTATTATTTTTAATGCTATAAATAATCATCTAAATATAAAATTGTATAAATTTAAATAATGTATCATTTTATAAGAATCATTATTATTCGTATAAGCTTATTGTAATTTTTATCATAAAAATTAATACATTGCTTTTCAATTTGTTTCTGGTAGCTGTGAGCAAGAAAGATAAAATCATATAATTCACTTGGCTAAGTAGCTTGTAAATGTCCTTAAATTATTGTATTGTATTTGTTAGTCCTTTATAATGACTAAGTTATACACTGTTTTTGATAGTGTTATGAACTATCCAAAGTATCAGTTTACTTATCTTTTCTTTAGAATGTATTTAAGATTATCAATTAAAGCAGTTATTAAAGAGTCGATATAGAAATAAAATTTCGGGTTGATAATCTCTGCAAAAAAATCATGCATTACATTTCGATATAATTCTTTTCTTTAATTTTTAATCTATTTAATTCTTTCATTTAGTAAAATTTAAGAATCTTAGTTACCTAGGAAACTCCGAAATGATTTCTTATGCAATTGAAAAAAAGAGCCTTTTCGAAAGAACTTGTAAATGTATTCTTCAATTGTTTACCAATACGTTATTAAAGTCTGCTTTAATAATTTAAAGCTTGTGTGTTAATTATATGAGATAGATCTAAATAATAAGAATTTGTTTTTAAAAAGTTCATACCTGATCTAGAGTAAAAGAAGTTTTAATTTCGGTCTCTTAAAAGAATTACATGCTCCAAACAGGGTGGTCTAAGTGCTGTTTGTACCAACTGATCTAATTCTTGAAGTGATAGGTCTTTCTTGTCAAGTCCTTCATCAGACCTTCTTAGGCACATGCTGTGCCCTTCATGCATTTCTTTATGGATTCCGAAAGTCTTTTCGCATTTACTGTCTTTAACGCATTTACTGCTGTAGAGAATATGCATAGATAACATTACATCTATTTACCTTTCGTCCTTTGCATCGTATCTAAAACCTGCTTTACACTTCCGACTTTAATCGGGGAGGAAAAAAATCTAATCCTACGTTAAGTAGATTTAATATTTGGTGCTAACCGGATATTATTTTACTTTACCTTCGATACAGGTAATACATGAAAGTTGAATCTCCAATTTATTAATATACATTTGCTGATACATATAGCTGTTTCATTTTTATTTAAACTTTACATTATTTAAATTCGTATTTAAATGTCTTAAATCTTATATTTATCGCCCTACGGCAAATTACTTTTCTTTCAGCCCAATTCACTTTTATCATTTACCACCAAAGTTGTCTGTATGGTTTGTCTAATATTAAGTAACATATTTATTTGAAAAGCCCAAAATTTTATACATGTTTTCAATCAATAAACTTTACTGAAAAATTATAATTGAAGAAAATCTTGTGAAATTTTAAGGGCAAAAATCTTTCTTATCTTTCTTTTAAAATCTGTATCATTTTTATACACAATAATTCGTAAATTATTGTGTATAAAAAGAAAGGAATAGTTACAGTAAGTAGGGGGTAGAGAGAGAGAAAAGAGATCCATATTAACAAAGCCATTTTATTAAAATAATCCTTGCATATACTTCTCTCAAACATTAATTGTTCCCTTTTGGTGATGTTCCCTTGATTCCCTTTGGAATATTTATAGAAAACAACTTCCTCGCATCATCTGAGTTGCGTGGACTGAAAGGAAAGATGAGCACTTAGTCGCTCTTCAAACTCTGTTGTTGCCAAAAGTTAAGATATTACATCAACATAATGATGCAAGCGAGCCAAGTACCAGACCATTAATACAAATTAGCACAAATGAGGGCCATCCATTCTCCAGCCTAAATCGCTTGCCCGACCCTCAAGTATTCCGTCGCAGGGATGGTGGGCAGGCAGTAAGTTAACATAAACATATGAGTACTTACACGCAATGCAAAGTGTAATTAGATTAGGGAACTATCTTCATGGAAATGAGTGTGGAAGAAGACTAAGAAAACCTGGACATTGTGTCCATGAAGCTTGACATAAATTATTCTTTCGGCTGGCGATTATTGTCAAATAAATAATCTTTCAAGCATCCATTAGTATATTTTATCTTAAATATTTGTGTGATAGTAACTTTCAGAATTAAATTGTATAAGTAGATGAAAAATATATGCCCGCATTACTAAATTTCAAAACGATAAAATATGCGAAGAGAATGTACTTAGTTGTTGAATTAGATATTAATTTTTATCTCGTTGAATGATTGTTAAATCTGAATTCTAAAAATGTAATATGAATAAAAATTGTAAAAAAGGAACAATTTTTTTTTAAATTGCTCTTAGAAAGTTAATTAAGTCGTCTTTGTTTTCACCTTAAATACAAGTGTAAAACAAAGTAAAAATGTTGATGTCAACAATGTGGCAAAACAAGTTGCCCTAACTTGGTGAGCTAAAGTTGTCGAACTCGTGGCAAAAGGTGGGTTTAAAATCTAGGCAAACTGAAGACCGCTGTTAGCCAAGGCGGCTAAAGAGTGCATAGTTGCAATGTCCTGTAAGAGAAACGATACCTTTAGAGGTGACAGGGCTTATCGGGCATCTTTTGCTTTGTCCCTGCTTTTAAATTACTGAAATCCAAACACTCTCCAGAGCATAATGGCACCCCAACCACACCATCTACTGTGCAAAAATACGCCCTAATTGTAATGCCTTCTAAGAGAAATGATACCTCCAGGGTGACACCTGGCTTGTCTCGGCCATCTTTTGCTTTACCCCTGCTTCTAAAGAAACTTTTGGTACAATAGCGCACCCGCTGAGTATTTCACTGTCAGTTGTGGCAACAATTGGTGAAATAATCTTTGACTAGGCATTGAAAAGGGAAAATAATCATTGTTATTTAATAATACAAAGTTCATTATTTTTCACACCTTCATTTTTTTTTATTTTACTTCATTTTTTAACATACTCAATGTAAAAAGTAGAAATACTACTTTTACGTTTGTAGAAAAAAAATTGCTTTTAAGGAAAGATGATTTCAGTACGTTAGCAAAATAATATTATGTTAAAATGTTAAAAATATGAGGAAACAATCATTATGACTTTAGACTTCACTAATTCAAGTATCTATTTATTTGGAGCATATTTTTGACTCGTACACTACAATGAAATTTGAATTTCATATTGTTATTTTCCATTTTAAATAAATTCCCATAATGTAGAATACAAGTCTAAGTGCGGCACTGAGTTGGATAAATAATTTTTTAAATGAAATATATTAATTTCACAACATTTTATAGTAAAATTACTTCAATATTTTCGATAATCCATACAGGGATCTCATCTGACGACTTCCAGTTCTAGGAAATTTTATAATATTTCCCAAAAATTTATTTTGTGCAATTCAGTCAAGTCTGCTGATGTATCACAGATACTTAGTAATATGAAGTAGTTAAAGTTCTTCTTAATATAGTGTTCACAGAAATTTATAATTATTTTCTATGAACTTAATTTTCAATTTTCATATGGTATAATGTTTTAAATTTAAATGTCCTATAAAGCAGTTCGTTGGTTAAATTAAATAATATATATAGCATAATTCCAATGTAAAATAATTTATCTGAAAAATTAATTTCATAAATTGTAATAAGCCTTATCTCAAATAAATTTTTAATATCAAACATTTAAAACGTGTTACATATATATAATCTCACAAAATGTTTTTTATATCCTTCAGGACACAAGAAGTATTATTTCGAAGGAGGTCAAACGCCTTATTGTCCAATCTGTGGTCAAGCGCTTCAATTATCTGATCTGGCATCTCATTATGAGATGGAAGTCGAAAGACTGATGGACATCAGAAAGTATGTATTAAATGTGCTTAATCAAGTTCATAAAGTATTTTTACATATATTGCTATTTAAAGAAGAATGGTGGAAAAATTAAAAAAATTTATACATAGAGAGAGAGTTTTTAAAATTAGCAGGTATACAATTAAGACATTTTCCTTAATTTTAAGTTAGTTTATTTCGAAATATATAATTTTACGAACCAGTAAGTATAATATACTGACAGGAAAAAATTATTCTTACGTGATAAAAAATTGATTCTGGTAGAAGTAATATAGGATGAATAAAGATTTTTAATTTGAGATGAAATAATTTAATGAATTTGACAAATAAAATTTAATAATATATAAAAATGATTTTTGATAAAAAATTGAGTTTCATATATATAATATTAATCGATATAGAAAAAATGAAATAAATTCTATTTTACGTATACGACCTATGATTGACAGTTCAAAAAAGTATTTGCGCTGGAAGCAAATGAAATAGTTTCATAACATAATGTTTATAGAAATGCAATTTTAATAATATTAAACGAGTTAGACAGTATTGTATTATATAAACATGAAACGCAAAATTGTGTTTCATTGAATCACATTTCGTTGGAATAATGTAGGCGTTAACTATTTTACTCCATGCACACACACTCCCTCCTCTAAGCATTCGAACAGTTCGCGGTTGTTACCTGATTTAGTTCGGCCCACTAACTCCTCCCATTCGCAGTTTCGATTTGCTGATAAATGATACCTTCAGTTCCAGCTCATTTACCTTCTATCATCAGTGACAGTTACTGAGCTATTTTAAACAAACCTTGCAGACATCTTTGACTTAAAGCCTTTATCTGACTATCGTAAAGTTTGCACAATGTGTTTGAATCGAGAAAGATCTAGAAATTCCTCAGTTTCCCATCAGTTTTTATTTTTCATGCTTGAGTGCACCTGAAATATTGTGTCATAGTAGGCCTAGATCCTGCCTTTGTTTTGCATTAACACAAAAAGCAGCGAAAATTCCGCGCCAACACAAAAGAAAAGTTACAGAGTGAAATTCGCCTTAAGGTTTTCAATCTTTTGTGGCTTTTCAACGATTTTACCTAACCACATCACTGTTAAAAGCAATGCTTTCTTCTTTTGATATTATCTTTTCTGTACTTAGCGACCAAAAATAAATATAAAGACTTTTGTAACGTTGACATTTATAAGAAGATAAATATTCCTTTTCAAATTAATTTTTTACGCTTTTCTTCAATTGTTCCTCAAAGTTCAAAGCATTAGATTTAATCCTGTATACGATATTCCAATAACAAAGTATCATTGAAAAATAAAATACTTCTAGTAACAGCTACAACTCGAAGATACACTGAATTTTTTTTAGACAAAAACAACTTTTCCTCAAACGATATTTTTTATATTTTAATTCCAAAAACGAAGACTTAATTTTTCCTTTTAAATATATCGTATTTTTTTCCCATTTTTATTATAAATATATCGTTGCCAAAATTAAACTGTCAGGGAAAAATATTATTTTTCCCCATGATAATTAAACATCATATTAAATTTTGGCAATGATATATTTATGGTATATAAGCTAATTGATTTTATAAGATAGAATATCAAAGAAATTTATATCTAGCTTGAATATTTGTTTCACAAAATAGAAATATAGTATATAACTGATGTAAGATCATATAGATAGTCAAAAACATTTTTTGTAAATATTGTATACTTTTTTATAATTTTTTAATATTAAGAAATACCCCCCTAATATTAGAAAATAAAGTATTCCTATACTCCCAGTTAACAAACATGATTAATAAAATTATTTAACAAACTCAATGCATTTTTTCTTTAAGTAAAAATTTATGATGAGAAAAATGTGTGTTATTTATGAATATTATTATCATTAAACAATTATATCAATGATACTTTTGTATTATTTATTTAGCTTTTTTTATCATTAGCTGTATAAATTGCTTATAATTAATTTATAAATATTCATTTTTATTTTAGAGTTGTGACTCAACCAGCTGAAATATCTTCTTTACACTCGGTAAGATTATACAAATATATTTTTAAAAAATAAGTAAATAGTTAAAAATTCTTAAAAGTAGATTTTTAAATCTAATTTTTAGGATTTGGTAATACTTAATGAAAATACTTTATCATAGTTTGGAGTATTTCTGTGAATTAATTTTTTATATTTTAATTTATAAATTTCCAATATTTTTCCAATAGTTGTATTTAATTCGAGCTTATATTTATATAAATAAGTCTATAAGCCTTTATAATATTAAAAATCATTTTCATTATTTCGTTAAATGCTCGTAACTCCCTTTCGCAATTAGAAATCTAGATCGCGAAATTGCACATGCGCAATTCGCACCAATAGGAAGGAACACAATGAAAATTTTAAGACAAATATCAGTATAAATTTTTAATTTTATTCATAAAACTCATAAAAATTTTATTCAATGTTTTACAGGACAGATGGTATTGGTAATCACAATTTATTAAGAATGTATATGCAAATATAATTGAGACATTTCTGTTTTCAAAAAATTTTAAAATATTAACTACTCTTTAAAACAGTATTTTAAGTAAAACGTTATTTTAAGTATTTTAAGGAATCATTAGATAATTATATCCAAATTGAATATTATAGAATACTTAGGGCAAGATTTTTAATAAAAACGGAATCAAATACTGAATGAAATGTAATTGAGCATTTAAAAGCAATTTTAACAATGAATGGAATTAATTATGAAATAAATTCATTCTGAACATTTAAAAGTAATTTTAACAAAATGACTAAGTATATTTATATTGAGATTAGAAAGCAATTTAAACAAAAAAATCATTAAATATATTCTATTTGAGTATTAATGAATAGGATTAGCAAAAGAATTTAGCAATAAACTCAATCTGTTACTAAATAAGATCTAAACTATATACGAAATAGTGATATTAGCAAGACTTTCTCTGAAAACAGAATGAATTACTTGATATAATTATTAAATTATTTCCGCAAAATAAGAATACACGTCAGATATTTTTACTTTTAGCCTTTTTCATCACCTATGTGTATTGTTCGAAAGGACGACAAAGGCAAGCCTGAATCTAGGTGGGAGGTAATAACCTTTTTTTAAAATTTTTTTATTATCTTTAACCGTGCCTTCAACGTTTTTAACAATTAATTCACTTCCACTTGCTTGTCATTGATATTTGCTTCTGCTTGCTTACTCATCGATATTCCCTTGCATTTGCTTATACTAATATTATTTTTCGTAAGTTTATTCATTAATATTCTTTTCTTGCTTGTTATATTCCCTACCGTATTCTTGTCATTAATATTTGCTTTCCATTCATTGAATCTTAGATATTTCCTTTCCCGTATTCATTCCTTTGTGATTGTGCTAATTCACAAATATTCCCTTTAATGTAGTGCTTAATACAGTTTACTGTGTAAGAAACACACTAACTTTTATAAAAAAGTTATAAAAAATACATAGCCAAGTATCTAAAAATTATCCCTGTTTAGGGCTGTTTAATTTGTTGGAGTAGTTTAAATGAAATAATTCTTAAAGTAAATGCAGTGTATTATTTCATAGGTATTCTCTCTCTTATAATGGTACCATATAATTTGGCGCGAATTGTGATAGCTTTTATTGTATGTATGGCTATTTATCGCCATTCATATATAATGCCTATTTTGTTTAATGTAATTATATTTAATTCAATATAAATAATGATTAATATTTCATTTAGCATTCACATTTAAAATTATTCTATTATTTTATAATTATATTACTATATTCTCTATAATGTGCGTTATTTTATAATTATTTTATATCAGAAAAAATGGCTGTGTAAAGGATGCGTCAAGGATAAAACGCTCATTAATTACTCGCTTAGGCCGTAAGGACTCCATAAAAGAAAAATATCCTTTCATTGAGATGTTAGAGATTTTTATTAAGAACTAATTTACATCAGGGTTGACAGGATTCCGATGCACGAAAATTTTCAACGGCTTAAAAACAAGTATTTTTAATTGTCCTTCCTAAAACAATCCATCAAAAATTTATATACAAATCCAAAATTAATGAATTTCAGCTTAAAAATATTGGAAAATTAACGAATACTTTGCATAGTGCAATTTTTCAAAAAAAATTTTAACACCTTAAATGAATGCATGATAAATGAAAAAAAAGTTGTTCAAAAGATGTGAACATTCGATATTTAGTATTAGTATTAAAAAGGTTTATTTATATATTAATTTAATAATCAAAATATAATCCTATTAAATCAACATAATATCCTTTTAAACATATCACTGTTAGAGTATTTGTATAGTTATTCTTATTTCCAATATGAAACAAACGTGAGAAAAATTAAGTTAATTAAAAAAATTAGAAAATTATATTACATATAATAATTCGCTTAATGAATACGTTTCTTTAATTTAATAACATTTATTGCCGCCCAACTTGTCTAGTGGTCAGCGTGCCTGATTGCGGATAGGGAGGTCCTGGGTTCGAATCCCGGTTTGGGCATGGATGTTATTTCTCTATCTACCCTGTCTTTGTCCGTTGTATGAATACATTGTGAATGGTTGCTTACTCTATAAACGGGTCCCTATAGCATGTGTGTACTGAATAAGTCGGACTCCACACCTAAATATGGTTCAGTTGAAAAAGTGGAGCAGCACACCCCATAATGCCAGCCTGGCTGGCCCACGACAACGTTTAATTATTGTTGCAAGTCAAAAACTATTAAATACCATTTTTTTTTATCCAATGGCGGTCACACACAAGGGTGACTGAACCCTATGCCACAACAAGGCCAAAAACTGCTACTCATTTATCTTTACCCAGCGAGCACCTGTGAACCAAGTCATGGAGGCGAGTAGCGTTACCCGCGCCATACCACCACAAACCCGTTTATAGGGCGGGTCACATTCATACAACAACACAGAAGAAGGAAAGAAACATCCATGCCCGAACCGGGATTCGAACCCAGGACCAACAGCTCAGGAGTCAGGAACGCTAACATTAAAAACCATTTAACATGCAAAAATGCTTTAAATAAATTTTAGCAGTTTAATTGTTCAAATCAGTTTTATTTTATTTTTTAACATCGAAAAACGAAACCTGTGCTTTATTCGCTGGAAAAGACGATCTATTTATTTTGACTAAATAATATTTTTTGGACTAATGAGCATTTTGATTTATTAAATTGAAGCGTTATGCGAGAAATAATTACACTGCATTTATTTCAATCTTTTTAAATGAAATACTTTTTCCATATGTTCATGATATAAGGATATATTTTTTACTTGCAGACATATCAAAGAGTCAAAGGAAATCGAACCACAAGATTAACAAGTAAGACAATTTTCTTAGGGTTTTTGTAGTATCAAAATCTAGTAATAAGATTAATTATTAATCTATTAGATTTTTATTTCTTCTATATTTAAAAGTTATGTTATCTTGTTTTAACAACCAATGTGTACTTTAATTTTATTTCGTATTTTTCTATCAATTAAGTTGTGGTTAAAAAATGAAATAAAATTAAACTTGAAAAGTGTCAATTATAAATATAATGCGGTATTTTTTATACGTCACCGCTTTTGAGAATGTTTTTTAGTATGTAAAGAGGTTTTTAGGAATTCTGAGTGCTGAAACTTTAGAAAAGCTAAGAAAAATAATAGGACTTTATTATAAGTCATATGTATATCATTTATAGCGAAATTTCTGAATGAAGTCTCTTTGCATGTCTTCTAATGTTCTTTATTATTAAATATAATTACTCTTTTAGAAATCACTTCGGAATAAGTGATATTAACTTGAAATATTAATAGCAAAGATACACAAAAATTAACAAAAAAAAATCATGACTTATAATTTAAAAAAAAATATTTTTATAGATTTCTCAGTTGAAATAGTGTCAAAAATAAGCTATTAAAATACTAAACAAACTAAATATTTGAATACCGTATTTAATATAATTTCGAAATTGGATGTAAAAACAAAGGTAAACCTATCTGGAAAAATGTATCTATTACTGAAACAGGATCTTTGTTCCGTGATCGATCCTTACTTCTTCATCAAGCAATACGTTTGAATCCCATGGCGCATTATCTAAAATAATAAACTCATTTTTATTTTCTATACCTGCTTCTTTAAATTATATATTTGGTTCATACATATAAACTTAACATTTACTTTCTTCCCCACGTATTGAAAAGATTTCTACCTGTATGGCATTCGCACATA
The DNA here is from genome assembly GCA_037975125.1 of Latrodectus hesperus. NCBI lineage: Eukaryota > Metazoa > Arthropoda > Arachnida > Araneae > Theridiidae > Latrodectus > Latrodectus hesperus. The sequence goes on from CM075858.1 coordinate 56,452,419, forward strand.
ATGTCTGAAACTTTATCCTAAAGCGTCTTTGACTTTATGAGGAATTGTAAATTAATCTTGGTCTTTTATGGCATGTATACTAATTGAGACACTTTTCAGATTAACAATAGAACTTAAAGTATGAAACCAAGCAGCAAGTTTTAATGTTGTGTGTGTGTGTTAATGGTTATAAAAATGACATGATACATAAAAAAGTAGATGTGATTTGACTGATCAATGATATTTGATGCTTGCACAACTGTTGCATTCTCTTTTTCACATTCTCAAGCATTTTCTTTTAAAAGCGATTACTTAGTAAATAGTTTTGCGCTGCATTACAATTTCCAAGTCATGGTTAAGGAATAAAAATATCATTCATATTATCATAAGATTAAATATTTCAGATTAAAATTTTCTTAGACTCGAGAGTATAAAGATTTGATCAAAGTTGTCACAAAATTTGCAATCGTGGCTTATTTAACGTTCCCCAGTATCGGATCTTTTGGATTCGAACTTTTTACTTTCCGGTAATGAGAACGACGACTACCCAATCAGTCCATCACAGTCGGCAGTGATACATCTTTGTAATAAATAATTACCCATCCCCAAAGATTTATTTGTAATTTTCTACAAAATATAATAAAAGCATGTGTATTGCTTAAAGCAATTACATTAAAACTGTTGTATACTTGAGTTTGTCTTCAAGATGGGGTTACTTTCTGTACTAATGAGTGCTTTTCCATCTTTAAGTAGCTCGATGTGCAATCAAGCGAAAGAAATCAGACGATCCTTCTTGCTCCGACAGGGGGCACGAGGAGAGCTTGCATTTCTTGCCTCCAGGTCTGAGAAAGGTGAATAATTTTTACCATTTCTTTTCTTTTAGTGGCAACTGGTCGAATTATCAGACTTTTAATGTAATATAATTGATTTCTTTATAATGAAGTACGGAAAAGGCATTAAAAAGTTGAGGAATTCTTTTAATAAACCGTTATTCCATTTTTATATATTAATTTTTATGCTAAAGATAACATATGTTAATGACAACAGTTTTGTTTGTTATTTTTATTAGCAAGATAAATTATAAAATTTAAGATATTGGATAACGTATCGAGAATCTTTTTAAGCAAAAACTTTTTCTAAGATTATTGCTTACCTCAGAATCTAAAGAAACACAAATGAAATTTCTAGAAACTTATATTTCTATAAACTAAAGTATAGAATAATCAATAATGATGTTTAAATAAGATATCTATATTTAATTGATAAATTGTGGACACGTTTTAAACAGTAAAATTTTCAGATTTAATAAATTTTTACTGAAAATTTAAAGTGAAATGAAGTAAATATATACATATAGTAATTTTTTGAGTCATTAAAAAGTATTATTAAAATAAAACAGTGACTGTGTGTCTTCCCAGTATAATTAGTAATAATTGTTTCATTAAAAATATCCTGTTCTTACCTTCAAATATATTTATATACTTAAAAGCACAGTTCACATAATAAATATTTAAAAATTTTTTTATTGAATACAGTTTCTTAACTTGTTTTCGCTAGAGGGAATCGCAAGACTTGGAACCGGAAACGTCCGTTGATAGTAGGAATGCCGCCGAAATCAGTTGGGCCATTAATGCCAGAATGCACGCTTTCGCTGTTTACCAAAGAGATCTGGCAGGTATAAACATGTTCATCTTATTTCATCTAAACTCGATGCACATATTTTGTTGTAAAATTTGCAACCACACACTCTCATGCTTTTAAAATTTAGGCAACAAAACAGCGGGGAAAACTTTTTTATTTCCTTGTTCAAAAATGTATCCGAGAACTCGTGTTCAATTTTTCTGATGGGCCAAATATACTAAATAAATTCAATTCCTCCTGCTTTTAATGAGATACGTTTTTAAATTAACAAGTGTAATTTTGCTGTAATGAAATGAAAGTACAAAAAAGTCTAAAAATAAAATGTCCCTCCAAAGTTTTTACACATATTTAACAAAATAATAAATAATAAATACTAGAATATTTCAGATTGCTTAAAACAGTAAATATCATCTTCGCTAAAGAGTAGAGAACTGTACAGAGGGTTAAATGCGCCAAGCGTGCGATAAAGTACGCCAAAGGGGCTTAACGGTTCGGAATGCGTTTTCATGACGAGATTTTCGTTTTATGACTCAAGGTGATTGTATGATATGCGCGAAATTCGTTTTGTGTGCAACCCTTGCATTTATTGAGTAATTTTATTTGTTTACAATTAAAGAATATGCTACGTTAATGTTTCCGCTATTGGACTTTCAATTTTTTTTTAAAGTTTAAATTATCTCGAATTTTTGGAGGATATATTGCTTATAATATTTAAAATATTGTTTCGAAATTCTGAAAACCTGTGTTGCTTGAATTTTTAAAGTTATATTATTTCGAATTTTCATTTGGTCGGCCAGTTTAAGATCTGTACGGGGTGTTAATAAGGTGCCCGGTCAGTTTGATTCATACATCGCACAGTATATATGACGGAGAAAGCATGGAGAAAATGCTGTAAATTTCTTCGAAACTCTCAAAAACATTCTTTTTTTGGCAGAATTTTATTTTTCATTAAAATTTCAGTCAGAGCGATTATTAAAAACTCTAGTTTTTATAAAAATGCATGTTTACATGCGTAAATACATCTTTAAGTAAGCTTTAGTGTTTAATTTTAGTATCAAATTGTGCCGTACTGAAATTTTTTGAAGGTAGGCGTCACACGCCCGGTTAATTAAAATTCGAGTTTGCATAACAAATGCAATTTGTTAACGTTAGAAGTTTAGCTTTATTGCCCGGTTGTCACTTTACTAGGTAGCGCTACACTGATGTTTTTTAAGGTGAGCGCCATTGCTCGGTATATTGAAAATCGAGTTTCAAGCTAAATTTCTAACGTTAACAAATTTCACAGTTTATTAAAAAGTGAAATTTGTATACGTTAGAAATTTAGCTTTATTGCCCGGTTGTCACTATACTAAGTAGCGCTACACTAATGCTTTTTTAAGGTGGGCGCCATTGCTCGGTGTATTAGAAATCCAGTTTAAATAAGAAATGAATTTTGTTAACGTTAGAAATTTAGCTTTATTGTCCGGTTGTCACTATAGTAAGTAGCACTACACTGAAGTTTCTTTTTAGGTGAGGGCATTTGCACGGTATATTAAATTCCGAGTTTTTAAAAATTTCATTTCTTGTTATTAGAATTTTAAAACTTCTATAGTACTTAATTGTAACGAAATATTTGAAATTTTGATATCTGGAATTCGAAAAAGTTGAAGTTCGAAAGCGATCGGTATTAGTAGCCGGATATTGCGCGTAGTGACGTAATTTAGGTTGGCGACATAGCTGTAGAGCACTTGGCGCGAAAATTTGAAATCGCACCAAACTTGTACAGCTTTATAAACTTTTACAGTTTTTTCGTGCATAAAGTTTTCCAAGTTTTTAGAAAAATTGAAGTATAAAATTATAGCTCGTAAACACCTTTACGAGGCAGTAATCATCTGCATATGAACTACATAAATAATCTAATATAAGTTTAAAATTCTATAAACTTTTCGCCGCCCAACTTGTCTAGTGGTCAGCGTGACTGACTGCGGATAAGGAGGTCCTGGGTTCGAATCCCAGTTCGGGCATGGATGTACTTTCTCTCTCTCTCTATCTATCCTGTCCTTGCCTTTCCTTGTATGAATGAGGTGTGAATGGTTGCCTACCCTATAAACGGGTACCTATGGCATGTGTGTAGAGCAAAGTCGTACTTTCACCTTCATGGTGCTCTGATTAAAACGAAAGACGCTCCCAATTGACTTAAATTCTCCTAGCCAAGGCATAGCGAGCTTGGCTTGTCCAAGTGTCATTAGTAACAACAACAACATAAACTTTTCCCTATTTTGCAATGAAACTAAATGCATAAAGCTTGGTCCAATTTTCGTAAAATTTTTATTTTATTAAAAACACGAGGCAACTACATTGAAAAGAATTACCAAAAAATAAAGCAAACTCACTCATTTTAAATTTAATTTCTATAAAGCAGAGTCTAACAATTCTTCAGACTTAATATCAAATGTATTTCAGCTACTGCTCTCTCAGCCAGAAAATTTGAAACTCCAGACGATGAAAATCAAGAATTAAACGTTGATGAAGATGACAGCGCCACCTACGGACAACCTCAGTATCCTTTAATATACTTTATATTTTTGCACCAGGGTATTGATTATATAAAAAGGTTTTAATCTATCTGGCGATTCTTTTAGAACTCTATTTTGAAATGTTTATAGATCATATTAAAAAAAATAACATCAATTAATCAATGTTGATAAGTTGAAGCCATATTGATTGTTTTAGCGCAAGTCTTTCACGATTTTCCTTAATAGCTATTATAGTTATACAGAAAACGATGTGATCACTTGTTCAACCGAAGACAATGCCGACAGCAAAGAGCAAGTTAGGAGGCTGCAAGCCAAGTAAGTCCAGGCAATATTTATCTTATTTTTATATAGAATGCAACGTCCTATTAATTACAAGATTGTACTCATGGCAAATAATAAATGAAAGTGTAAATAAGAATTATGAATGTTCTTTTTAAAATCGTATGATAATGGGCAAGTTTTTTTTTTATATTCAGCGGCAATTTTTTAATACTGAGCAACATCTTGTAAGGTTTTATTTGAAAGTCAGGAAGCTATCCCTAGTATGACTGACTCTCTGACCAGATGGGACTGTTTCAGCAAGACCCTATCTGCTGGAAATGTCATACGCAAGAGGAAACGGCAGAGCATATCATTTATGAATGCGAGGCTCTTGCCCTCCCTAGATTAACCTCTTTAGGCATCATCCATACTAGAGAGTTACACCTAGACTCCATTAAAGGGTTATCGGACTTTATTAATAAAGTGGGTGATCCGAGCAACTGGAACTAGGAAACATTGGGTTTGGAGTTAATGGTACAAAATGCTGATAAAAGCAGAGGTGCCCAATGACATACAAACCCAATTCTAAGAAGAAGAAGAAGGTTTTATTTTCAAAAATATTTTTTGAGATCTTATAATTTAAATGTCTACTTTTTATTGCCGTTTTAAAATTTATAATGGTAGTATGTATTTTTAAGTATAGAGCAAAGGTTTCAATATAGAGGAGGAAAATCATACTAGCTTCTTTTTTTTTTTTTTTTTTTTTTTCAAATTGTTTAAAAATCTAAAAGTTAATTTTTATGATTTTTGAAAAAAAATCATGAATTAGTATTATATTTTTTGCTCATTTTGAAAAGCAATTTTCCATACCCGTAATTTTAGTTGTTTTAAATTTTTCATGTTTGTATAAAAATATCTATATTTCATTATTAAAAATAAATTTTCATGAATAAGCAATAGTTTTTTTGTGTGATTGTTTTGAATATCAATTTCACTTATTTTTTTTTATGTAAAACGCGTTATTAATTAAGCTAATTTTATACCATATGATTCCTTTTGTTTGTTAGTCATATTTTCTCCTTTATTAATGTTGAAAAAATCATTTGATTTGTTAAAAGAATTATTTCTGCTGTTAAACAAAATATAAAAAATCAAAAGCAATTTTGATTTTTTTGAATAGTAATTTCAGTGATTATTTTGAATAATTTCATAGAGCTGATATTTGAATTTATTTAAATTTTTGAGTTTATATATATATAAAACAATTATTAATTATTCCTATTATAATTTATCTCTCTATTAATTTCATAAAAAATTACTTTTAATTATTTGGGTTTTATATAATATTTATGTGAAGTAATTGTTAGCGATTCCAATGTAATATAGTTTATTTTTTGTTTTTTAAATGATTATAAATTGACTCAATTTTTCATGTAATTTATTCGTTTTGATTGTCTCATTTTATAAAATCGTAATTATTTAAATTTTATTCCCTTTGTTTGCTAATGACTCATTAGCCATTCTAATAAGTGTAGCTTAGTTCATATATTACCGATAAAGAATTTTAAACAATGTTAAGCAACATAATTATAAAATTTATAGTGTTAAACATTTTATTTTTCAGATTAAAATGAAAAATTGTAAAATTAGTAACTGGATGTATTATATATGTATACTAATATTCTTATCATTAAAATAACTGAATTTCTTAATAATAGATATTATTTCTTTGAGTTAAATTTACTACCTGGTTAACTTGATTTGATACTATATAGTCATATTTTGTGTATTATACGAGATTTAATTAATTCCGGACTGCTGTAAGCATTCAAGTTTGAAGTGTGTATCAAACCTAATGCACTGAATTACACCGAATGCACAGAATTGAAGACCTGAGAGCTAATATTTTAACTTCCAGTTCAGTATATGTAGCTACATTCTGTGAATTATATTAGTCGATGAAACATTTAATTGCCGAACTAAATGTTTAGTTGGTTAGTGCTCTTGTCTTCGGTTCAACAGCTCTTGAGTTCAAATCCCACCTTGGGTTTGGATGTTGGTAATGGTTCGGGATTCACTTTAAACAGGCCCCAGTCTAATTAACCCTCCTATGAAAAAAAAAAAAAAGCCGAGCTGGCAGCCGAATGGTAACCGCTCTTGCCTTCGGTTCAACAGTTCGTGGGTTCGAATCCCACCTTGGGCATGGATGTTTGTAATGGTTCGGAATCCACTTTAAACCGTAAGTCCCGGTCTAATTAGCCTTCGTGTGCAAAAAATGACCGTTGAGCGACAAAGAAAGAAACCAAACCTATGAAAAAAAATGACCGTTGAGCGGTAAGCAAACCAACATTTAATCACGTAAAATTTATACTTAATTCCACATCTTTCTAATTACTAAAATATAATAATTAATTATAATATGAACTAATAAAATGTAAATTAAATATGAAATGATTGATATATTGCAATGTTTTATTAACATTGAGGTTGTTTTTATTTTATATTTTTAGTTATCAGCAATTTGTTCTCATAAAATAGTTCATACGTCAGGCTTGTATAAAAATATATATATTTCTTTAAAAATAAAATAATTATAATTAAACTAAATTTTTTGCATGTATTTTCAAAGCTGTTGCCAAAACATCTTTTTAATTTAAATATTTTAATTTTTTAGTGACTCCACCTATCCTCGGCTTTCAGATTCCAGCCAATGGGCATTAAATGGAGGTAGGTAAAAGGAAATAATTCATAAAGAAAATAACTTCTAATAGACATATTTATTATCATAAATATATGTTACATTGCTTATATAAAAATTTAATATTTTATTTTAGTGCTAGAAACTACTCAATTAAAAAAAAACTATTTCTTTAATGGCCACTAGTTTAGAAATTATTTTCGTTCAATAACTAGCAATGTTGGAATTCATTTTCTGCGATTCTTGAAGGCTACTAGATATTAACGGAACTAAATTAGCTTTTGATTTAATTGTTCAGTTAAATCTGCTTTTAATACAGTCCAAAATTATTTTATTATTTTATAACTCTAAACATTAAAAAAAATGCATAATTAAACAAAATACCTCGTTGTAAAAGTAAATGGTAACTGATGATCTTTCTCGTAGTAATCAGCCGAACAGTGGCTTTTTTCAATATTCACAACACATTGTTCTCATTCAGAACAACATTTTATAGACAGTCGTACTCACATGTTTTGCAAAGGATGGATAGAAAATTATCAAGCACTCACGCCAATAGAAATGCATGCGGAAGTCATAAACATCTCATTTAATCCGTTCCATAGTGCCTGTAATTGCACCTGATCCTTAAGCTGTAATTGTTGTTTCTAACCTGGAAGATGCCTGTAAATTTATATGGGGAATCTTTACGGGTCATTATAGTTGACTTGAGTTTAATTTTTGTGAAAACAATAAGCTCAAGAATGAAAATTTTGGGAAACTCAAATTATAATGCTGCTTTTTCATTGAAGGAAAAAAATTAATAAACTAAATATTTGCAGAATTTTTCAAAAATTTTCATATGTCGCAAAATAAAGTCCTGTGTTTCACCAATGCGAGATGAATCACTATTCAGAAAGTAGTATAGGAAAGAAAATGTGATAAAGAACACCCGAGTATACACCTCGACAGATGTTTATGTATAAAACAGAAGCGCAGTACCCATCATTTATTATTCAACATGAGCTTGATCGAACCCAAGACCTTCTTCTCATAAGAGTGCTATTCTACCACTCTCAATGAGTCAAACTCATAGAAATATTGATGTAAAACATTTATAACTAAGGTCAAATCACTAATTTTTTTTTAAATTGATTAAAAATTAAAAAAAAATAACAATTTGAAGATGTGTTTGTTATTCATATTTTATTGTGATATGCTTAAGTTTTCTTTCATGAATACTTTCTTGATTTTAAGAAAGTGTGGTTAAATTAAAAAGAAATTTTATTTGTAGGTAACAATAATAATGGAGAAGGTCAAGAAGTCACCAGCACCTGTGTAACGAACAATGACACAAGGTACAGATTTTTTTAAACTTATTAAAAAAAGTTTTAAAAATATATTTATTATATAAGTATTCTAAAAGAATTAATTTCCTTATCCAGAAATACATTACTGTAAGTATTTCTTGATGAGTACATAAAATTAGCGGTCATTGCTTAACGGTCATTTGTGCACAGCATATCCGCATATTTGCATAGATAATCATGTTTATTTATAATCAAGATTGAAAAATTATTCATAATTTATTTTTTGATATTATAGATTTTTGTGTATATCGTTTTAAATTTATCAATTTTATTTTACTTTTATGTATTCGTATTACTTATATTTTATGTAAATATACACGCACAAAATGCAATACTAAGAAAAACCAGATATCACAACAAAATTTATTTAGCAGATAACACGTTCAGAAAAGATCACAATAAGCCATATTCTCAATCATTTGAAGTGTGATTGACTTAAAAACCAAAATGTAAATGCTATTACTGGCTATAATCACCGCCACATCCCTCTGTCCAGAATCAAAGAAGCTTTGTATGTATCATGGAATATAGCAGTCCACTCAGTTTTTGTGTATTGACAAAGTTGATCTGGTGTAGCAGCATTCTGGCGTGTCTCGGGCGATTGGGCAAACACGGGAGACATTTTCGATTTGCGATGAATTGAGTGCGTAAATTTGGTTAAGGAACCAATCTGATGGATTAAAAAGAACTCTTGAAGATTCTTTGCCACGTGTAGGTGTGCATTATCCTGTTGGAATATGACTGACTGCAAGCTTCGAAAATAGATTACAACCATTAAAACCTCAGAAATATTTCCCTGATTATGTTGTATTGTACCAATTTGTATGCAGGATGTTGCGTTTCGGCAATCCATTTTAATTTTTTAGAATTAAATTCTATCAGTTTATCTTAAATTTATTAGCTTCACACATTTTATTTTATTATATTCTTTTACTTTTTATATACATTCATATATTTATCATAAATATCATTTAAATTATATAATAAACATTTACAGATCAAGTATATCAAATATATTAAATATTTTCTTTTGTTATTTCATTAGCATTAAATTGCTTAGGTTATTTTAATAATTAAAAATACTAAGAGAGAAATTGAATCATTAGGATACGTTTTTGGGTGTTTATTTTTGCTGATTGTAACTCCAAGGCACAGCCTAGCAATTTTGAATCGTGTTAAATTTCTTAAGTGACGAGGTCGAGATATGAATTATTTTTTCTCCACGCAAGCCGGCAACCAGTGGAGGGCTGTAAGACGTTATTAGCCAGAGGTATTTGTAATGCGCATTGCTTCAGAATACTTTTGCTAGATCAGGTATCGAACCTGCTGCCCTCTAGACACGACCGCGATCTTTTCCCAGAATGCTATGGAGGCTTATTTGATAATTACAGAAATTCTTTTTTCAATCAATTTCAAAGTAAAACTATTTTACTTTTATTATGTCCTTATGAATTAGACGCATAATGTAAATTAAACATTTTTTAAAATTTCGATAAAATTATAATTTAATATAAATTAAAATTGTTCTCTTTACAGTACACTATTGGGTTTGTAATAAATTCTAATAGGTCTTCTAAATAGAGTGATGGAAAATGCAAATTATTATTATCCCGGTGAATAAATCACTGTTCCAAAATAATAATTTAAGTCGGTGAAATTCAGTTTAGTTAAGTTTTAATTGAGTTTACTGGAAGGTCATATCTACCAATGGTAAACGCGAGACTAGATTTGGAAATAGAAGATATTTTTTAATGACATTTACCTTCAACTCAGCTTTGTTCAAGACATTTTGGTACCACAAAATAGTCTCCCGAATAGTCAACTGAAAACAAAGGAAATGAAATTTAGGACAACTGAAAATCCTTTTAGTTACGATGTTATTAAATACTGAAGTCGAGTCACCTCCCTTGCACGCTAAGATGCGTTTTAAGTTAGCTCTGCATTTGGAAAAGTTTCAATAAGTTCACGATTTCACACTGTTGATAATTTTCAAAAGCGTGGGGGAGGAGAACCTCAGGCATTCGTCCTTGAAGATCGTAGAGTTCTATGACGGTGTTAAATCGCTTACATTAATTACAGCATGGGTTTTTGCTGTGATTTTAAATCAGTATTAATAATGGCTTAAATTAGTTACACAAGTTGTAAGTGAAACTGAAGAGTAGAGTTTGTTTTAAGTTAATATGCCAGTATTCAGATATGATTTTCATTCTATAACGTGTTCTCAATTTAAATTGGGAACAAATTCGACAGCGGAACAGAATAAGAATTTTATTATCATAGATACTATCTTATGCGTATGTTCTACAACTAAATCAATTTTTTGTTGGCTGTGGATTAAATGCATATTTTTAGTCAACTTCATTTTTTTAAAATTTCATTAAAAGTTTCATTTTTAAAAAAACAAATATTTTTTAACTTGTAAACTTTTTTAAATTGTAGAGCAAATTACTATAATACCAACCAAAAAACGTTTTGTTGCAATTTTAGCTTTCTAAAAATTTTAGTTGCTTCTAATGAAAATTTTTTTTCTCACGAATTAGTTAAAATATTCATATTAATGACTTGAAAAAAAGCTATCATTTTAGGAAGTTTTTAATTATTTAGAAATAACAAATATTTTTTAGCTTTTCTATTAATAACAATTAAAAAACGATGTTTTAGTTGAATTTTCATTTGAAAAAATACCTAAAATATTTCCCAATAAATTTTAGTTGAGATTACTCAATTAGATACGCACATCACGCGCGCCTGGGTGCAACTTAAGTCCTATTTTAGGCTTGGGGATTCCAAAGATTTCAAATTTGGCAATTGTGTTTCTTATGGGTTTTTTTAAAATTAATTATACCTCGTAGAAAATAGATCATTTTTTGATCAATCATCTGAGTTCGGTATTGGAAGGATAGTGGCCTGCCGATATTGTGGATTATCTTTTAGGGAAATCGGTAGTCGTGTTGGAAGAAACCAAACAACTGTAATGCGGATATGTGATCGTTGGATACAGGAAAATATGACAGACCGACGTGTTCGATCGCATCCACCTCAGTGCACCACTTCACGTGATGAACAGGCAAATGGTGCGCATGGCAGTGACGGATAGCTCAGCCACGTCACGAATCAGCACAGCACATTCAGTCTGCAACGCATCATCCAGTGTCTGTGCGTATCATTCGACGGCGTTTACAGCAGAGTGGTCTGTCCGCAAACCGTCCATTGCTTCATTTAACCTTGACGCAGAACCACAGACGTCTCCGCCGCCAATGGTGCAATGAAAGAAGGATGAGGACAGCAGAATGGAATGAACTTTTCTTTATTGACGAGTCACGCTTCTGTCTGCAACACCACGATGGTCACATTCGAGTCTGGAGACACCGTGGAGAGAAGATACTGAACAGCTGCGTTATGCACCGCCACACTGGTCCGTCCACGGGTATCATGGTATGGGGTGCTATTAGATATCTATCTCGCACTCCTCTAGTACGCATTGGTGTTTAAACAGCCAGCGGCACATCTCCGAGGTGTTGGAGCCAGTTGTCCTTCCTTACCTTCAGGGCTTGCCTACAGCCATATTTCAACAAGAGAGTGCACTATTCACGTGACATGAAATGTCCAAGGGTTCTTCATTAATCGCCAGATTGAATTGCTCCCCTAGCTGGCTCGCTTTCCGGATCTTTGGTCGATAGAAAACGTGTGGTCCATGATTGCTCAACGACTGACCCAGATTATATCGCCAGCTGCCACACCAGAACAACTTTAGCAACGCGGGGAAGCTGCTTGGTCTGCTGTACCCCAAGAACGCATCCAAAGTCTCTTTGAATCAATGCCGAGGCGTGTGGCAGCGGTGATCTCCAACAATGGGGGCTACTATAGCTACTGATTTAACCAGGAACCACACTTCACATAAGTCTATAAATTTAATGCATTTGATTCTTGGTTAACATGTTATCTACATAAATTTTGTTGTGATATCTCTTGTCTTTCTTGGTGTTGCAATTTGGGTAGCCAGCAGTGTACTTGATTTTTCGTAAATTACTCGTTGTATATGTATGTATTCAACGAAATTTCGTCGTGAAAATTGCTTGCATTTTATCACAGGGTTATTTTGGTATGATCATAATTAATATACGTATTCATGTGTTTTAGCCTAAAATTTAATGATGACATTTTATATAGTTAACGGTAAAATACAACTGTAAGTTTTAATTAAGTTTTAGGATAAAGTTATTGCGCATTTGTAACAAGGAGTTCGTAGTAGTCTCTTGGTATAAAATCATGCTCTTTTCTTTTCAGTAGCGAATGCGTCTCGCCTTCCGAGAAATCCTCTAAGCCAACTAATCAAGACGCCAGTGGCGACAATCCCAAAGATCAAATCGAAGACGGAATCAAATGCTTAATATGCATGGTAAGTCTTTATCGAAGATTTAGATATTTGGTAATTTTTATAAATACAGTAATAAAGTAGCTTCTAACATATATATATATATATATATATATATATATATATATATATATATATATATATATATATATATATATATATATATATATAAATAATTAAATCATCCAACAACGAGGCAGTTGCATTTTTTCTTATATTTTTTATGAAATAAAATATTTTATTTCTCTGTTTGAATACACTGCGGTAAAGCGAATTACTTTTATGTATTACCGTAGAAATATTATAATAGAAAAGAAAAAAGGTGCATATTTTATTTTATTTAATTTTATAAAAATAAATGAATCACAATCAGTTTAAATTATTTTAAGATAATTGTTAATATTCATTTTTTAACCAGGCAGCGTTTTTCTAAATTTGGATTTAAAAAAACTTAATACAAAAAAAAAGATTTTTTCAGTCTCTAATTGGTGACTTAGTCATAAAATAAAAACTGTCGAACAAAAATTAAAACATCTTTCGCGTTTCAACATCGCTCTAGTGTAGGAGATTATGTTCAGAGGTATTTTTTTAATGTATCACTTTACAAGACAGTTAACATTAATTCGATTAGAACCATACTTTTTTTTACTACCTTTTGTATGTGGCTTTATTATGTATTAAGATGAAGTATTAATCGTGTATATTCTTATGTAAAAATGAAACGAAAATCATATTCTTAACTTATTGAAGGAACTTTGTGGAACTGTTGTACAGCTTCCTTGTTAAAAACATCAAAGCCGAATTCCATTTTTATCTTGAAATACTTTCATAGCTGAAAATCTGATCCTTATGTCTGATATTATCATAGATGTTTCACTAAATTAATTTGTAATATTCTACTATTTATTTCTCGCAAAATATGTCATAGCCGAAACGGTGTTCTAATTGTATTATGCGTCTGTTTTAGATGAAAATCTTACATGTGTTTTGTAAATTATCGCTTGTTTTATGAAAGGTATTTTGTGATATTATATCTTGTAAAAATAACGCTGAGGAAGATGTCTCACAATCATTAAAAATGGAATGATTATGTAAGAATGATTTCAATAAAACTAAGAAAATTCTTCTGTTTATTGCTCATCTGAAACTAATTAAGAAGTATTTAAATCGGCTAGTAAAAAAATCCAAACTTCATATGATAAAATTTTGGGAATACATTATGTTATTAATTTAAGCACACAAATGAATTCTAGCTCTTCGATTGGATAAAGACAAAGTTTTTTGTACGAGTATCGAAGATCTGTCAAATACTAGAGTTATTCCTGAGAAGGCGGTATTTACTTTGAAACGCGGAATCCACTTAGACTGCTGGGAAGGGTGGGGGAGCTTTGTAAGTGGTTGTATTGTGTGATATAGTAATTGTTAAATATATAAAACCCTTTATTTATCTATTTTAAGGGGATGATGTATAGTTCACTGATACCTCCCACTTAGGTTTGGGGATAAGCACTTAAATACGGCCCCTTACTTTGAGAAGTTTCTTTGTAAGTTTGAACTTTTGACAAGTACTTTGTAAACTTAACAGATGTAGTTTCTATTGTAGTGAAACTTGTAGTCTTTCTTTGATGAGGTTAAAGGGATCAAAGCAACCGTGAAAGCAGTTCGCAGCAATCGTGCTGCGCTAAAGATGGTGGTCTCCCTCTGGAAGCTGGCTTCTTCCAGTAGAAAATTACCACCTTGGGGGATCTTCAAAGGCGGAAACCATATACTGTAACCACTTATTTTATTTTCAGGGTGTTTAAAAGAGTTCTAAGCCGAATTTGATTCTCAAAGAAGACATCGCTTATCCTAGTGACATTCATGAAATGGAGTAGTCATAGAGATAGTTACATTTATTTAATGGAGTAGTCACATAGAGATAGTTGCATTCAAGTGCTGTCGAATCATCGAATTCCTGATGAATTCAAAATGAATGTTTAACACAGGATTATTTTCAAACGTCTTACAGAATATTATAAAAGAACACAGTACCAGAGAAAATAAGCAATTAAATTTTATTTTGTAATATCGTAAATTTATCACTCATAAAAAATTTGACCTCATAATAGTGTTAAATTAATAGGAAAACATGAATTTGGTCTCGTCGCATCGTTGATGCTATTTAACCAGAGAGGCTGTTGTGCCACTGGTTTAGTTTAATATTGTTGATTTATCAGTTAATTAAACTTTGGTTTGTTAGTACTTTTAAATTACTGTCAATAAAATTTTTTAATCCATTGATATTGATACCACATAATTTTCTTCCTGAAAAATTTCTAAGAAATAAGAATGCATACGCTTTTATGGTAAGCAATAATCTCTGATTTCCCTTTCGAAAGTTTTTCTTTAAAATTTAAAAACAGTTTTCAGTATTAATGTACTGAATAAAAACAACATAACTCTTTCAGCTTGAATTAATAAAATATTAATATAAAAGACACTTTAGAGTTTTAATGTCAAAAAAGTAGTCTAATGAAAAAATCGAAAAAAATTACCAAAATGATATATTTTCTAAGCTAAATATGGACATCAAAGGAATATTTATTATATGAACTGTATAGTAAAACTATAGAATTCTATTGCTAGACAATCTATAGTATTACCATCCAGTTTGAAATTATCTAAACTAGCAATTGAGTAGTTAGGGCTCTGATCTTGAAATCACCTTGGAACTTGGTCTGTGATCCCATTCCCATTTTGATTTAAATGTTTGAAATCCACTTAGTTATATTAATTACTTTGGAATCTATTTAAAACAGATAAGTTCCTGCCATGTTAGTTATAATATGTAAAAAAAAAATTATAGAATGACTAGCAAATAAACATTAGAATAATCACTTTTAAAATCATTGAAAATATTTTAAGAACGATGAAGTATTTAGACTAAAACTACACCTATATTAACTATATATTTTTTAATTTTTAAATATATCTTTATTAAAATTTTTTTAAATTTTCAATTCAATTATTTCCTATTCTAAACAATTAAGACATTGATAATAAGTTAAGTACTATTGAAAGGAAAATTAATATTTTCAGCAAGTACAGATAAAAATATCTTCACACTTTTCTTTCAATTTAGTCGATTAAAAATTTACTACTCATTAAAAATATTAATTTCTAGAATTCTATGATGTCAGGGATTTGACGGTATTTCCAGCACAAGCATATTTGCGTACTGAAATAGGTTAATTATTTAACAACAGAAAGTTTTTGCGAGAATGTTATTACATTTACTATACAGTTTAGGGAAAGAAACTGAGCACTATTTTTGAAAATGCAACATCTTAAAAACATTATGCATAAAACTGATTTGTGCAGTAGCTTTCAATAAAAGCTTGAAAAAAGGTATCGAAAGCAAAAAGCAAGTAAGATATTGAAAAAAAAGTTCCTAAAATTATTTCGATAAACTCCTCGTTCCATTTAACAGATTTTAGTTTCCAAAATTCTGTCATTTCTGTGAAATTTAAGCTAGTAAATATACTTTTATCAGAAGCAACTGGCTAAGATGGTTTGGCCATGTCTGGAAAAGCCAGGAAAACAACCATACTAGAATATCAACTCTAAGAACCCCGAAGGATCTCGTGCCCGACCACAAACAAGATGGCTCGTTGACACTGAAAATGAACTCCAGATACTGAAAGTTAGGAACTGCGCAAAGTGTCGTTTTGGACAGACTAGGCTGGGAAAAGCGTGCTGTGGAGGCAGCTAAGACCTGTAAAAGGTTGTTACGCTATTAAAGAGGAAGAAGAAATAAATACTTTGGCGATAAGCTACAATCCAAATGTATTCAATATAAAATTTTTGGATGTAAAAGTTATTCGGCTTTTTTATCTCTAAGTTTTTCAGTATTTTATAAACACGATTTTTTTTGCTAAAAATGGTGTAGTGTATACTGATTCAGAAACAGCTAAATCTTCAGTATTTGTCTGAAAGTACAAAAACAAAAATATTTAAATATTAAAAATTTTGGTACTTAATTATTAGCCTCACCGCAAGCAATTTTTCGCCAATGGAATACCGTCACGTGAATCGCGCCAAGATATCATAACACAAGAAAGTAGTGACAAAAAAAGACTATTGCTCATGTGCTTTACTTAAAAAATTATTTATAATGGAAAAAAATTAGTCAATATTGACTTTGAAAAAAAGTCAAAACATTTTTTTCTTGTTTTCATTTTTTCTTTTCATTTTTTTCAAATGCTGTGGTCACAAGCTAGCGGGAAAATCACGTAATTAGAATGCACTTTAAGAAATTTTTGTGTATTATTTAATACCTCGACACGATTGTTAACGCGCTAATTTGATTAGTCGCAAAATTGGCTATGGTGATGCTAATATATAAGTAACAAAATTTTCATGTCTATAACAAAAAAATTTCCTGTGAAATCATTTTTGCTAAATGTTACTCAAGAAAAATTGAGATTGGTACTTATTAGGATCACTGCAGTCAATTTTGCACCAATCCCAACTAGACTGAGAAACGCGCCTCGATATGATATAACAATAAAAGAAAGCAATAACAAGAAAAGATTTTCACGATATAATAAGTTTTATTTAAAAAAATAGTTATTAATAGTACCGCAATTAATCGTAAAATTCTCTGCAATGACGCTAATGTGGAGTAGCTTGAAGTTTTATATAAAGCTCTTGGCAAATTTAATAAAACAAATGGTGATGAATCTCATTCAGATAACGGTAAAATATATATAAAAAAATAAATCATATATTCATGTTAAATTGCTTAAAAATGTAATGAAGGGTTTAAAATATTCCAGATTTTTTAAAGCCACAGTAGATTTAGAATTCTATCTACTTTTCATTATGGTAGATTCAAAATTCTTTTATAAGAACATCATTTTAAGTCAACTACAATCTTTACTATGATCAGCATATGGAAACGCAAGTTGCTCATCAATCCAGTTTTGAACGAATAGACGAGACGGGGTGTCATTGAGACGAAGGTATTCCATAAAATATTTCTCAGGCTGTTGCAAAACCCTCGGACGTGGCCATCTCGATTGGAACCTTTCTTCAGCCGACTCGGTCAACGGGTGATAGTAGCATTTTATTCCTGATACGTCTTCACTATCTACACAAACATTCATTAAATCTCTCCAAAGAGTGGCCGAATTTTTGTCAATGATACAACAATCACTGTGACAGGGGGCGCTTCCTCTACTTAAGTAATTTGCGACTTGAGTTGTAAGCTGGAATGGATAGCAAGACCTTACTGGGTAATTTGCAGATATTCTCGCACCTTGGAACTCTGATGCTGTTGCAGGACCTCTACGGATAAACTGAGGCTTGAGTTTCATGGGACGTACGACCAAGTCTTTGGTGAGACAGCAAAACTTAATTCCATCATCTTTTATTAAATTTTGTTTTGGAAGATTGAGCGCTGTATTGGCACATTTTTCTTTCCTGAGTTTTGAATTTGGCGATTTCCATTTCGCTTTCAATTGGTTTAAGCGAGTTTTCTTCCGATTAATTGTAATATATGGTACCCAAAATGTTCTTCGGTAATAATCATCGTACCTTTCAAGGCCATGAACTTGCTTATATCTATCTATTTCATCAACAAATTGATTATAACTTAAATGCATTTTACTAAATAAATTTGTACAAAATTTAGGATTTTATTATTGCCATTTGCTTCTGACTCTTTTAAGCCCCTCAACTTAACCAATCAACTCAGAATTTTGAATCACTGTCAATTGACGAAGTCCTCATTTGAGCTGGCATCTTTTTTCACAGTACATCATACTACATGAGCAGCAAAACAGTAGTCTTTAAAAATATTTAACGTATATAATGCTTATTTAAACAGATTTATTACGTATATCATTTACATCTCTGGAATAGAATATATGAAATGAATAGTATAACCACGGAGATGATTATCTGACAATTTTTCAAATTGTAAAGTATTTTGCATAATGTTTAATTATTCCATTCATTCATTTAAAACAAAAAATACTTCAGCAGGACCCATTAAAAATATACAGGAATGCCGTTAAATTTTAATGACTTTTGAAAACTTCAATGTGAGATTTAATTTTTCGTAAATCATTCTTATCAAATATCTAGACGAAAATCAATCACAACAATTTTCAATCACAAAATACTTTACAAATAGGGGAAAAGGGTTAATTTATCTTATTTATGTGCTTTTTCTGAGGTGTGTAGAGCCAGTGGACATTCTTCTGTAGAAGCATATACTCTGGCTCCACACACCTTACCTGTAAAAGCTGCTGATTTTGAGAGATGGAAGGAAGAAGTTCTTGGTAAACGGGGGGGGAGTTAGGGTATTGTAACTGTCTGACTTTTGTTGTCGCACAAAAGATTTACACTCTCAATAGTGGACTTACCTTTAAGTCTATTTTTGAAAGTATAATCAGTCTCTGGAAGACTGTTGCTCCCAAGATTAATGATAGACAAGATTAATAGGAAGACATAGATAGAGTAAGGAAAGCTTCTTTGTATTGTATAGTTTGAATCCTTTTTAAATAACTCGTCTTACAACAAAAGACACCACTGTCTGTCCTTAACAATCAAAACTGACCGTTTGTGGGCAGTTTTAAGATTTATTTACTGCAGTTCTTAGCGGGGAAGATCTACAGCGTTTGCCTGAGGCGATCATTTGTTTGTTCCAAGAAAGGAGAACATTTTTGAAGTAAATTTTTTATGGAAGTTTTTCAAAACATGATATCCGCATAAAAACAACCTCGAGAATTATCAAAATAGATTTTTAACTAAAAACCAAAGTAAATTAAGTTAATGGAAAATGTATTTTATAATCGAATTCAAATTATCTATATAATTTTTACAAAAAAAGAAGAAAAAAAAAGAAACTGTTGGATCCAAATCCAGTAATTTTGGCAATAATTTTAACTCATTTTCTAATTTTAACTTATAATTTTAAAATATATTAATGATCAAAGACATGATGTTATTTATATTTTTTATGCATTACAAATTTTCCGTTGTTTTTTTTAATGATTGGTTTATAATTTTGATTATCTTTTAGACAAAATCCTTGTAAATGTGATTCATACGGATTTCTATTTATTTTTACATTTAGTTTGGCCCCTTTTATTTATAGTAAAGGAATACAGTATTTTTATAGCAAAAAAATTTTAAAACTATCCAAATGTATTAAATTAAGATATATATTAAAATGTTTACATAAAATCAAAAAGGATGCATGGTAAGGGGAAATTTCAAATTATTGTAAAGGAAGTTTTGAGTTTATTAATAAAACTTTTATGCATTCATGAGCTTTTGTTTTAAATTCTTTTCTTTTTTGATGTTGCATTTTTATGCAACAAATATCTTGAATACGTCTATTCATTCAATAGTCACTTTTGATACTTTTTGCTATTTTGGCAAGCACTTAGAAAGTTTATTCTGAACACTGTAAGTATTGATGTCTAAAATAAGAATCTAATTCATTAGATATTGAAATAAAAATTATAATGCTAATCTTTTAGCTATACCAGTTGGCAGTTTTAAAATGATTCAGATTGTTATAACATACTATTTTCGATTACTTTTCAAAATACATTAATATTTTTATGTAGTTAATTAAAATGTACCTTACTCTTAAATCCCATTATCATATTAATGTGCACAGTTATTTTCAGACCATTAACTTGCCAATTTAATCACAGCTGTAGATAGATTTATAGAATTTTATATGGCATTCGAAAAAAAAAATGCAACATGAATATAAAATGTACCCGATTTCATTAAAAGGCAATTTCTACAAATCTCTTTGAGATATTTTTTTTTGAACTTCAAAGCAATCAATATATAGCTAGATTGTTATTTTATCTTTAAAAGCATCAAACTGGCTTAAAAATAATATATATTCTTAAATGATACATATCACAAAATGGTATACATATATCAAAAATAATAAATATTGTGAAAATAATTATATTGGTATATAGAATGAAATAAAGTGATTTGATATCAAAATCGCAAACTGCATCCGGAGATGACACCTCAAATGGTAAAATACAAAAGGCTGTGGAATAATATTTACACAAGTTCTCAAATGTATCTATTTATTGTTTCTAAAAGTCATTTTTCAATACAGTTCGTTACATTGAATTATTTGCATTCTAAGTATCCAATTCATAACGTATCATGTAATTTTAAATAAGACAGTTCAAAATCTATTATTTTGACAAAAATAGGTAACAAAATGTTTGTAAATATAAACATTGAGGATGACTGTACAATGTATGACTAAAGCGCGTTTTTCCGAACTAGATTCAAAGCTCATTCGATATATTTTTATTTGCTAAAGCATTTTTTAAAGAAATTCTTAACATGATGTTAACTAAAACAAGCAGAAATGTTTGAGTTGCATACTACTTTAAAAGTCTATAGGAGGTTAACCAATTGGAGTGTACACAAAATTTACCAATTAAAATATATACAAGTTAAACCTATTAGAGTATACAAGTGTAACCAATTACAGTATATACAAGTTTAACCAATTACAGTATATACAAGGTTAACCAATTACAGTATATACAAGGTTAATCAATTACAGTATATACAAGATAATCAATTACAGAACATACAAGGTAACTAATTGCAGCACATACAAGGTAACCAATCACAGTATATACAAAGTAACCAGTAAAGCTGAACAGGCATCACCTGAGCATATCTTGAGTTGCTTTAATTTTGACTTGAATAAGGCTTTTTCAAAGCCCCTTATGTTTTTGGATTTCCTGGCTGTTTATGGACTTGTGGAGCTGGTTTCGTTTTGGAATTAGACCATCTGGGATTAGCAACAACAACAACAACACAAAGTAACCAAAATATCATCCATTGAGCCCTGGAACGTCGACAGCTGTTGTCATAAAAAGGTATCTAGCTATCTGAAAGTAGATACGCGTGACAACATGAGATACTTTGTGTTTTCTGTAGTAATAAAATTCACAAATAAGCGTTCTTATCTCGAATAGTAAATGTAAGACAAAAATATCAACTACATTAAGTTGCGGAATTTTGGTTCTAAGTGATGCTTTATACACAGATATGGTAAGAAAATAAAGTATAAAACATGCCTCGATTTGTCGGTAGCTCCAAAACTGTTAACTTGTGTAACTCGCCTGTTTTTAGGACATATCCCAGAAATTTTCTGTGGATTCCAGTTGTGTATTATTGAAGGTAAATGTACCGATAGTAAATTTACTCATTACTCCTTTCTGCGCATTTTGTGTTGTCACATTGGTTTGTATGAGAGAGCCAACAATGTTTTGTTTTCCTTTTATTTCGCAGATCTGGGCTCAAAACAGCATTTGTCTCTGCTGTTCTATTTTGTATTTTTTCTTCTATTTTGTATATTGGCGAACTAATTTCCAAACTCCACCACAAGTGGTGCTGCAAGTCTTGTCCTATAGTTCATAACTATTTTCCTCAAACTCGATATTTTTTTTATGATCATGACTATTTACATTTCTAAATTTAAGGAATGCAATAAGACTTTACAGAATACTTTTTCATGCTTTACATGTAGCTTGTTTCCACAAATTTTTAATATGTGTGTTATTAGATATCAAATAATTTTAAATACAAAACCAAATATCATTCATTACTCCATTATTTACTGAACATTTTTATACTCTAGGAAGCGTTCATCAAACCTGTAGTATCAATTTGTTGCTGGCACGTCCATTGTGAAGGATGCTGGTTGAAAACATTGGTAAGTAAAAACTCTTTAGTGTTATTTAGTAACGTCTCAAATAGGTAACTTATTCCAATTAGTAATTGAAATTCGTACAATAAATCAATTGCCAGCCGGCAATTTTTTTATTATTCGAAATAAAATTCCCTGGTCTAAAGACTTCTTTACATTTTTAGTAAGTAATAAGCTTGAGATTGTGGTTAGTACTTAATAAATTTTTAACAATAATTAAAAATTCTTATTATTCAATATATATTTTATATTTCAAAATTTATGTAAGCTTATTTACTTACTTTTTTTTTTTTGTAAATCTTAATGCGTCATACCATATTAACTTTAAGCTCTTTAATGCTGAGAATAAAGCATGAAATTTTAATATGCAAAAAAGATTCTTTTTTATTATTTATATTTACTTTTATTAATAGAAGAAAATATAACATATTTTTAATGTTTTGTGAATTTTTTTTTCAAAAGTATAAATTAGTTTTGCGATATGCATTTTTTTTAAAAAAATTCTTCTATTGTTTCGTATTTTTTTACTTTTACCCCTAACAAATCTAAAACTGGTGACATCCCTTCTATGGATTGCCAATCAAAAATGTTGTCTGTATTTCTCTCTTATCATTTTAAAAAATATTATGGTACTTTTCCATTTCACCGGTACGAATTTTTCTGCGACTGCATTTTTGGCTACAACAGAATATAGATGGGAGAAAAAAAAAAAAACTTAAATTTAAAAAATAGAGTGATGTAGTTGAAAAGTATTTTACTTTGAAGTTCTTAATATTTTCACATCAATTATAGTTTTCGCTAAAAAATTGTAATTTGTTATTTTGTTTGCGGTCAATTGGACCATTTAGCATTTTATCGCTTGCGTCGCCGAAGTGGAAAAGTACCATATTTATCGTATATAAGTTTTAGCCGAGCTGGCAGCCGAATGGTTAGCGCTCTTGCCTTCGGTTCAACAGCTCGTGGGTTCGAATCACACCTTGGGTATGGATGTTTGTAGTGGTTCGGAATCTACTTTAAACCGTAAGTCCCGGTCTAATTAGCCCTCGTGTGCAAAAAATGACCGTTGAGCGACAAACAAACCAAACCAATCTTATATAAGTTTATTAATGTGAACAAAACATTTTATATAACACATGCTTTAATTTGAAAACATTTTTATATGCATAGTAAAACTAAAATTGAGACTTTTCTCTCAATGTTTTACATAGAGAATCATCTGTTTAGATTTACATTGAATCATCACTAATTTGTGCTATTCCTTATGTTTCAGAAAACCAAAAAATTGTGCCCTCAGTGCAATATAATAACCGCAGCCAAAGATTTGCGCAGAATTTATCTATGATTGCAGTGAAATCCATCACTTTGAAGCTTAATGGTCGCTAGTCAGATTCTCCTTGTCTGCAATTATCGCTGCTCTCTCTCTCCCTGTTCACTTGTGTTGTCGCGATTCTCACAGCTGTGATTGAAGATGGAAAATATGCTTTGACCATCTCGCATTACGATAAAAAGTGATAGTTTATATTTTACGATATATTTGCCATTGTTTCTTTAGTAACACAAAACGATTTTATAACAGTCAAGGACATTTCTCTTTGAAAGCGTGTTTTGAGTAACTTGGCAAAGTCTGAATTTCAAGTTTGAATCCATGTTGCTTCTATACATCAAGATCAAAATTCTGTAATACATTTTTATTAGATTATTTTTAAGCCTTAAAAACATTTTCAGCATTTTTGTTTTGTTTAAATCTTAGAAAAGTATTAATAATGTGTATAATTCTGAAATACTTAAGATCATTGTTTTTATGAATCGATGAAATGTGTCTCTGATATAACTCGAAAAAAAAGTTCTTGCAACCAAATACTTCTAGTTTTAAAACAAGTATCTACTTGTTTTCTATTTTTGGAATAAATTATAATTTACAAATTATAAGGAATTAATCTTTAATTCATTATATTTTCAAATTCAATCTTTAAATGTGAAAATATGAGTGAATATCCTTGTATACAATTTAGATTTTCAATTTCTGTTTCTATCAAACGTGAAAAATGATCGTTGAATGATGAACAAACAATCTATTAAATGTGTTTAAATCAGCAGCTCAAGTTTTAAAAGTTACGTGACAAACATCAGCTCACATTGATTAACATTTTAATATACAGATGGTTATCAAAATAATGTAAACATACCTTAGATTAATAAAAATCCTTTATTACTCTGAAAATCGTCTACAATTTGGATTCGCCAAGGAATTGATTCATACAAGTGCTGAATAGTGTTTAGAGGAATATTATACCATTCTTCATGGCGATGTTATTAAAATCTTGAGTGAGGTAATAGTAAAGAGCATATATTCCGTATTAAATGCTCTAAAATAGACTATACTACTTTAATTATATTCAGGTCGAGTGACTAAGGGCCTAGGTAGTTGATTAGCTTCATCCTCGTGTTCACCAAACCCTGATCGGACAAGTCTTGCTGCATGGATTGGAAAATCATATCATCCTGTAAAATTCAATCTCCTGCAAAAAACGGCTATTACTTCAGAAGATAAACCTGTTCTACTAAAATTTTTTAAAGTTTTCACCAGTGATCTTTCCTTTCAATGTAAAAACTAGTTGATAATCGGAAGGTAGTGAGTTTGAATCCCGGCTTAAACGAAGATCAGTCGTGTTCACTATATAATGGTGGCTGGGGCACGTTAAAACTGGGTCATGGTCGCAATGTCTTCCAAGTGAAATGATACCTCTGGAGATAGCAGGCCAAGTATTGTGGGTCTTCTGCTTGGTCCCTGCTTCATAATCATGAAGACTCCTCTACTCGACTACTTCTATCTAACTGCTAGAGCCCAACTAAAGGTACTGGGAAGAGCATAAGTACTGGTACTGGGTGCAATAAGTGAGAAAATCATTCATTTCAGCCCAAAATAAAAAAAAATTGATTGCATTGGTATCGAGAAAGAAGACACTGGATATTATTAGAATGGGAATAGGTTATGCTGTAGGAATACAAAATTTGAATACACTAGCACGAGATGGATCCTCACTATCAAATACAAATTGACGTTAAACACATTCTTCTTGAGGCTATCCTTCATTAAAATGATACAAAATTATGCCATAAAATATTTTCTTTCCCTTTTCTTCTGCCGAATATTGATTTTATGATAAACTATTTGCAAGTGGCCAGTGAAAGATCGTCTATTAACCTAAAGTAGGTGTTACATTTAAATTTGATCTTTAACTTTTTTCTTCCTTTTCTTGTCTAACTTCATCTCAAAAATTTCAAAGTGACTCTACTATTTTGAGGTTATTGTTAACTGAATTCGTCATGTTATTATATTAATTCTTGTATAACTTAAAACGTTGACTTTACTAAAAAAAATCTTTGTAACTTACAAGTAACATTTTCAATGAAAGTTTAAAATATCAAGACTTTAGATGTTTCAGTCAAACTTGCTCAAACGAGACGGATTCCATCAACTTTGCCTCTGAAAAATCTGAGGTTCGACATTTAACGCTTTTGAAAAAATTTAAGAATTTCAGTTTCACTTACCACAGAATATACACATTTCTATTTATATAAAAATGGGTATTATTATTAAATTTTAATGCTTATGAAGCAAGTTGAAAAATGTCAATTTTATTCAGGAGTGTTTTTATTTTGATAACCAACTGCACTAAGCAATATGACTTAAGCACATCAATTTGAGAGAAAGACATGTATAATATTTTTTGCTTAGTCAGAGTTCAAAGTATATGTATAGAAGTAAGTTTCTTATGAAAAAGAATAATTTTCTAAAGAACAATAGTTATAACAATAAAGAACAAGAATTATATAAAAGGTACTTTTTATTTAAGCTTGCTATTAGATTTTTTTTTTTTTTGAAAATTTGAATTTATTTTAAATGTAATTGTTATAATAAAATTTAGAAGCTGGAATATTTTTTTCTGAATATTAAGCAGTACAGTTTCAATATTTATTTTATTATTATTTTTTTTTTGAATTTTTAAAGAATTTGAAACATTTTTCTTTTAAATTTTTAAGCATAAAATTACGCTTGAATATTTTTTTTAAATATTAATTTTTTTTAAAACAAAGGTGTGCTCACTCAGTAAATATTTCAACACACTCATGAAATTCAGGTCGTGTCATGTGCTTAAGATAAGAATGACATAATTAGATAAGAAGTGCTATTCTAGTTAAATTTTTGCGACAAAACACT
This sequence comes from Latrodectus hesperus, assembly GCA_037975125.1. Lineage (NCBI taxonomy): Eukaryota > Metazoa > Arthropoda > Arachnida > Araneae > Theridiidae > Latrodectus > Latrodectus hesperus. Next base: position 56,479,220 of record CM075858.1, read on the forward strand.
AATTCAACATTAAAGTTAGCTTTTTTTGTTATGTAAATCAATTTAGAATAATTGAAATTGAGCGTCTTTTTTTACAAATCGATAGAGACTGTAAACTAATATATCCGGCGTTATCCTGTTGGAAAATGACATTAGAATGTTTAATGGGAATATCTTCGCTGTTTAAAAGATGACTTGGTGCAAAAAGAAATTACACTTGATCATTACTCTAGAAATAACTAAAATCTGATCTCAAGACTTAAATCTAATTCTTCAATATACAGTGATGCTGTGTTACATGAATTCCTTGCAGAATTTTGTGTAATACCAAATTAATATTATGCGATACAATCAATTGCTGCGTTCTTTAAATAATTCTTTAAAATGCAACGTCAAAAGTCCGATAATTTTTTAAATCGGAATCAGTTTTCATCAGAAGAGTTTCATAGATTTTTAAATTTTAATAAATTAAATTTCTTTTAGCTATTAGTGTTTTTTTTATCTAAAAATTGACAGGAATGAAAAATTTTAAAAAATGTTTCTAATTAGAGACGCTTTATAAATATTAATAATCAAAACTCTTACATTTATGTGTTCAAAATTAATTTTAAAATTTATTCACAGCTTTTAAGTTTTAAGAATTTGAAAGTTTCTTCGACATTCTGAGAAAAAAAAATATTTAGTCTCTTTTGTTTCACTTTATAATTAAAAATATAGATTTTTAAAAAATAATTTTTTCAATGACTTGTATGTTTATAACTTCTTTATTTAATAATTTTTGTAAATTTTTTAAGATTTGTATGACATGGTATTTATGAATGTATTAAATACTTGACTATTGTTAAGCTCTTGCGATTTCTCGTATTAGTTATTTTCTGAATATGAGACATATGTTGACTAATGAACTCCTTGCCTTTGATTAAGAGCCCCATCTAGCGGGTAAAAGTGTGTACATACTAATTAAATTATTTATTACAATTTGATTCGTTGTCTAAGCTCGGAAATATATGCATATGTAAGAATGGAGTAAATTCATCACTTTCAATTGCGTTAATGTATCACATGGCACTAACTATGGTATACCTTTTATGAGGAAATATTTTTAAAAAAAATGCGATTATTTACCTTTTTCTCTTTAATTAAATTATTTTTATTTTGTTATGATTTGGAAATCATTTCAAATCTGGAATTTTAAAATAAAATTGTTTAGTAAGCTGAAATTAATTTAATGCAACAAACTTGATTTCTTCAAAGTTTGAGAAATAATTTAAGAAATTCTCTCTATTGGTCAAAAACTTTTAGTACTAATCATTTTCTGTTATATAATTATTATATTTTATATAATATGAAAATATATATATATATCTTAATTATAATTTTTCTTATTGCTTCTATTAATACTTCAAGTAAAATGCCGGTTATTCGTTATTTTTTCGCAAGAAAAAGTGTATTTGTTCAAGAAACAAACTAGCAAATTGCTTTCAGCTATGTGACTTCAATGTCACAAATTTCATTCAAATTAAGTCACAGCAGAGAAAGTGAATTTGTTAATAATTTTTTGATATTTTCCTGAAGACTTATTTGTGAAACTGTAATTTATTTTCATTATCTTTGCTCTTTTTATTTTTTGTATATGAAAAGTACATGTAAATTTAATGAAAATTTTAAGTAAGTAGCATACAGGATAGTTGTGTAAATTACATCATAGGAATTTATTCATGAAGCAAATACGAACATCAGAAAAAATAAAATTGCAAATTGTTTTTTCCCTTTTTAATAATTCAATTTTATATTACATTAAAAATATTCAGTAATTTAATAGTATATTTAATTTTTTTTTGAAAAAATTAAAAGTAATTGATCGCATTTTAATTTAAAATGTGCCAATCGCAATCAACGGGCTTATTTTATGAAACTTGTACTTATTCTTGAAGCAAATTCATGAATAAATATCAAAAGAAAATGTATTCTCAGCAGGAATTATTTTTTTTGTTAATAATTCAACTGTACATTAAAGGAAGGAAAAAAAAAAAAACGAAAATACTTAGTAAGTTCTTGCATTTTTTTCATTGATAATGACGTCAAAATTGACTTATATTAAATATAAAATGTCCATATAAATTACAATAGAGATAATTATTCATGAAGCAATTCTATTCGATGATTTTCATGAATAAATTGAGATACCTCTTATAGCAAGAGAGAAACTGTTTTTTTTTTCTTGTTAATAACACGACTGTATATTGAAAAGGCTGCTATTACATGGAAATGAGAAGTATGTATGTGTTATATATATATGTTGTTGTCCATGTTAGAAAAAATCAGCCGAGATAAAATTGTTACATTGTTTTTAAATTTGAATTGTATAGTTGTATGCATAGTCAGTAGCCCTTTGTAAAAATAACCCCTACTGCTTCTTTACTTTGTTAGAGTTTGAAAATGTTTTTCTTTGTGCCAAATTATATATAAATAACATTGGGCATTGAATTTGTTGTGTGTATAAGGTAAATAAAAATTAAATGTGTGAAAATTTTTTTGTCTTATTTCTATTTCGTCAATTTATCACACTTTTATGTTTCATTTTTGGGATACTTACAAGAGTGAAAATGCATTTAATTAACAATAACATCACAGAATCAATTTTCTCAGTATTTTAGTTTAGATAGTTTAAAATAAATTTTAAATTTTATAAGACTACTTTTAATTTTCATCATTAAATTATGTGTTTTTTATTGTGTTATATTAGAAAAATAAATTTGATTAAAATATACAAGCTGCAGATGAAAACGATTTTCATAAAAAGTAAACGTGAACGAAATTCGAAATTCTTTTGTAAATAAAATGATGAAAAAAAGCATAGATGAATAATTCAAGAATGAAAATTCAATTTTAAATGCAACCTAGTAGAACATTCGATAAGTTTCGATTTTTTAATTAAAACATGGTAAATTTTTACGTATAGTAGATGAGTTTGAAGTATAATATCCATTTACAAAAAAGCTGATATAAACAATTTTAAAATATTAATATTTTAATGTATGCAATTGAGTGTGTGTGTTAATATTACAGGCTATAATTATATATACACTTAATCACATGCATGTTAACATAATATTGCTAATATATGAAATTTCAAAAAAATTAAATTATTGGAAATCCCTTTGAACAATAGGGGGATGTTGCTAAAGATTTTTTACGTGGGCGCTTGCAAGGGTTAGCTCTTTGAAGCCTTACACCTCTTCTCGGGACGTGAACACAGTCCACTTTTTGAAAAAAGTTCGTTGGGTAGATAATAATTGAACAAATATTGAAAAAGAAAATTTTGCGACTTTTCAAACATTAGCTTCTCATAATGCATGATCGGTTTCAATCTCATAACGCTGAAGTAAAATAATTTTAATAAAAAATATATTTTAATGATCTTTTTTAAATATTTACAATATATTTTAAGAACAGGATATTTTTAATTCTGTTCTTAATATATATATTGTAATGATAAAAAAGTGATTTCAAAACAGATTCCTCGATTTCTTAAAGAGCGTAAATTATTAGCCTTCGCATTAGAATATTAGTATAAGAAAGTATCACTAAGACTAAACTCTAGCGCCCTCTAGCTTATTTTTGGTAAACTGACTTATTACAGGAATTTTGTATTAGGAGCCAACCAGTTGCTAAAATGATTGAAACAATAATTCATAAAAAAAAATCGGTAATTCGTTTTATTGAGTTTACAATAAATGCTTTACAGTCTCATAATCCTTATGAAAAGTGTTTATGAAAAAACTTATAAAATATTAAATTAATTTATCCCATAAAATAATGCAAAGTAATATCAAGATACTGATATTTTGTATGTAACTCAATACATAAAATGGACAAGTAATACGCAGCACAATCTGAGATGATGGAAAGTACTGTGTTGATATGCAGAAAAGCTGATGATGCCATCTAGTGTATTTTTGATTTACTAATTAATTATAAAAATTTAACAATATTACGCTCAAATAATTTTGTTATTAACCATTGTCATTAAATTCCTTTGCTTATAACCACTTAAGAAATTGATCGTGAACCGATTATTTGTTTTATTGGATTAACAGCACTGGAAGCATCATAAGCTTTTAGCTTCTATAACAACTATTTTTTTTAAAAAAATCAATGAAAATTATATCTGTTTATCATAGAAAAATGATGAAAAGCAACACAATATGTACGTGGAGCTTTTACATGCAGCTTAGGTGATGGAAAAATAAGATCCTGGCACCATCTATAGTATTTTAGACGAACTAATTTTCAATAAGATTTTGACCACCATAGAAACATGATTATAATTGAAAAATTCAGAAAATGGAAATTTAGCTGCATCTCTTCCAATGGTATTTTATTTCTCCCACATATTTAAATTGTGTATCGCTTGAATTTTTGTGAAGATATTTACATATACAAGGGTTGAAATTAATACTATGATAAGCAATATAAACTATTTTATTCGCAAACAAAATCTTAAAATGTCGGACTTTATATTTAATTCCATAATAACTGCAAGTCTAGAGAAATTTTTATAATACAAATCACAAATCTAATTTGAAGCATCAACAAATTTTACGTTTTAAATACCAATATGCTTTTATTTATTGATATACCAATTAATGAAAGCGTTCAGTTTCAATCCGGATAAAACATTTCAAACTTCTAGCACTGCTATTATCGATTTTGTTTGGTTTAGTTTATAGAATTAAGCTTGTTAATATAATTAAATGTCTATATTATACATAATTAAAATCTGAGCAAATCACTGTTTTTTTTAATTTAATTTTTCAAAGTGATTTTAGAACTGATATGATTTAGGAAACAAGTGACACTTGAGTGTCGCTTGTTTCCAGGTGACAACTGGGCTGACTGCCTGCAAAAGCATGTGCATCGAATAGGTGTAATGGACTCTGCTGGTTGTCCATTGTGCAATCATGGTGATATATGTGCCGCTCACCTCAAGAACTGCCCTGAAATTTTAAAGTTTATGACTGACAACTCTTTTGAGGCTACTAAAGGACTTTATTCTTGTTTTTATACTTGTTCATCTTTTCATTGGGCTGCTCGTCGATTGATGGCAGAAATGCCAAAGACGATCGTAAAGTTTATAAAAAAAAAAAAAAAAATCCACCCCTTGAAGTTCTTAAATGTGTAAATCCTAGTAGCCGGGCATTATAAAACAACACAATAGCATCTTTAATGAGTTTTTTTTACTTGAGATTCTTTTATTTAAAAATTCATGGTACGTTACATTCAGTAATAAGCAATCTCATCATTCAATTATTATAACCATTTTTTTATTAAGTAATACGATTTCTATAGTAAATTTTTGTATTTTTTCACATCTTTATATGATTTAATATTCTGTTATAACCTTCTACTGTAACTGCTACTCGTTTATGTTCCATTTTTTAATGGAACAATCTGACAGTCGAATAATTAGCATTATGGCTTTCGGTACTACACGTCCAAGCTGAAACGAATTTATAAACCGAATATTTGTAATCATTTGAAATTTATTTCAAAATGTTGGGCTCCAGTTAAATTAGTTATAGAGTGCAAAAATTAGCTATAGAACAATACCCAAAGTAAAGATGAAATGTAAATAGAAGCGATTCTAAATCTCAAATTTCTCAAGTAAAAGATTTCACTAAATTACAAAATGTCGCATTTACCATACTTCTGGGTATTTTGATAGTGAAGCTGTGAGAAGATGATAAATTCACTAATGATAGCGAGAGGTTCATAATGAGAGATATATGCGCTTTTCTAAGTGAAAGATGCAAAATTATGTCCTCTCTACAAGAGATAAATATTCGATATCAAACATTGAAAAAAGCCAGTTTTTTGTGAGGCAAATGAACTTACTTGGAGGTTATTTTCAAAGAAAACATTTTGAAGACAATAGGCGCTTATTTTCGTGTTTCCAAAATCTGAAAAACATTCAAGTATTTTTTCTGACAAAAATGCCTGCAGAAAAGTAACATCTCATAACCTAGTGTCGGGTTCGTGCCTTGGGATATGAAAAGCCCTGGACTTGATCTCGGCTTCTGTTAAAGAGCCTAAGGTAATGCATGAATTTCTGTTATTTTTTTACACTTATTTTGAAGTGAATACTTTTACATTCTAATGCCTACCACATTAACTGCCTTTTCAGAGGACTCTAATAGTGGTTCCTATTGACAAGTCACAAGGGAGAAAACCTGGAAAACTTCCAATCTTTGATCGAGATAGACATGCATGCAAAAGGCGAAAACATTCCTGTTACTTAAGAGTGCTTGGAATCAACATCAGGATCTTCTCCTCCCAAAAGCTTTGTCTTGTTACTAGGCCAGAATGAACCCGACATGGATGGTTCGATATCTCGTAGAAGAAACATTAACGTCTTAAGGACTTTATAAGACAGTTTAATGCCGTAAATTGCACCACGTAAACTGGAGATCTTTTTCACAGATAAAAGCAGCGTTCATTTGTCGCCAATGAGGAAACTTGGTAAAACTTCGAAACACTCACACTGACAGATGTGTAAGCCAAAGGTAGAAGCACAACATCCAGTTGCCGTTTGTTCAACAATGGGTGGGCTCGAATTCAGAAACTTTTGCTCTGAAGAGTGTTGTCTCACCAATAGGTCATAATCAACTCAAGGTGAATGTTTGGGAGTTTTATTGATTTTCCCCTTGCGATACATTTATACAATCCTTTATCTTGTAGATAATATTTTCAGGTTGTATAAATGTTATTTATTAGGCTGTGTCCTACGTTGTGACAAACAGCTGCTATCCCTTATTCTATCATAGTTGCGATCGTTCCAAAGTTTGCTACTCTGAAGATGTGATTAGTTTCCCCAAATGTCAATTGATTGCCGATGCGTTTTCCTTTACTTATTTGAAAGAATGGTTCTGGGCCGTGGTAGCCTAGTGGTTAAGGCATCGGCCTTCCGTCCGGAAGGGCTGGGTTTGATTCCCAATGCCACCAAAGACCCACCGAGTACATGCGATATACGCCGAGCTGGCAGCAGAATGGTTAGCGCTCTTGCCTTCGATTCAACAGTTCGTGGGTTCGAATCCCACCTTGGGCATGGATGTTTGTAGTGGTTCGGAATCCACTTTAAGCCGTAGGTCTAGGTCTAATTAGCCCTCGTGTGCAAAAAATGACCGTTGAGAGACAAACAAACCAACATGTGATATACGCGCTCGTTAAATCTGTGGAATCGAAAGTCCTGTGGTCGGTCGTTGAGCAGTTATCATGGGTGCAATGGTTTGGAGAAAATGTACTCTCCCTTCAGATCAATGCCAAAATTGAGGGAGTAGATCCTCTGGTGCTGCCATCTATCGGAGGATTTGAAGAGCAAAAGTTGAAGTTTCATCTTCATGGTGCTCTGATTAAACGAAAGACGCCCCCAATTGACTTAAATTCGCATAGCCGAGGCATAACGAGCTTGGTTTGTACAGGTGTCATAAGTAACAACAACAAAACATAACAAGAATGGTTCCCATTAAATTTCCTTGTTTTCTCCTTCATAACCGTAAGTATTAACCAGTATTTATGGAAAGTTATCCCGAATGTTAAAAAGGGTTGAGTGTTAAAATCTTTACAACAGAAAGTAGCCATTAGGTTATTTGCTATGTGGTGGTATATAATAATAATGAAATTAATAAAAAAAGTAATAATTAATCCAAATGTTCTATATCTATAATAATGATTTCTATACAAACCAGTTGTATTTCTCCGAAATAAACATATTACTCCGAGCTCTAAACAAAAATTTAAGATTTTACGGAAGAAAACATGAATTTTAAAAATACTCTCAACCCAATCCATCATCGATAACAATTTAGCAGCAGTAAAAAGTTATTATAAGTCAGATGAAGGCGCTTAAAAATCGATATATTTTAAAACTGTCGACCGCAACGCACATCTACGCGCCATTACACTTCTCGCTCAAATTCCAGAGGACCCTTCTCCCTCCACCCTCCCAGTGAAAGTTCGCGGTTCACAGTTGAGATGGGGGGGGGGAAGTTATGAAAACAGTCTAGAAAACAGTGTCATAAAAGGGTGCTGAATTTTAAACAAGTTATTCCGGGCGTTTTGCCGCCTGATAAATGCGTTTTAAAGCGAGCTCCGATTACGGTAACTGAAAAGAAGTGAAAAGAGATATGTTACTGGGGTTAATGTTAGGTTTTGAGTTGCATCAATTAGCCATTTCTCGTGACAAAAATGTAATTAAAATCCTCATATCGATTAAGAAAAGTTAGAAATTATTAGAAAACTAAAATAAAAAGATTCGATTTTTGAAGTGAGTCTTAATGGCTGTTAAAAGCTCACTATGGTCAGAAAATGAGACTAAAATAGCAAAAATTTAAATGTATTTAATTCAGATGATTTGAAACACGTGGACTGTAGATTATAAGAAATATAAACTGTGTTTGCTTTTCTGAATTATTAATTTTTAATTCTTTAACTGTGTTTGACAAAGTCACCACAGTTGGCAGAAAAATTAATTATTTTTCAGTCTCAAATAGCAACAATGCTGAATTATTGCATATTAAAATATGTGTAAAATAAAATTTACAATAATATATGTTGTGAAAAAGGCTCATGTGCATCTGAACAATTGTGCAGAGTACACAAGTGTACATGCACTTGTAGTTGCATCAATATGCTTCTTTGTACCTAGCCCAGAATTGGGCTCTAACTATCAAGTGAAACCATCCGGGTGGAAGCCTTCGTAATTTAGAAGTAGGGAACAAGTAGAAGACTTCTAAATATTTAACCTATTGTGCACTTATGGTAGGACAGCGCTTTTCAAAGCGAAAGGTCACAAGTTGGATCCCAGCTACTGTTAAAGAATGGAATATCAATGCTTTCACTTCTACCATTTGGTTGTACGCATGTTGAGAGATGGATTCTTGGGAGTTTTCCCACCTGTTGCACGTGCATATGGCCCACTATCTGAGAAAAGTTCTAACGGAAGACAATTTAAGGGGTCAATCTGAAAAGTATCTTACAGCAGCCTTAAGCTGTTAATTGTCCCCTACGCTGAGTAAAATATATTTAGTTCTTAATTGAGATAACCATACACACCACACCTGGAGCATATAGGCAAAGGATGCATAGAACTGAACGTAATAAAGATAAGTGCAATAATTTCCTTTTAAAGAAAAAAAAAAGCCTTCTTTAGAAAAATTACTAGATTTTTGTTGAAAATGCCTTGAAAGTTAAAATTGCATAAAAAAAGTCGCCAAAACATCATATTGCTTTGTACACACACTATAAACGAAAATCATAATCGAAATCTTATAATATGGGTTACTATCATTTATGAAAAACGCAGAAAATGTGAATGATTCAGCTAAAAGTGATAAGTAAGAAATATTGAAAATATACTATTATGTACTCATTCGAAACAATCTGCATGCCTTACACGCTTTTAATGTTAAAAAGAATATAACAACAACATATAATATGAAGGAAAAAAGAAAATTTTATTCTTGTGTGTGTGAGTTAATAAAAAGGATTATAATGAATTTAACATCTTCCAAAATCTGCTAGGTCATCAACGATTTTACTAGTTCAGATTTCGGATAGCAGAGAATATTCCTATTGGCTAGAGATCATCACGTACTTCTGTTCACAATCTCTTTTTCTGAATTTTGAAAATGTCTTCAAATGATATTAAACTTCTGAATTCCGATATCATTGGAAGATATTTTAATACTCATTTTTTAAACCACAGTAAAATAAATTCACATTTTTTAAATATACGTAATAATTACATCTAAAAGAAAATACCACATTGCTAAAATATTAATTTTAAGCACATTTGCACGATAGCAATTTTTTGAAAATTAAACTATTTTTGTATTATTTAAGTAGTAATGCAAAATTCTTCAAAACATATAATAGAAAATACACAAAGAATGAAATAAATAGGTACTGTGTGAAATAGGCGCAAAATAGTGAAATAAATACCAATTTTAAGTTGAAATAATGCAGTGGTATTCAAAGTCATATATAACGAAGGATAAAAAATTTCTAATAATTAATTAAAATTGCTTATAAAGTTGCTCTTGGGCACAAAAACGTATTTTGGAGGTTTTTTAAAGTATATCGTGAATGTTAAGTAGTTCTAAGAATCAACATAGCCATAATACATAGCAAAATTTTCCTATGCATGAAGTGAGAGAATAAATAGATAATCATTATAAATATTAACTCCAGGTCGCGTGATATATAGTAATGGTCTTCAAGAAATATAACGAAAAATAAATGCCTCTTAAAACATCAATTAGAAGTAACAAATAGCGTCTTATTTCCAGTCATACAAATGAAGAATAAATTGTTTTTTATAAGTTTTATATAAAATTTAATGTTTTGCAGAACATTTTATTCACATAGCGTGAAAGACGGGTAGTTTTAAAACACCAAATAAACTACGGTATTCAGCAAAATTCTTCAAGTCATAAAACGGCACGAAGAATTTGAATGATTTTAGGAGAGTGTAATAAGAAAATAAATCAAAATATATAATTATGTGTACTTCTTGCAATACACTATTATTAACAGTAAAATGACAATAGTACCCAGAAAACACTAAGTATTCTAACATTTGGTAGTAAAATAATATATAGTGAAATTATAAAGATAAAGTTTTGTTGCTCATGCTTAATGAATCAAATGATTAACTTTCCTTTAAGGCGAATTAAGTGCACTCATTCTTCAAAGAAATGGTCAATGGTTCAGTAGTTCCCAACTAGCATAAGTCAACGGCACACAATTTGAATTTTATTGAAGTGCCAAAGTTCTGCATTATTCAACACAGCACTCCCACTTTTTGGAAATTTCCAATTTAGAGTAAGAAAAAAAAGCTTTCCTTTTTTCCCTTCCTAAAAACCAAGTGGTTATATATATAAAAAAGTCCATATATATATTCCCCTACTTTCCTGCCGGTATTGGGTTCTTCCCGAAAGTCCAAAAATCAGAGCTCGATGGGGGTGGAAGAGAAGGGTGGGGTCATACGTCAAAACTGCAACCGCGACCGTCGAGTGACAGGACTCATATTACTTACCTTCTCGTTTATGTCAAACGAGTTTTGTCGTTTCTGCTGAGGCAAGGGCAATGTTATAAATTACGTTTCCAACGCCCGGAACCCTCCATTTCCCTTCCGTCCCCTTCTCTACAGTGCAGAAGAGAGAGAATTTTGAGTTTTCATCGCTTTTCATAAGGCGGAAGTGAGAAGTGTTTTAAAAGTGCTGCCCAGAAAGGGAGGGGGCTGTAAAAAGGTTTTTCCTAGTCCGGCCACGTGTGATTCAAGCGTTTTTAAGTATTGAATGACGAAATATTCGAAGTTTGTGAAAAGGGAATGGCTAGAGTGTGGATGTGTCTTCTTTACAATAAGTTCTTTCATTGGGTTGACTTGATAGCAAGCTGGCTTCGAAAAGAGATTTTTTAGTGGAGCTTAGACAGCAGACAACATTTTTTAATGAATTTATCATAGACTAATATAAGGAAGTAGTTTTTTTTAAGGAATTCCATTGAAAAAAACATCTTTTAAAAGAGTTTTCATTTATTAGTTCTTTTTAGCCCATACTGCCATTAAAGTGCTGCTAAAATTAAATGGACTGTTTTGTACTGTTGAAAAAAGATATCGTTTTTGTGTTCTGAAGGTATTAGGCTGGATACCTATATTGTCGAAAGAAATAGTGGCGAGCAAGTCTATTCACATTTAATGTTCCTTGAGGTCTAAAATCTTTCTCTGCTACATGCCAAGGAATAGAAGGTGTCAGATTTGGCACCCATTTTGTTCTGGGGAAACAATAGCTTAGTGTGGAGTGATATCAGTCAAAATGTCAGGTTGATAATAGGTTCGGTACTTAACGTCGTTTAACACAATGTCGTGTTGAGAAGTCTGTGTACACTAAAAATTGCGTAGCATTCTTACAAATTCCTGCAATTGTGGACATAACGCAATGTGGGAGAAAAGGAATTTAAAAATACCACCTTTATATGGGTATGGGCTAGATTTTATGATAAAAAAGGTGCATAATCGTCTTATTAAATGGGAAAATCGCATTTAAGAGATATTTGAATAACATCAATAAATGTATAATACATTTTGAGGGAGTACTTTAAAGGCTTATAACAAATCTTTGCAACTGTGATAATCATAATTTTTTGAAGTTTTTGTTTGATTTTCTACATATGGTTGATAAAAAATATGTAAAATTATTTCGTTATTAGATTACCTTTTTTAGTCTTTTTAATCAGTTTAAGAATTTCCGATCCAAAATATCCTGATCTGGAATCTCAAGCATTAACACATGTGTGTCTTCAGTTAAATACAGTGAGTGTAAAAAGTATTCGTACAGTACGACTAATGATTTAAAAAAGATCCATTCATAAAAATTATAAACATAAATTCCATTTTAATTACTAATAAATACATAATAGAACATATTTTCACTAGTTTCATGTGAAATTTACAGAAAAATAATTTTATACATGAATAAATATTTACAAAACTATAACAATCTAACATCTTGTTGTGTAAAAAGTATTCGTACACTAAAAGAAATGCAAATTTTTTTGTTATATTTTGTGATTGGTTTAGCCATTAATATGTAGTTAATTGACGTTATCTTGTAAGTTACTTAAAAGATTCTTCAGTGGAAATTTTAATGTAGTGAGAAACTAGAAATTCTATAATGGGTCGTAAACGTAAAGCTGCAAGTGTTTCCGAAAGAGAACTGATTTTAAAGCTCCGTAAAAATGGTAAATTGTACAATAAGTTTTCTGATCTGGTTGGTAGACCCCGTTCAATTGTGCAGTCAATCATAGAAACGTTTGCTGCCACTCTAACGGTTCAAAACAGCTCTCGAACTGGGCGACCATGTCTATTGACATCATCTGACAGACGGTTTCTGGTTCGTTCATTAAAGAAGGATCCCAAAATAAGGGCTCCTACATTAACATCAGAACAGAAGAACATGGGAACAGCAGTCTCCGAAAGTACTGTTCGAAATACATGCAGAAATGAAGGTTTCCATGGCCATGTTGCGAGACGAAAATTCTTTGTTAGTGAGAAGAATCGGAAACTGCGATTGTCTTTCGCCAAGCAATACGTTATGAAAGTCCAGATTATTGGAAAAAGGTTATCTTTACAGACGAAAGTAAATACAACATATTTGGATCGGATGGGAGACGAATGATATGGAGAAAGCGCAATACAGAAATGCATCCTATGAATTTATTGCCAACAGTGAAACATGGTTGTGGAAGTCTGCTTGTTTGGGGGTGTATGAATGCTTCTGGGGTGGGCAAATTAGTCTTTATTAAAAGCATTAGGAATCATCAACTTTATATTGACATTTTAAACAATAATTTAGGACCTAGTGCAACAAAAATGGCTTGAATGGTGATTACGTTTTCATGCATGATAACGACTCCAAGCACACAGCCCTAAACACAAGGCTTTGGATACTATATAATACCCAAAAGTTCATGAAACTTTCGCCTCAATCGCCTGACCTCAACCCCATCGAGAATTTATGGGACGTTCTTGATAAAAATATTAGATCCAGACAAATTTCTAATAAAAGTGATTTAGAATCAGCTCTTAATCAAGAATGGGACGCCATACCTAGCTCAATAACAGCAAAATTGGTGGAATCGATGCCAAAGAGACTCAAGGCAGTTATTCGAACTAAAGGATATCCTACAAGGTATTAACTGTAATATTATGATTGTGTTAGCCAATATATGCCTGATGTACGAATACTTTTTACACCACAAGATGTTGGAGTGTTTCAGTTTTGTAAATATTTATTCGTGTATAAAATTATTTTTTGTAAATTACACATGAAACTAGTGAAAATATGTTCTTTTATATATTTTTAATTAATTAAAACGGAATTTATATTTATAATTTTTATAAACGGATCTCTTTTAAATCAATTCTCGTACTGTACGAATACTTTTTACACTCACTGTAATTCATTACTTCAATTCCCGCTGATTTTTCAATAGATGGAGTTCACTTTAAATCTCTTTCCAAAAATTTTTAATTAAAATGACCAGACAACAACAAACCACATCAATAAAAATGCCAGAAGAAATGTATTATATATCTTTTTTACATTTTTTTTATTCAGAAGAACTTCTTAATATCACATCAAAAAGCTTTTCATTTTAAAATATTTTCTTATTACTGCCAAATTAATCTATATTTAAGAATAATTTAGGTTTGACTATTTCCTTTCTAAATAATTATAAATATGACTTTTTTTTGCTTTAAGCTCAATTATTAGATTTTTAGAATTTTGATCAACAATCGAAACAAAACGTGAGTCAAATTTGGTTTTCCATAAAATACTCAGCATAGAGCTTTTAACAAAACGAACTGCAAATTATTTACAGGCGAATACTCTGTTTTCGCATCAATTATTTCTATCACAAATGTTTTGTGACCAACAGTAATTATCTGCAACATATCCACTCATTAATTTTTACATAAGTATACTGTAATAATTTGAGGTTGTTTTAAGATTCAAAAAATAAAAAAAAAATTTCTGTTGCATTATTTTTTAAAAAAGAAAAATTGATTGAGTATATTGTATCTCCGGTTTCATTTTTTAAAAATTTAAATTTTTTAATCCTATAAAAGATATTTGTGTGCAATCATTTACTTATCCACAAAGCTTTCAATTTTAGTCTGACGAAGCCTTAAATTTCCTCTATGTGTCTTTCTTATGCCTGGGTTTTCATTGATCTATTATAATGACGTATAACTGAGCGATAATTATAACAACCAATGAAAATTGACTAAATAATTTTTTAAGTACATCATGAGATAAATTACTTTTAAGCCCTCTAATTAAAGGAAATAATTTTTTTCACACAGAGATTATTAAATCAACAAAATATCTTCAAACTTATTTAATATTCATGTCATAATTTTTTCTCTCTATTCTTAAAACTTTTTTCTTCGCGTGATATTATTTCACAAGAAGGTTTTCGAACGTTAAAAATAAAATGGGATCTTTCAATAAAATCTGCATTTTGACCTTTTCCTCTTGAATAGTTCCGCCCGTTATTATAAGGCCGATGTCTTTCTTTTTACATCGAGATTTCTCTTTTAAAATGCAGAGACTTTGTCTTATCCTAACTTTTTTTATATCCTTCCACTATCGCTCTATCCACTGAAAACCTCAAGCGGGCAGAGAAAGAAGAGTGTAGGGTCCGTGTCATTCACAGGGGTGAGGGGGGTAACCTATGATCTTCAGCTTCATGTTTGATGCAAGGGGAGAAAAAGAGGGACGTTGCAATTTCGAGGGAAAAAATATAAAAAAATGAGAAAAATGAAAAAAAAAAGACTGAGAAATGTATTTGATATGAAGTGGGAGGAGGGAGAAGAGGGGGGATAGCAATTTCAAAAAGCTACACTCTCGTTTTCTGGTCAAAATGAAATGCATATGCACGTGACACTTGCATATATGCATGGCATTGCGTCATTCGGGCATGCTAAGTCTTGATGCCGCGTATAAGAGTCCAGACTTCGGAAAATTTCCTCAGGGGTCGTTTGCATATTTACTTGGGAACATAAATTTGATTTGAATTACAAAATTAAATAAATTCTAGAAATAAGTATCGAAGCATCAAATGAAATCCCATGGAAATATTGATTAAAATATCGATAAATTAATCTTTAGTATATATATATTACTTTATAAAAATAATAATGGAAATAATATATATTAAAAAATATATTACTAGAATGAGAAATTAATTAAGCTATGCAAACAAAATAGTAGCAAAATATATTAATATTTTGCTAGCATTGTTCCACTTTAATATTAATAAATATTAAATAAAAAATATTGTTAAAAGAGTAAAATTAGCTAAAATTTAATAACTATTGTTACTTTTTTATAAATGATATTTCGATTGGAACTTACAGTTTAAAATGAATTTTGAACTGTAAACATCGAAATGTGAAGTGGAAGTCAAATTTTTGAATGACAGCGGAACGCTTAGGTGATGTCTATCATTCAGTGGCACCTCAGCTGAGTGTCAATATACATTTATCAGTTTTTGTTTAATATTTCTATATGGTATGTATATTTCAATTTGCAGCTGTATTTAAAATTTTTAATATACAAGGGTGGAATGGATTGAGACACCCTGTATAAAATGGATTCCTCCAATCACAACAAACATTTATATCTGAGCTGGGACTCAAAAAAATGAAATATTGAATCGAAGATTGAATGACAACCATTCAGTTGCCACTTAGCATAGAGTGGGCGAAAGTTTGGTAAAGAAAACAAGAATCAATTTTACTGCTTAATTTTTGTTCGAAATAATGACAAATTTTCGATGACATTTAGTGACTCATATTTAATCACTAATTATTCCTCAGTTTAGACATTGCAAGGTATAAATAAAAAATATTTTATAAAACGAGTTGTGTAAATATACATGAAACTGCTTATGAGGAAGAAATTTTTTTGTGGTCTTGTACATATTATATATGTACTAAATATACTATATATACATATATACACTCATAAAACAATTCAAATTTCATTTTCCAATATTTTACAGTAAGATATTAAACAATAATGTGAAAAGCCAGTTTTTCAAAGTGGCTTAAAACATATATAATATCATCAATAATCGCATTGAATTATACTTGAAATTTAACATTTCCATAAATTTTATTTGCCATTTTTTTAATATGTTTTTTCATTTATTAAAATTAACTTTTACACCATTACATTTCAATGAGCATTTTTAGTTTAGCTTTATTTTATTTACTTTTTCATTTTTGGGAACTGCGAAAAGGATAACTTAACAATTTCTGTTGTAAGGCATTTAAAGATATGATGTACATTGCCTTCCAGAAGTTGTTGTTGCAACAAGCATACTCTACTGTACCTAGCCCAAAGTTGGTCTCTACCAAGCTTTCTGGAAATACTTTTTCATGAATAAATGAACCGATGCTCCCACATCACCACGAAGGCAAACTAAAAAACTCCTAATTGAGATGCATGTCAAAACGCAACGTCCTAAGATTTTTATCTTGACTGAAATCGAACTTAAAAATACCTATTACTCTAACACTCCAACCACTTAGATAGGTCGAGCTACTATTTATTGATTACATTATTTTAAATTGAAGTGGTATTGTTAAATAAAATAAATATGGAAATGCGCAGTTAAATCCTTTTTTGAGATACAGAAGGAACAATATTTGGAAATTTTTTTGTGATAGTTTCTATTATACGAGAAATCTTTTTTATTGGATTACAATTCTTTACGATCATTATATTTTAACTGATACAGTAGCAACGAAAGTTGAAACAGATTAGCTTAAATAACGTTAATAGATTCTTGCTATTGTTTTTGTCTGATCTTTTCTAGTGACTGAAGCTCAGTTCTCAAACACAGTAAACAACGTTGTAATAGTGAACCAAAGGCAAAGAAAGAGCGAGTCGAAAAATAAACTGGCTCTTTCTTCCGCGATACATATCACAACAATGTTGGGACATCGGACTTTGCGGAAGTTTTAGTAAACAGATGGTATCTTAGCATGGCATTCCTTGGTTGAGTAATATAGTC
Organism: Latrodectus hesperus; assembly: GCA_037975125.1. Taxonomy (NCBI): domain Eukaryota; kingdom Metazoa; phylum Arthropoda; class Arachnida; order Araneae; family Theridiidae; genus Latrodectus; species Latrodectus hesperus. The sequence continues at coordinate 56,496,848 of CM075858.1, forward strand.
CCAATACTTTCATTTATATAAAACTTCAGCGAGCAAATAAAAGTGGATTTAGAAAGTTTTAATGCATGCTCCATTAGAATATTTAAATAGAATTCTTTTTCATACATGTGAGAATGAGATCATAGTTAATCTGTGATTTTTTTGTCGATATAGATATCTATCTTGATATGAAACATAATGTTACTGTGTAAATTTCGAAAGCAGTTTTTACATTTTGTCTGGTCAAGACAAGGTGAGAAGGATCTGCAATCTAGAAATTCAGCCACATGTTCATTTGACTGAACACCATTCTCTAAAGATAGTGATTCTACCTCACTATATTATTATTAATTAGATGCAAACCTAGAAAAAAATGACTATGCTAGTGTGTGTAGTTTTAGACATCTACTACGGAATATCTTCCGATAGGAATTTTCCTACCTAGTGGATCATATGCATTCTCATTTTGAAATGAAAGAAACGCGGAAAATTTCAAATAACTGTTCCAACATACTTTCATGTAAATACGTAAAATTCAAAGTTCATCTCCCATTGGGGTCCACAGCTACTGGGATCTATCAATCCGTAGAAAATGCTACTACCATTGATATATCATAAGGAGATGAATATTATTCCTGTGCACGTGTCCACTATCCACGAAAAAGATCCACTATTCAGGAAAAAAATTTCCGGAAAGGAATGCCTCATTTTTATTAAATACCTTCGACCGGTAAGCTATCCACTACACGGTGTTAATTCAGGAAGTAGTTAAACATGGCCGTGTGTTATCTATAGTGTCCAAATCAACAACTAGCTTATAACAAAAATTCCCTGTGGTATTCAACTTCAGAGCATTAAATGATATTTAGACATCCATTGTGAAATGAATTTCAAGAGACCTTATTTTCAAGATATTGGTTCTTTTTCACACACATGTTGTCAAGAAAGTAACTCGTAAAAAATCTAGCCTACACCTCTATCAAACAATACGCGTACCTCCACTGTTTAACAGTTTCTACCATCGAACTTCGAACTTTTTTCCTCAAAGAGTGCAATCCTACCATAAGGCCATAGCAAACCCTCTCAACTATAAGTTGGTAGATTTAAATTTTAAGCATTAATTCTATTTTACATGTACTTAAGCATTTTGCAATTTTTCTTTTTATGTAAGTTAGAACAATTTACGGCAATATTTTTTGGACTGCCTTTTTCTGACGACTAAATCTGCTATACTTAGCTAAACAGTCTAAGTAATTTTTAAATCTGGTAAAGTAAGGAAGTTGGCATATTTATCTCTACAACTTTACCAACAGAGGAATACTATATTTCACATTATATTATCAATATTATATTTTACGCAGATTTTTTAACGGAGCATATGTTTATAAACATTTGAAAATTCCTCTCGTGGGTATTGTATCGTAGATTTTGAGAAAGGCTTCACAAAACTCCTGTGCTACGTCATTGTTTATTATGCCACTCTAAAAGATCTCAAATAGATGCTCTTTGTATATTCTTTTGAGATAGTATTCTTTCGAAGGTATTTAGTAAAGAATAGAAAGATAGTATTCTTTGTGTAACATATGCATTATTCGTATTTTACAAAGATAATGTAGAACTAGCATATAAAAAGGCTAATACACTCTTCTATAGATGAAGATTAGTGTACCTACACATAATATAGAATGTAAAATTGATAATTAAAAGCTAGTTTATTCCCGTAAGAGTTTTGCTTAAGGAATCTAATTAAAATATTGGTACATTAACCAGTATTTTATATCAGTTGACTACATATAGATAGGATACTATACTTAACATTTTGAAAATTGATAAAATCTGAATTTGGTTTGGTTATTTCCCTACGATTACTGTTCGCACATAAGAGCTAATTGAACCGAGTCTTAAAATTTGAAATAAAAATTGAAAGACTAGAAGAATCTACCCTAGAAGGTGGAAGTGAAGTAACACACACACAGATTAATAAAAAAGAATTCAGAGCGTTAGTTATTTAATTGCGAGTTCGATTGTTAAAATTTAGGAATAGGAGATTAGAACCTGTATTTTTATATAGATAAATTATCCTATAATTTTTTAATTTAATGAAACATTTTGACTCAGTTTTGTTAAATTTTTTCTCCTGATATCGAAGAAACATAATTAGCTTAAAACATTATAAGCACCTTTTAACTATTGTTACAGTCATTAAATTTGAACTTTTCCCTGCAATTTTAATTAATAATAAATACTTGTAGAGTATTATTATGTTTTTAAGTCATCCGTGACAAAAATTATTTAATATAGATACACCGGACAAATATTTGTAAGTGCTTAGAATAAAACAAAAAATTAATACAATCTTCATATATTTAATAAATTTTGCTCAATAATATAACTGTCATCATTATCTACAATTTTACTAGCATGCTGACAATTTGTCTATCCCATTTTTAAAATTTTCTTATCCTTAGAAAAAGATAAATCAATTCCAGTCTGATGTTTTTTTATTATTAAGTATATACTGCTCTGCAAAAAAATTTTATACGGAAAAAAAGAAAAAGAATAATAATCATAGTATTCAAAGTCGGGCAGTTTGATGGCTGCGGCAAAATTTCCAAGCCTAGTTTTCGGACGAATCCCTAAAAAAGCATGTAACCTAGTATTATCATGAAGATATGATTCTCTTTGTGTTGATTATTAGTGGCCTCTTTTTTTGGAGTGCTGTTTTTAATTAACTCAGTTGCTGACAATATACAATTCCGAGTTTAACTTTTCGTTTGGTTTCAACTCCTCAAGGTCTTTGAATGTCCTACTACTCATTCAGGCTCAATTTCCGTTTGAGGTGGAAGGGCAAATTTTACGGGTTAACAAGTCTTTTCCCCTATCATATATTCATAGATAATCTACTTCTCAAAACCAGTAAATAATCGAGTCAAGAAAGTTTCGATTTTATATCATGCAAGAGAGATATCTTATGAATCAATCATTCAAATTCTTTTCACTTTATTCATTTGGCCCTCATTTCAAAAATTCCCATAACAATCCTGGTTTCCGAATTTAGTCCGAAATGGTTTGTCGAGCTGAATCGAGCCTTTTTGTAATCTCTGTTGTTAAAAAATATTTTGGTTAAGCAAGACCGTGATGGTATCGTTGTCGATAAAAGACGGTCATGCAGAACATGACAGATGACAATGGTCACAAAATCGCTTTTTTGAAAATTTTAAAATCACCTTTATCGCATGTTCTGTCAAAAACTTTTTTACCGTCATCACTTTTAATAAGTTTTTTACAGACTTCTGTTGTATTCCTTTCTTGTCGAGCAAAATACATTGATGTAAATGAACAATATTAGACGACATGAATAAACGATCTTATCTCATTTAAAACTATTAAGAATAAGCTTTAATATAGTTCATTTTCTCGCTCAATATGTATATATTCAATCATAAAAAAGAGCTAAATGAGCATCAAAATGAATACCATTTACTTGTATAAAGTTATTCTAACAAGAATGGACAGAAGTTTCTATGGTAAACCTAATTTAGTATTAAAGAATCTGCAATTTTTGTTTTTCAGAAAATTTTTTGGTTTACATTACAATTATGATGTAATATCTAAATTTCAAATTTTACTTTCAATAGAATTTCCTGTAATTTTTATATTTCATTTTCTGACAGAAAGAACCTGTCTTAAATCTTTTAGAAAAACTGAATAATTTTTAACAATTGAATTGATGTACGAGTTTAAAATAATTTCTTAGTTATTGTCTTATAACATTGCATTTCAAATAGCTTGCTTCATTCGAACAGAGTCTTCGACATCATATTAGGTACATTCTTTCAAAAAAATTCCCACTACCTGTAGAATATTAAAATCTACTAAAAGTTAACGTGATTAGAAGAATCTAACTCTGCTCAGAACCAATCCCTCTTTCCTTTAAATAACGAGAATAAAATTGTATCTAAGTCCGGCTGTCATGGTTATCTTTTCTTGTCAACCTATTTCAACCGATTAAATCTTTACAAACCCCATCCAATAAGCTAATAATCTAGAATCACAATATATTTTAAGCTGAAACCGCCTCTCGCTAAGCTTTCATCCTACTGAAGAGACATTGTGGCCAATTAAAATTCAACGTACACAAGTATTTTTGATGAAAACAACATTATAAGCGCTTTATAATTTAGAGAATATAAATACAGTCATTTTGGTCTAGAGCTATCATGGCTATCTATTCCACAACCAGAAATCAAAATTATAACCCTTGGGATTCCAGCCCTGTTACAAACTTTCATATCAGAGGAGGAAAATTAGCCAATTAAAATTTAAAATTAATTAAATAAAAATTAATAATTTAATTGGACCTTTCAACTGAGAACTATATTTAATGCTGTCAGTATCGAACTAGCTGCTTTCCATAAAAAATGAAATTAAAATAACTTCATTGGGTTATCATTGATTTAGAAAGCTTAAGATGCATCATGTTTTCAATTGAATAAATAAATTATTAATTAAAATATTAAAACATTAGTGCACACAATTCTCTTATTATATTAATCTGAGCGTGAGGCATAGTCAATATTTGTACAATTGCATCGATACATCATCAAGATTATATCGTAATCGGAAGGTTCTTCACCTAAATCCTGCTTCTTCACAGTCGACAATACGATCCCCTACCGAATCACAACCCGTTAACACGCTGTCGGGAACCCAGAAGACGAGAGGGAGAGATAGGGAAAAAAATCTAATAAGAAATAAAAACCGTCCATCTCTTTCAGACAGAAATGAATATTTAGGGAAGAACCTTTCCCCTTTCTGCACTTTCGGGACTGGAAAAGTTCGAGAAGGGAGGGAAAGAAGAGAACACTTTGTCAGAGACAGCCGCCTCCCTCAACACGAGGAAAATGATCATCATTGCTCTTGCGCATCCTTTTTCTTCTCTCCATCCTCTTTTTCCCTCTCTTTCCGACTTTCACACAAGGATGACCTAAAAGCATGCCATAGTGTGTCGCAGTTTTATTTTTCACAAACTTCTATGGTCTTTTTTTTTTGTTTACATTCTTTCCCTTTTTTGTATCCTTTCTCATATACAACCGAGGAAGCCTATATATATAAAACCAGATTTGAATAAAATGCATCCAAATGTTTTCCGACTTCTCTGTATTCAGATATAAGAACCAGGGCTGTATTGAAGATATTAAAAATATTTTGCTTATAACGAAAGTGATATTCTGTTCTGCACTGAATTTCCTTTGCAGCGTTTTTGAAGGAAATTAAAAGTGTACTCTGTTTTGAAGTATTAAAATTATATTTTGTCTGTAGTCCTGTAGTGAAGCATGCACAATTTAATATTGAATTTTCTTTGGAATGTTTTTGGAAGAAACATCAAATATACTAACAAAACTTCTAAGCTACTAATCTTACTTTATCTAAATAAAGAACCATGATATAAAATTATTAAAAGTGATGTAATAAAAAAACATATGTATAAATTAAGCATCCATGTATTAACACATTATACATGGGTCTTATGTATAAATTATATGCATTTAACACCCTCTCTTCTAGCAGCCCATAAATAATTTTTAAAAAATTAACAAATGTATTCCATGGCAATTTTCTTTGAATATTTCACTCAAAATAAACATGAAACATTAATAAAATTTCAGTATCAACTATTAGAAATGGTAAATGAAAGTAACGCGAATATATAAAATAGATCTTCAATGCCTAGTTTTCTGATAATTTCCAAGCAATTTTTCTTCAGTCAACTGCTATATATTATATGCCTATTTTCCAATCTAATGGGTGAATGACATTTTGGTCAAAAATTCATGAGTTCCATTCTTATTTAGGACGTTCTTTATTGTCATGGTTCGGAAGCTTCTTTCAACTTTCCGGTTAGTTCTTTGTACAAAATGTGATTGTAAAATGATAAAGCAAACACCAAAGTAAATCAGCAGCTTTTTTTTTAAAAAAAAAAGATTCTTTCCTAACATTATATAATATTAACAGTTAAATTTATAATAATTGCTATGAAATTGTTCATAAACCAATTATATCGCATGGATGTGGTCAAAAATATAGGCTTTTAAAATTATTTCTATTAAAATCTTTTCTTGGCTACTTTGGCGATATTTTTCGGCATGATGTGATGTAATATGATATGTTACAAATACGCAAGCGCGCGTTTTTCTCACTTAAAAATGTTAGTAAAAAGCTATATAATGCAAACAGAGATATTTTCTATTAAATACACAATTCCAGATTAAATTTTTTCATAAACTGCATAAAATTTTAATCCTAAAATAATAAAAAATCCATTGCTGGTGACAACATGTTGTCCACTGTAATCATGCTGGTAGCTCAAAAGAATTCAAATATTTTGAGACAGTTACTTTATCCGGTGCATTAATTTGATATGCAAGGGGAAACAACCAAAAGCTATTGTAAAGTACTCGAACATCTCTAATGTGCGAATGTTTTACAATAGATCTATCTTCCAGAATTTTTCTTCCGCAATCAATTTTACAGAATATTTCCTAGATAACAAGCCATAATTAATTGCCGCAAGGGAGAACAGTGGAAATACTCCTCATTATTCAGCCCAAAGAAATGCAAGCAGAATATAAAACGCAATATTCCACGTTTTGCTGCTTAACTGTGGTTAGAATTGAACCCATGATGTTTCATTCCACAGATAATGATCTAACTTCTTGTAAACGTTGAATTAACTTGAAAGTACTTATATCTACTTCGTTATGAACATTTCACTGTATGTGTAATACCAGAATTTTCCTTTGATATTTTTAAAAATTGCTTGACAATATCTATCTTAAAAGTAATTTAATTAAAATTTAAAGAAACGCCAAATTTTTTAAACAAAATGAAAATATGATAATTTATAATTTCTACATTTTTTTCATTTTGTGTTCTTAAGTGATGGGCTTTAATTTAGATTTGAACGAGAATATTTTATCTCGTGCAGCAATGGTTGTTCTTTCCATATAATTCATTGTCTGATTTACCTATTCGGGTTTTTAACTTCGTGATTTAAGTTTGGAGTTAGATGTTGTTTGAGCGAAAGGAACTTTGATGTGAAAACAAAAATTCCTTCTAAGTACACGCCTCTCCGAATAAGAGTCGTAATAGCTTTTTGATTTCCTTCGTAAGAATGCACGAATATGAAATATGCTATTAATGAAGTTACCGAGTTGGCAGCTGAATGACTTATGCTCTGGACATTCAATAACTCATAAATTCGATTCCTACCTCTTGTGTCGATGTTTTCACTGGTTCGGAACCTCCTTTAAACTATATGCCTAGGTTTAAATAGCCTTCGTGAATAATATATCATCGCCGCTTGAAAACAAAACGAACCAAGGCCAAGGTCTTCCTGAAGATAATAACACGCGGTAGTTGTTAAAATAAATTACAATATAATTTTTAGCTGTTAAATTGCCCACTATACTATTATTCCTATTTTTCGCATTGTATTTAAAAAAAATTTGGAAATAAAACATTTCTTAAATCTTCAGAACTTAAATTAGAATTTTTGTGGATGTGTGTGTGTAGTTCAAAATTGTCTTCTGTGGACAGTTAACTATCGATTTTTAAATGACATATAAATTAGGTTTTTGATATTAAAGTCATATGAATAACACACTTCAAATATGCAAGAAATTATAGACTAAAAGCTACAATTATAGAAACTTTGATATATTTATTATATATAGTGAAAATATTAATATATATATAAACCCAACAATATTTAAAATTGATTAAGCATATCTTCAATTTTTCTTTCTAGTATTCGAAATCGTTTTCTTTCATTCAAAAAAATTTCACTACCTCTGTAGAATTTAATACAAGAACACAATGTAAAAGTTGGTAGAATTATCAAATACGTGCAAAATCCCCCGTTCGACTTTTATTCGCGTGTTAACTGTAAATTGTTTTTTATGTGATTTTACAATAATATTTTGTTCCCGGATATTAATGCAGCCATAATCTTTATTTTGAAGTGACTTCCAGACCAGTACAGAAAATCATAGCACCTAATCATAGGCAACCATATTGATGTGGGAATCAAATTCACGAACTGTTTAACTGAAGGAAAGAGCACTGACTAGTCAGCTGCCAGTTCGGATTGAAATCTATTGAAGTTTGTGGGTATCGGATACATTGTCAGCAGCAAGTGCAATCAGCATATCCATCGAAATGGTTGCGGGTTCGACACTCAGCCTAACTGAAGACCATCGTGTTAAATGTAGAACATTAATTCCTAATAAGAACTGGTTCCAGTGTCGCTCCGATAACGTGATTTGGAAAAGTTCTTAATTTAATAATGATTTCATAATTTGAAGTTGGCTCTAGAAATAGGAAAGTTATATTTGCGCACTTTATCTACTACATTTCATCATAGTTAAGGGGAGTGTGGTAGCCCTATGAGAAAAGGTGTCAATCAAGTGTCCAATGGTAGTGGGTTCAATATCTGTTCTGGGCGAATATGATCATGAGAGTGACTAACCTATGCTTAGCATAACTTAATCCAGGTTTTAATCCTCAGAGATATGATGTACCGTTCTTGCGTCGGAAAGGTAACGAGCTGGATGCAGGATCCAAATGAAAATCATCGTGTTTAGAAAATTATACATCTTTATCTTTCGAAGGTTCCAGCACCACAGGTGTCAATCTCGTCACTTGATCGGGATTGAAAATTACGAGGCAATTGACTGTAATTAGAGGCTTTGGTCGACACAAATAATCAGAGGTAAGTATCGCTATAGCGTAACCCCATCATCAGCAACCTGTTGCACGTGGGCAAAATCTGATATGCTTTTCCATTCTCATTGGCATTCTACAGCATACCATTCTATAAAGTTGTATATATTTGATGTGTGATTAATAAATAAATAATTTATTTAAATAATAAATACACACAGTTAATATATAATAAAACTCTAAATCTATATCTTTGGTTTTGATTTCCTGATTCTGTTAGCATTGTCCCATTCATTACTCTGTTTCATTTCCTCTATGAGATTCTTGGTCTAATTTAACCCTATTTAATCCTAGTAAAAAAAAATGTCGCTTCACTCTCTTCGCAAAATTCTTTCACATCTCTTATTATACAGGAAAAAGTATAAATATGTATTTTTATAATTAGATTATAAATTTTCCATGTTTCTTTCTTTTTGCGAGAGAATTGTGACTTTTTATGATATAATCAATATATTAATAATAAATATATTATATATATATAATAATCATTAAATCCCTGTTCGCATAATGTGAAAAGCATACATACATGCATTATATATATATATATATATATATATATATATATATATATATATATATATATATATATATATATATATATATATATATATATATATATATATATATATATATATATATATATATATATATATATATATATATATATATATATATATATTAGAAAAAAGATAAAAATTTAATATTTTCTAAAAATTTGAAATTTTATGAAGGTGATTGTGATATTTGTCAAAATGTGGATTTTACGAAATCATTCACCTTTTTTACATGCTTCACTATTGTGAGTATTGTTGTTCAAGAAACTTTATAATATTCAACAAGTTTTAAGAAATAAATTTTTTAGTTTTAAGAAGTATATTCAAATCCACTTGAATATTTTCCTGCAAAAAGTTCTTATCACTGAATTTATAACCAAAATTTGAATAAATTATCCTATTTAGAAATTTGTTGGAAAAAATGGTTAACAATTATCGCAAACTGTACAATGATATTCAATATAAAAGGATAGTACAACGGAATATACTATTGTTCACTTATTTCACACGAAATCCCCGAAGAGCTAGTTGACAAGTGATTAGCGCTTTGGCTTTCGGTTCAATGGTTCGTGAACTCAATTCCTACATTAGGATTGGGATCTTGTAATGAACTGGAATCCAATTTAAATTGTAAATCCGAATTTAACTAACCCTTGTATGCATGAATTGATTACTGAGTGACAATTCATATACACACTATTGCCCCCCCTACTGTTGAGTACAGCAGAACGTGGGCTTTTTACTTTTTTTCTACAACTTGCTGTTTACTTAACAAACATTATAAATAAAAGTTCATATATTACAAATTATTAACTCAATTTTTCAGTCTGTCTTTAAAGTATATAGTTTCGTAAAGTTTAAAGAAAACATTTCTCTTTAAATTTTGTTAATTTATATTTTTAACCGAAAAGTTACTGCTGCAATATTTTCTTTTCTACTTTTGCCGACTGAAAGCACAAATTGCATCGTAATTGTGACATCCAATCAAAGCAACATATCACATCGCACTTTTCTCATTATAACACCAATAGAATCGTGGAAATTTAAGTTACTTAGTTATTCAAACAGTCTTTGACTGTATCAAGTATTGAACTTGTGGCTTTCCAGACACGAGAGCAGTGATTTGTCCTTCCAGGCCATGAGGGGACAAAAAGCGATTACACAATGAAGCATAGACGATTCAGTAAAAGTTTTCCTTTCGATTTAAAAAAAAGTTTTTCAAGTGTTTGGTTATAATTTTAATAAGATTTCAGACATCTAATGCAGGAATAAGAACAATATAGATTTTCTTTTATCATAAATTACTACGTAGCAAGTGATATAACAGAAATTGTAATAATCAATATGCATCTGGAGGTCTTACATTAGGCTGACCACCTAACTAGGACATATGCTTCGCACCCCAGGGCCCTCGGTCATGAAAACAGTTATGGGCACTGTAGGCCTTGGCCCACATGGGCTGTCGTGCCATGGAGTTTAGTTTTTTTTTTAGATACTTTAATAGAATCTAAAGAATATGAATGATTTTATAACTCTACAATGGATATTATTTTATTGCTTTCTACAAAATCTGACGGACCAATTGAAATTATCAGAATATCATAACTTGTATAACATACTGATGATATCATCAGATTTTAACGGATGCTAGTGATTTTATCTCTAAAATACGCTAGATTCTAAAAGTAATATTACTGAGAATATATAGCATGTTGATTATATCGCAGCAGATGGACTCGATTTAACCAATTCTGATGGACTCTATTTATTTTAAAACAATATAATGCAACCAATATTTATGATTTTATAACATGCTAAGAAATCAGACCGGCACTGTTGTGAATACTGTGATATCATGACATAAATGGTACATTGATGCTCAGTAGAATCCAATGAATGCGATTGATTCTAATACGACAGAATCCTGCAGAAATGAATGGTTTTATTACCTTCAACATAATCTAAAAGATACGATTGATACTTTTGTAACAATAAATATGTTAATGATATCTCCGTAACGAGTACGATTGAATTTAATAGAAATAAATCCAAAAGACACAACTTGGTATTATTGTGATATGTTCATAGATCTTGGAAAAAAATCCAATGCAAACAAATAATTTTAAAATAAGAGAATCTAATAAATATTAGTGATTCCTGTATTTACAACAGAATCCAAATAGACACAAGTGATATTGTGTAACAATGAAACATGATTTCTAGTAGATATCCCAAACAGATACGACAATTATCGAGTTATCTTGATAAAGTATTATTTGTATTTGATAGTTATACAGATATTAAACATTTATCTATCAAATCTAATAGATTTTTACTGGAGTACTCATATATATTAAGATTGGAAGAACGAAGAAAATTTTTGAAAAGATTCAATAGAAAAAGTACTTTTAAGGATTAAGTGTATGAAAATCATAATAGAGTCCGTTTTCTTCTTACTGTACTTTCAATATTCCACTAACAGAAATATCAAATCAGTCAAAAGTCACGTGGGGTGGAGAAAGAACGTTCCCACAGCACCCAACGACTAAACGGGGTGCCATTTTAAATTTCGCTAATGTGTCTTCAACACTCCCACGAGCAGTGTCAAATGTCACGAGCGAAGTGTGTCACTTACTCCTAAAACGATATCAAATTCTAAACATATACCTACAAAAAATTCCTAATACCAGAAATAATTCCATCGGTAACGTGCCGTTTAGAAAAGCGTTCTGGTAGTTCTGGTAGTTCAGGGTACTACTAGGGCAGCTGCCATGCTTTCTCACGTTGTTTTAACGTCCTCGGGTCCTGTGTATCGCAGAGCGATGTATTAAGCTTAATGTCAAGATACTGTACTACTGGATTAGGCTTCCCGGCTTTTCGGCGTGAAAGCAAAGTTCGGGATTATAAAGTCAGACAGACGTCGGGGTGGGGCTGGTTGATTCTTTTTTTTTTCCACAAGGGGGTTGTGATTTCAGTGACGTCACGGAAGTGGGGAGAGATGGAGTATAGAAATCAAAATCCACCGTCCACCCTTATGACACAAGGACACGGTGCGTTATGGTTAAGCTCTTGTGATGGACTAAACGTTGGCATTATCTCGCCGTCTTTTATGTCCTGGACTTTTTAAAGATTACGCCATTGTTCCACGAGAAATATCGGGAGATGCATGTTTTTATAGGAGCTAGAAGTGTCGAGAAAAGGGAAAATCTCGGTTTTTCATGTCTCATGTTGTGAAGTTGTTTACAAATGCATTGTTCCACTCCTGACAAAGAGGTGTATTATGGGATATCTTTGCAAGGAAGAAAATAAGCAATATCAATAAAAATGAATTATGTGGACTATAGATATTTTTTTGGTACATTATGAATGAACTTTACTTCTTTATTAGTACTGATGATTCTTTGACGTTTGAATAATAATTATAGTTTTATCCTAAAACTTTCAGTTTCATTTAATTATTTTTATTTAAACTAAATAAAATTATAAAATTTTTAGTTTTATAAAAATTATAGATATATATCGTATATTTTTTAACTTATTTTCATTTTCTCTGTTTATAAATCATACACTAAATATTAAAATTTCCTTTCTTCTATTGACACGTCAGTCCCTAATGGGGCAAGGCCTACCCCAAAACATTCCTCCATTCTGATCTATATTTTGCAATTGATCTCCAATTAGTTACTTTTAAGATCTTAAAACCATCCTCTACATAGCCAGTCTATCTCAACCTGTGCCTACCCCCTTCTTCAAGTTCCCAAAGTTTTGCGATTGGAAATTTTAAGCATTAATGGTAAGGTAATAGTCCATTCTACATATGATTCCCGCAAATTTTATTCGATTAATCTTTGTAAATTTGTCGATATCAATATCATTAAATAATTAGTATAGTTCAAAATTATGTCGACATCTCCAAGCTCTATTTTCATTCATACAAAGATTTCCTCCAGAAAGTTTCATTAAAAAATAACTAGCTGTTCCCGGATGGGATTTAGTAAACATCCTAGTTTCAGATCCATAGGTGAACAGAGATCTGATAAGTACTTTATGTAAAGTTGTTGTTACTTATGACACTTGGACAAGCCAATCTCACTATGCCGTTAGCTATGCGAATTTAAGTTACGAGGTTGCGTCTTTCGTTTAACCAGAGCACCACGAAGGTGAAAGTAAGACTTTGCTCTAAGTTCTTCCGATAGATGGCACCACCAAAGGATCCCCTCCCTCAATTTTGACATTGATCTGAAGGGGAAGGAAATTTTCTCCAACCATAATTACAACTCAATGACCGATCACAAGACTTTCGATTCCACAGATTTAACGAGCACGTATATCGCACGTATTCGGTGGCATTGGGAATTGAATCTCCCCTTCCGGACGGACCACTAGACTACCACAACCCACTTTATAGGGCCGCGGTGACCTGGTTCACTAGGGCGTCGCTCTCACTATTGGAAGGTAGTGAGATCGATTCCTGGCTTAAACGAAGATCCGTCGTGTTAGCTGCAGCGGCTGGGACATGTTAAAACTGGGCGTGTTCGCAATGTCCTCGAAGTGAAATGATACCTCTCGGGTTGACAGCCAAGTATTAGGGTCTTCTATTTTGTCCCAGTTTCAAAATCACGATTCCACCCGGCTGCTTCGATCTATTTGGTAGAGCCCAACAGGTAGGTACAGAGAAGCATGTTGGTCCAACAGCATCCCATTTTATATAATGTGATTTTAACTTTCCTTCTGATTAATTAAGATTTAGGAAAGTTACGTTATCCTAAAGGCATCGATTAGCTGCCGAAATTTGTCTTTTAATCATAATGTCCACATCGTTTTGAGCATGATATTCGAGCCTAAATGTGAAAAATTATATTAACCACCTCAAATCTATAATCTACAGTCTCTAAAAATTTAACAGTAACTGGATCTTTAATAGTTGGCTTGTATTTAGTCTTGTCTCCATTAATAATAAGATGGATTTTTTCTGCTCATTTTTTAAGGTCAAAACATGTTTCTAGTATAGGATTCCCAGTACTTGCTATGATCATAATATCATCAGCATAGCTATGAGTTGCACAGTTTTGGTAAATATGATAACTCTGGTGTCGATGCCAGAGTTGCTAACCGTCCATTCCAAGGCAATATTAAAAAGCAGGTAAGTAAGAGCGTCTCACACCATTCTTTATTTAAAAAAGCTCTGTCAAACAACCGCGTACTTTTACGCAAGAAACTGTGTTCTAGATATTAAAATACGCGTATTTAAATTGCTAAAAATTCTGAGGGCTTAACATTATTTTATGAAAACAAATGTATTTATAAGTATATAAGAAAGAAAATACTGAATTGCAAAATTCTGTAAATTTTAAAATATGAGTCATTATTTATAGGGTTAGGGATCCTTAGTAAAATTCTTAAGATATTTGCAATGTAATATGAGAATGTTAGGAATATCGACTATATTGTATAGTAATGTGATAAGAAAATACTATCAATTGTTAGTATAGTAAATATGAGAAAAATACAATGAATTTTATAAAAAAATAAATAAAATAAGTGTATTTATATCAGATTGAAATTCTCGATAGTCAAATTCTATATAAAATGTAAAACGTGTATTCAGTTTTAGGGTATAAAATCCTGAGTAATCTGTAATTAATAATAACATAATAATGAGAGTATTAGAGCAATATACACCATAAGGAGAATCAATGCAATAAGAATTTGTCAATGTTGGGTATATAATATAACAATGAAGTATAAAAGCATTAGCAGTACAAAATGTGGGAATATTACATGAGCATATTAATACCAAAAATAAAGCAAATAATATAAGAGAATTAATAATGTAAAATACGTAGAAAAACTTAATATATATAATACGGTTGGAAAAGCAACATAAAATATGAGCTAAATTCTTCAAATTTTGAAAAAAACTTGTTCATATTAATAGCGATAAAATTCTGCCATGTATAAATTTTAAGCAAAATACATGCTCATATAAAGTAGTATAATCTTTACATTTCCCACGCAAAGTTCAAATAAAATCTTTATTTACGTATCAATAAATTGATGATCATATTCTGTATAGTAGGCACAAAGTTAATAAAAATATGCCATATACTGCACAATTTATGTAGCTCACAATATATAGTTCACTAGTTAGTGTATTAACATGGATTAACATTAAAATTAACACCTACCATATCTTTAATAAACAGAGCAAAAGTATTTAATAGCGCTCACAAATCTAAAGATATCACTATATATAGACGAATATTGCTCATCATATAAGAGATGCGAAACAAAATTAAGTTTTATTTCATTTATTTCAACAACGAAATATTGTCATCCAATTATTCATCTCCTAACTTCAGCTCAAAATAAGACTGCTTCCAATTACATAAATGGTCAAAGATTTCTTCCTTTAGTACCTATCTCGCTTTGAAAGGAAACAAACGAATACACTTCAGGAAACAGCGAAACAATCAATAAAAATGGAAACAAAGTTACACGATAAGAAAGGTCCACGAAGCATCTTTTCACCCATTGGGGACCTGTCATCTTCTTAAAAGTCATTCATCTTCTCTGGTGAGACCGGACAGACGTCAATGCTCCAACGGATCAGTTGACTTCTGAGGTTTGGTCAGGAAGAGGAGTTGATGTGCGTTGTCCACCATCCGTTTCCCTTCAACTGAATTGGGGATTCTGGTTCAACTCTGGGGAATTTATGGCTGCTTCAGTTTTGGAGTTTCAATTTTTGTTTTGTATTGGAGTGTCATCTCTTTGTTAGGAACTTCCATAGAGTGCAAGTTTGGGGGATGTCTTATTACTTTAAGAGGCGAAACAATATCAGTATTTCTTCTTGTGATTTATTTGTTTATTTTTTTCAATTTTGAAGTAGTGGCCAGTTTATTTGATTCATAAATATAAGCTCTTCATGAAAAATTCCTAGTCTCGCAAAAATTATTCCTTCAATTCATAGGCTTGTTTTGTATTTATTTCTTAAGAGTATTATGACAAATGAAAAAGTCTTGATATTTTCAACCTTCATTAAAAATGTTATCTGTAAGTTACAAAGATTTTTTCTGTTATAAGTCAACGTTTTAATTTATACAAGAATTAATATAATAACACGAAGGATTCAGTTTATAACAACCTCAAAATACTAGAGCCACTTTGAAATTTTTAAGATGGAAGTTAGACAAAAAAATGGGTGAAAAAAGTTAAAGATCAAATTTAAATTTAGCACCTAGTTTAACTTAGCTGACAATTTTTCCCTAGCCACTTGCAAATAGTTAATCATAAAATAATTCGGTAGAAGAAAAGGCAGAGAAAATATTTTCATGTCATAAATTTGTATGATTTTAAAACAGGATAGCATCAAGAAGAACGCGTTTCACGTGAATTAGTATTTGATAGTAAAGATATCGCATTCCAAATAGTGTACTCCTACAATAATACCTGTTCTCATTCCAACAATGTCCAGTGTTTTCTTTCTCGATACCATTGTAATCAAATTTTTTCATTTTGGGTAAAAATGAGTGATTTTTTTTCTTGCACACTACTATGCAGGAAATACTCTGTAATTCTCTGCACACGGTTCAAACTGAAATTTGCTAGGTAGAGCCTTGGTTGACGATTTCTGTCATTTGAAGCACAGTAAGTCTCTGTTATACCACACAATTGGTCTAAGAAGACTCCTATCACATTCTTGCAACCACAGTTACATCTTTTAGACAAGAAGTGTGGATTCTCATTCCAACCTCTCAAAACTTTGCTGCGGTTGCTTTAAAAAATCCCGTAAGATTTGCGACTTCAAAATTGAGGGCCCTGCTAAGCGGATGCTAACAATAAGCCCTTTTCAAAAGGTGGAAGATTTGTCATTTTTCCTATTTTACTTCAATCATGGGAAATTCTCTCTTACACTTGACTGATTTGTAACCCATATCATAAACAAACTTGCGTCCTTCAACCTAGCAAGCATTTAAATGGAAATCTAATAAATTCTAATACATTGGCTACAGCTGTGATTATTTTTATTTTTTAATCCATAAAAAGAGCTAATATGAATATAGTATTCATTTTTAAGACAAATTTGATGGGTTTTTGAATACATTTTGTTCGTCAATTTAAGGAGAGGAATACCTGGAGGCATTGAGAAAATTCGGCCAAAAAAGCGCGTGGAGGGTGGAAGAATTAACTTTCGATACTTTTGAAATTTTCATAGTTCTAAAAAGCTAATTTTATCTATTTTTTATTATTATGGTTAAATTATTATGATTATAAAAATCTCAAAACATTTAGTGTCCCTCATAATTAATAAGTCAGATATAACATTGAATTGTTACACTCTCAAAAAATAGTTGTGGAAATCGTTGAATATTTGAAAATTATGCCAATTCTTTTGGAAAAGACGGTGATTACTTAACTAAGCAAGTTTTAAACGGGTAGTTTTTTAATCATGTTATCATATCTCAGTTAAATAAATGAACATTTGAATTTTTAACAACGAAAATTAATCATTTTTATAGAGTTAATTAAAATATTATTGACTTTAATATGGTTGTAAATTGAAATTTACACCATAATTTATGGCTTATTGCGTACTATGGTTTTAGTATGATCAGGACTTTTTGATTGAAAGGTATATCAAATTCAACTTAATTCACAATTGAAGAATAGGAAATGTTGCTTATTTCTGTATTCTACGTACACATCTATTAAAATCGATGCTTAGAAATTTTTTCCAGATTTTCTACTTTGCGAAATGAACTATACATAAAAATTCTTCTAAGTTTAATTCTTCTTGGAAGAATTAAACTACACATTATGGAAAGTCACTGTTATATGATTTAAATGGACTACGTTTGCGATTAACTTCGAAAGAATCATCACAGGCGTAAGGTTGTTAGGGTATACATCATGCAGTATCACAATCATGTTGCTTAAGGAAGGCGGTAAGGCTCTGACTCTTTGGAATTTGAAGCGGACAAACATTACCAGCATGACACAGATTTCGATTGAGCCAAGAGTCGAGACCGATGTTTTTTGGGCAAGTGGAATGTAGTATTGTGGAATGTTTATCTTTGCTAATTTTGATAGAACAAATTCAGAATAAGTTTCTGCATAGTTAAATATTTTCTAAATAAATTACAAATTATCTTTTAATAATATATCGGTATCAAACCACTCCTAAGTATATTTTGCAGTAAACGATCCTTAAACGTACTTGGAAAGTAATCAATTCTGTAAAAAGAGATTTTGATGAAAATAGTTTTATAAGTAGAGCAAGGACAATTGTTTTTTCTTTAAGTAAATTATTTTTCTGAATGAATTATCAATGGAAATTATATATATATATATATATATATATATATATATATATATATATATATATATATATATATATATATATATATATATATATTATATGCATTGAACTGAGCATAAAAGTTGTTGTAAATTTCCCAAGATTTCCGTTCTTTAGAAAAAGAACTTGGTAACTTTTCTGCTCTAAATAAAGAAACTATGTTGAGAGTAATATGAACAAAAATGAAATTAAAGCATTTAATATTCCAAAAATTAAAATTTTCATTCCTAAAATTAATTTTTTAAAATATTTTATTCAAATATTTTCTTTAGAAAAATTTACTTCTAAATGATTTTTCATTCACTATTTCTTAAATTTTCGCATTCAAGTATTTTTTTGTTTAAATGTCTTTTAAATGATTTCACTCAAATGTTTTCTTCTAAATGATTTTATTTAAATGTTTTTGCTCAAATGTTTTATAAATACTTTTATTCTAATGTTTTTACACGATTAGGTTTTTTTTAATGACTTCATTCAAATGTTCTTTTATAAATGATAGCATTCAAATGCTTTTGTTCAAATGTTCTCTTTCTTCAACTGTGTTTTTTTTTCCTTAATGATTTCATTCAAATGTTCTTTCATAAAAGATAGCATTTAAATGATTTTGTCCAAATGTTCTGTTATAAAATAAATTTTAAATAAAAAAATGAATGCAAAAAAATTTAATTAAATTTACATTTTAAACATGCTAGAAGATGCTCAAATACCAAAACTTTTCTCCACCAGGTGTCATAAATATAGAATAAAAAATAAAAAAGAAGCATGTTTTCAGCAAGCTTTGACAAATTGTAAATGCTATGGTATTACCCGTTTTTCACTGCAATTCAACCAAATGAAAGCACCAACCTTTTCTTTTTTTTTAATTTATGTTCTTTTCCGATTTCATTGGTAACCACCTATGTACCAGAGTTCCCCAACTTTTCAAGCGAGGGAACAGGGTGAGAAACACCTCCGGAGGTTACTTTTAGCACAGCCATCATGGTCATTTAAACTCGAATGGGAACACTGTAAGGAAACAATTACACAGTCCGCTGCATTTGAAAGGTGGTGTAGAAGGACTGTGACTTTCGCGGTGGGTTCTTTTGGTGATTGAGGTTTGCCATGTTCCTGCCACGGCTTTTGTCTCTTTTTCTCTTGCTGTTTTTCCTTTCTGTTGTGTCGGCGGTTTTGTGTGTGCCTGTAAACTACGACTTGGAGTGAGTTTAATGCAGCTATTTTTTTTTAAATCTTCTTTTTAGAACGGGAGATAGTTTATCTTGTTATCACAACTAAGCTCTCAGGTCACCGGGTTCTAGAGGAGTATCGAGTCAGTTTCTACCAGCCTTTGTTGGCTGCTATTTTCATTTAGGCAGTTTAAAAAAAGGTAAGGAAAGCTCTCTCACAGCTTTTACGCATATTGTGTTGTTACTTTATGTGATATATTTTAAATAGTCTGTATGTGTTTGGCTAATATAGCCGGTAGAATGTGAAACACTTAATATTCAAATAGTAGATTCGACCACTTCTTTGAATGTTGACATTTCGTAACCATTATTTAATAATTGTTAGGTAAATAGCCTTCACCTTTTTTTGGATAAGCTGATGTGTCCTGTTTGATTAGGGCATCGTTCCCATTATTGAAAAATAGTGAGTTCTAATCATGACTTATACGAAGATCCGTTGCATTTAATAAAGACGACTTACATAGGTCATGTAACTTTGAAGACATTACATAGGGAATGTCTTCAAAGAGAAATAAACAGCTGCAGAGGACAGATCAAGCATTGAGCGTCTTCTATTTAGTTTCTACTTGTAAATTGCATAGACCCTGATCTGGTTGCTTCCATTTTACTGATCGAACCGATTTCAGGGTAGGTGCGAGTAAGCATGCTGAGACAACAACCTGTTGTGGGCATACAGAGGACAAGTGGTAGAACTCAGCCCTTCAGCCGGTAAGGTCCTTGTTTTGATTTCAGATTTTTGGATAATGAGAGAGAGACATTTTCAGCTTTCTACAAGCATGTATGTATGAATGAGTGCTTTCTTAAAATGTGAATGCGGTCAACTATCAATCAAAAGTTTTACCAGAAAGCAATAATATGCGGTGTATACTAAAAATATCTAGACTATTTCACTATGAGTATCAAATAATTCATCTTAGCCCCAAAGAAAGAGTCGATAGCCTCAAGTTCAGTCCCAACAAGTTTTGTATCAGGAAAGAAAGATGTTGCGTTTTTGTTTTCTGCCTGTATTTTTGTCGACGTTTGTTTGTTAATTTTCGAGATTTCCTCCGTCGTGATGACATGGCACACAATACAATCAATCACCCCTTAAAAGTCTTAATAGAAAGTTTTTCATGTTAGCCATCCTCACCTAAAGTGCCAAATAATTCTTAGAAAAAAAGGATTTAGTTGGTTATTTACAACTCATTTTTTATTACTTTTTACAAAATAGAGCTGATCGACGGGATTTATAGCTTGAAGTGTATTCTTTGATACTCGATTTGAGAGTCAAATGCATAAGCTATTGACTGAAGATCAGAGATTGGGAAAAATGTACTTTTTCTATTACAAATAATTATTTTATATTTTACTTTAAAAAGAGGAAAACGTCACTTGTATGATTATCCAATCATGATTGGGTTTGGTTCGATCCCAGTCATGATTAGATGGAGGAAAATGTTCAGTTGCTTTATACAGTTTTTGTTCCTTTTTTGTTTATATAATTGGTTTTTAAAAACAAAAAGTGTTTTGAAATTTCAAGAATATCCTATTTGGATGATATATGATCGATGTCATTTCTTAGAATGTTGAAAAATCTGTAAGTATTTCACTGTCATATTGCTATTTTAACTCTATTAATTTTGTGGATTCAAGAGTTACGCCCAGAGCCTTAAGGAAATAAAATATTGCAATTATACTTTTAAAGATAAGGGTTAGTTCTGTCACCAACAGATACATTATGAAATGGAGCAATATCAGATAATCTAAAGTGATGTAAAGTAACATTTGGTTCTCAATGTGATGCCAAATACAGTATTCAAACTACAATATTTGGTATATAATTAATCTGGAAGCAATCTATAAATATGAAATCAAACATATTATGTGAACTACAGTCTAATGGGACTTAAGTAGATAACGTCTTATAAAAGTAATTGAAGCATATCATTTGTCTAGAAAATTTCTTCAAATAAAATAAGAAAATTTAAACGAAATATTTATATTACGTTAAAAAAACTATATGAATGAAGAAATACTTAATATAAATGAAATGTGCATTATACAAATGGCAAAGATAATGAGAATTTTAATAAATATTTAATTATTGTCTGAAACTATATAATTTGTGTTTGTCTACTTAGACATATGAGGTATAAAATAAAAATGTTTTTACAATATTTAAGAAGAAGGACATCTTTGCAAAGAAGGGAATATCAAAATTCATGGGATAAGGAATGATGATACATGCTCTTGCTTATGAATGTACTTGCACAATTTACGTGCTTACTTTAACACTGTAACATCATTTACCTTATTAAGCAATACATTTAATAGTAATACATTAAAAAATATGTTTAATAAGATAAATTATACTAGTTTTAGACATAAATAATGTTGGATATGTATATAAATTCCTATAATAATTTTAAGCTAAAAAAAACAACGTCATTGAAGCATCAATATATTGCATCACTACCAATATATTGAATATCAACTAAATAAGTACAATTATTTTTATAAAAGTTACTCAAGCACATTTATATATAAAATTTTTTTATTTATACAAAGGTGTGATCAATATAAAATATCCGTTAATTTCTTATTACTCTTAAATCCGTTAGTTGTGACAATTCTAACACTGAAGTATATCTTTTAAATACAGTTGAGTCATTAAAATTTTATTTATGTGAGATAAACCAGAAATATAGACCCATAATATTATTTAATCCTGTGATAATATTTTTGAAAGCATAATTTAAAGGAATTTTTTTATGTTGTTATTCTTTAAATCAAATGCTGGTGTTCGCCCTCATTTTGAATGTAAACATGAACATGTTCGAATGGAGATTTTTGATACACTTTGCAACCATATTGGTGTTATTGACAATATTTCTTTAGTTAAGATGTGTTTTAATTCATTGATGCTTCCAGGACTTCTTTCGAAAACCCTATCCTTAAGATAACTCACGACACAATCCAACGGGGAGCATTAAAATCACTAATAATATTATATATATATATGTGTATTGAATTTTATACAATACACTCAAATTTATGTTTAAAAAGGAATAAACCTATATATATATATATATATATATATATATATATATATATATATAATATATATATATATATATATATATAATATATATATATATATATATATATATATATATATAATAT
This sequence comes from Latrodectus hesperus, assembly GCA_037975125.1. Classification (NCBI taxonomy): domain Eukaryota; kingdom Metazoa; phylum Arthropoda; class Arachnida; order Araneae; family Theridiidae; genus Latrodectus; species Latrodectus hesperus. Next base: position 56,519,908 of record CM075858.1, read on the forward strand.
ATATATATATATATATATATATATATATATATATATATATATATATATATATATGTATGTATATTTATATACATATGTATATATATATTTATTTATATACACATATATATACATATATATATGTATATTTATATATATATGTATATATATATTTATTTATATACACATATATATATGTATATGTATATATATATACATATATGTATATAGATATATATATATATGTATATATATATACATATATGTATATAGATATATATATATATATGTATATATATATACATACATACAAACATATATGGCTTTGACACTTTGAGTAAGAATTATCTTAAATGCTCTCTGTTTCGAAACTGTTGGTTTTAAAACTCTCGCAATCCTTTAAGAAAACATCCCAACTTTATGCCGCAGCGTTTGAGAGAGTACACGCAATATATATTTTTAAAGTGGTTCGCATATCGTCGAATATAAAGTCGATTTAAAGTCCAAAAAAACTTCCACTTCTACTTCAAACCTTAAAGTATCAAAGGCTTTCCGAAATCCCGACGCATGCTAGCATACGAGTCAAATCGAGGGACTTCTTATCGCCTGGTCAACCCCTCCATTCAGAAACAGGGATGCTTTTGGCGACATGATCTCTTTCAACAAACAGAAATGTTGAAAACTTTCCTTTGCTCCCAAAGGATTTCCTCCTCTTTCTTTTATAAGATATCGCCAAGTTTTTATTTATACATAAATACGTATACATAATTCCTTGACTGGTGGGTGGTCAGGCTCTTTAGCATAATCCCTTGCTGGCGGTGTCGGGGCTTTGACGGAAGAATGGGACAAAGTTTATTCCTTCGTCCGAATTTTCAAAAGAAGGATCTCGATTCATCCGGATTATATGGCACGACGAATTTTAAGTAAACATCCTACTTTATAATAAACATCAGTTAAGGATGTAATAAGTATCTGAAGAATCCTCCTCGTGAAAACCAATAACATTTGAAGGATTTAGGCGAAATTAGTATCACAAATAAATGTTTGAAAAAAGTACTAATCCAGATTTGGAGTTTATAAATTCTAGTTTGGCAACATACTAGATAATGACGAACAGAAGTCAAATAATCAAACCGGAATCCATAGTAATATTTCAGAAAGAAAGTGCCACATATTTAAAATATTTAAATTAAATTAATGAGAGACACAGATTCAGCTTTGAAATAAGTGCGAATACAATTCGCAAGATTTGAATTTTTTTATTGAATTTTTAATGGGGAGGGACCATGAGTTATTTTTATGTAAATAATCTGATTTTAGTTAAAAAAAAATTTATATTTCTTAAACAAATATGAGCCAACAATTTTTACACACCAATGATTTTTAATATGACAAATATTACGGAAAATAAGTGTCATTGCATGAAAATCTTAATTTGGTTTTTTGCTTTACTGTCATTTTTTGCACATGAACACTAAATTGATTGGATACCACAATTTAAAATGTGCTCCAAAACATTGCACAGCTATCAAACTCACCTAGTAATATACAACTAAATGTTATAAATTAACCAATATGCAAAAAATATGGAGAGACTTAAACTATGTTTATTTATTTAAAAATATTAGTTATGAATTTCCAAACTAAAAGTTATATTAAATGAGACAAATGCTTATTGAAAATAGCTTCAATTTTTAAAATATACTTTTGTAAAAAAAGTGATAAAATCTTAAATTTTGTATGACTTCTACAGTTATATATTAATATTTTTTTATTTGCGTTATTACATTTCTCTACCACACACATAAAAGGACTCTTTAACCTAAATTAGTTAGAGCAATGTGAAGCAATGGTTTTGGAAAGGTGAGACATTTTGCTATATGTATTATAGCAATTCATGGGTTCAATTCTTGATTTCAATGTTTATATTTAAGGTTAAATTTGCTTTGAGATGTACGTTTTTTTAGAAATAATCTTCGGTTGCAAGAATAATTCTTCTGTAACAAATAAAAAATCATAAAATTTTAATAACACATAAATGCACAAGCAGTAAACAATTCAAAATTTTACTCAAAAACATTAAATGGCCTACGAACCAAATGAAGCGTTTAGTTAATAATGTTAACTTTTTTGATTTGAGATCAATTTTAGACCTTAAATTACATTGTCTAGAAGCTACCTTTACACAATGTAAATAAAAGGAAGTTTTATTATAAAGAGGTTTAAATTTTTTATAACTTAATTGTATGTAAGAGAAAATTTTTTGTAAACAATGAGTAAATTTCTTTATGCTATTTATAATAGTTTTTTTTAATTACATGATAAATAAGACATAATTGAATTTGGGGGTGAGGTTTCTCTAGAATCATGAGATTGGGCATATTCTGTATATGGTTATTAAAAAAATACGGGTTGCTATATACAATGTACAATTTATGTAGTTATTTTTAACGCAATTTGGTGAAGAAAAAACTGGTTATCTCGTAGAAAGTGCTGAAAATAAAGGTGGTTTCATAGAAATTATTGATAAATAAAGATCGCTTTTAAAGAACATGAAGAAAAAAGTAAGAGATATGAGAGATTTATATACTGAATATACAGAAAATGGATATGAATTATTTTATAAAATATAAAGGAAAAGAGATCAGAGGAAAATGAGAGTTGTTTTATAGAACATGCTAAAACGTGGTGGCTTTTTACCGAAACAATGTACTTTTATATATAGAAAATATGTACTATTTTATAGAACATACAGAAAAAAATGGGTCATATTATAAAACGTGCAGAAAAACATTGAGATTATTTTATGAAACATCCTATGAAATAATGTAAGGATTATTTTATAAAATTTGTTTCGTAAAAAATAAGAAAAAAAGGGTTTTTTAAAATAATAGAGAGAATGATGTTTATTTCTACGCAAAAAATAAAGGTTGCTTGATAGAATTTACAAAATATAAAAGTTTTTTTTTTAATGTGACGTATATAAAAATATGAAGGTTGACTAAATGGAATATATATAACATACGGCTAATTTTCGAAAATATGAAGAAAAAAGAAGGTTGTAGAGCGTTCAAAAAGAGAAAAAAAGGAAAATGAAAGTTATTTTACAGGATATAGAAAAAAGTTGGATTTTATAGAATACACAGAAAAAAATTAGGATTGTTTTTGTAGAACCTATTGAAAATTTAAGTTGTTACATAATGCTAATAGAAAATTTAGGTTGTTTTATCGATCGTATTATTGACATACTAGAGAATTGAATCAAATGATTTTATTGAACACATCACAAGAAAAAAAGCGCCATTTATAAAAAAACCACAGAAACTAAACATCAGCTATATTCTAGCGCTCTATCGCTTACACTTGATCGTCTTTTCCTCCCAATATCAGCAACTGATTACTTGTTTTTAAAAAACAAAACCTAGACCTTAAAAAATACAGACGGAGTACTTACGTTCATTATATTATTGTGTCTTTCGTTAGATGCCGCTATTCAAATTAGTTAACACAGTCATATAAAGAAATATGAGGCTTTTAAACGAAATACATAAAAAAATGAATGTTCTTTAATGGAATGTGCAAAAATTAAGAGAAAAAATGAGGGTTGTTTGGTAGAATATAAAGAATATGGATTGTTTTATAGAATACATATAAAAGAAATGAGTATTATTTTATAGAACGTTCAGAAAAAGGAGTGCTGTTTAAATTAGGAAATAAAGGTTGCCTTATTAATGTACAAGAAAGAAAAAGAGCAGTTTAAAAGCTATTAACAAATTAATTTTGAAATCATATAAAATTTATTATAAAACGAAATATTTACTGTATGCTGTATCTATAACCAATTTACTTACAGAAATGAAAGTTGACTCTTACTAAATCACACAAGGAAGCTCATATTTATAACAACTGCCTAAATTCTAAATGTAAGAGCAAAAATGTTATACCCACGGTCTCAATTTTTTGTAATGATTTTTTTTCAATCCAAAAGCCAAATCTTTTCAATTGTGCAGTGAATTTTCACTCTGTTTCACGCATTGTGTCCCCTGCCCCTTTGGACAGAGTTTCATCGAAGCCCCCCACAAAGTCGGTCCATTACTTAGTTTCTTTACAACCATAGGGATTAAAACCTGCGAATTTAATCCGCAAGGGGAGAGCGAGTATAAATAACCCCCCTGTCCTTACTAGGGTTGTCGCCTTGAAATGGCCCCCTATTTTCCCTACCTTGCAAGCTCTACAATCTGTGAGTCTTTACGCAACTTAATTCTTTTAAAAAAGTAAACACCACATTCAGTCTTTTTTTTTAAATCTGCCCCACCCCTTTTGAGAGATTTAAAAAACGTTTCTTTTTTTCCCTTAATTCTTATTTTTTAAAGTAATCCTCTCTACTTTTCAAGCGTGCATAAAAATAGATTGAAAAGACTGACTGCAAAATAGTTCATTATTATTTGCGATAAAGAATTTTTTGCGAGGTAAAAGTACCTTTCAGCTGTTAATATTACGAAAAAATATCTTTATCTTGTGAATTTTTTTCAGTGAAAATAATCTTTTATAACCGTTGCTCTTTTAATACACATTATTGAACTTGAACGTTAAATAAAAAAACTATAAGAATGTATAAAAAATTTAAATGGTTTAAATTTGTAGAAAATTACAACTGCTATTTTAAAAAACCTCTTATTACTGATTTAAAATAATTCTAATGTTACAGTTTTAACGATTTATAATAAAAACTTCACAATTGTGGGATAAATTATTAAATTGTATCACACATTTGATTTATAATCAATATTTCAATACTTACTTTTTGAATGATACCACTTTACTTCACTAAAATAAATAATTTTTTTAGTTTAGAAATTTTTATTTATTTCCCTTACGTACTTTCATTTAGTCCCTTAATTCAAAACCACTTAATAATACACTTATTTTACAGGATAATTGTAATAAACCCATCTGCAATATGATTCTAAAAATATACATTGCTAAAAATACACGTTGTAATGAACACATACGAACAATCATTTATATATAGGTGCAAGTAGATTAATCCCTTTTATTATTTTATTTAATTCCAAGTCAAAAATTGATGCAAAATATTTTTTCATAATAAAATGAAATTTTATTTTCAAATATATAAAATATTTTCCACTGTAATTTTTAATATTGTACAATTTCCCAGAGAAAAAGTGATTATGAACGGAAATAACTAACATGCTTTATGGAAGTATCTTATTGATGGTGAAGAAAATAAAGAATTTAAATGCTTATAATAAATTTCTAAAATACAATTTATAGAATATACTGCAGAAAAAGATGAATATAAATTGTTCTATGAATCATTAATATGTTCAATAAAATTTTGAGGAAATTTTATTTTTGAAAATGCACAAGATCTTAGTTTTGTCGATAATTTTGCTTGCAAAAAATCATCCTATAAATGTATTTTTCATATGAGGTTGAAGCTTTGAAATTATTTTCTGTAAGATAATACAATTTTTTCAAAACATTCCTTTAAAAATAGCGACATGTTTTGTATATTCTTAAAAACAATTTTTTTGTGTAATCAGATACAAAACTTGCGTAGATCTCTTATTTCTAAAGAAGCTCCTCAATTCAACTCTAAGCTTTTTGTATTATATAATTTAAACTAATACAAATAATTTTAGAAAATTACCTCGTGATTTACTCAAAATTTACGGTGGTATACAAAAATATCCGAAAATAAATCAAATTCATTTACGATAATGTCTCCATTTACTTTCATTCCACAAGAATAATTTCGATTCAACTTTAAAATTCAAGAGAACTTGGCTATTAATTAGTCAAATTTGACCTTTTCCGATAATAAATATATTAAATCACGCTACTGCTCTAAAATAAGTGTCATAATTACAAAAAATTAATTAATGAAAGCCAAATTGGATGAATAATTAGAGCTCTGACTTTCTATACGGCAACTCTTCGCTAGCTAACTCTAATTTTGTGATACCAAAGTTACTTACGTTGATTTATATAAATGAGATTATAAAACATCCAAACTTATTCAAAATAATCTAATAGTTAATAAATAATTTTGTCTTCGAATGAGGTAATTCTTTCAAAATGAAATTTATTTCTAAAAATTTGGCAATCCATATGATAATTTATTTATATTTGGAATTCACTTTTGCAATGGTAACTCTTTAATGAGCAAACGAAAGAAAATTTATTATTTTTTTCATATAGATATTAAAATAATATACATGAAAAATAATTAAAATGAATGGAAATTTTTTAAATTTTATTTAAACTTTTTAAATTAAAAAAATTCCGTGATAAAAAGAATTTATAAATAAAAATAACTTACAATTAAAATTATTAGTGATGAAATGTTAAACTGAAGTATAAAACATTTGAGTTAAGAAATTTACATTAACTGTATAAAAAAAATTCAAATTTTAATCATAAAAATAACCAAAAATAAAAAACCTTAGAAGATGAATGTTTTTAAAATTTTTGGAAATAATGTTGATTTACTTTTAACTTTTGATGTTGAAATCATGCTTTTGTTTTAAAAATTTATGGTTAAGAAAATGCAAAACATTATTATTAATAAAATTCGCAATTTCAATTTTATGAAGAGAATTTATCTATATACTAACAAATTACTTTGAAATAACAAGAATGAACTTGTTAAATATTGTCATGTTAAATATTGTCTCATTTTCAACGACGTATCAGAACGTCATTTGCGAATTTGGCCAAATGATCCAATATTTGATATCAATTATAAAACTACATCACATATTTTAAAATATTATATTTCGCTGATTTTAAAAGGAAATTCTAAGCTTTCTTTTTAATTATTTCAAATTTATAGAATTGGGAATAAAATACAGTAAATGCCATTAAGGACTAATATCTCAAGAAAATTATGTTCTGTAAAGCATAACAATGATATTGAAACGTATATTTCTTAATAAAAACCTCAAAATTACTCGAATGTATCATAATGTAGATTATTGTTAAAAAAACCCTAATAATCATTTTTTTTTACCAAAAATGTCTAATTTTAAGAAATTTCTATACTTTAAAATAATAAAAGGGATATGAAAAGATGCCTGTTTTTCAAATTGTTAACATATTCAATGTTTTGTTTACCAAATGTATTACTATTAAGAGTTAATTATAAATTATAATTTATAAATTTTAAATATTTTTATATTTTTAATGGAATAATCACAAATTAATTTTAACAATTTATTTAAGAAGGAACTATTCTTGTAATCATAAGATTTTCCAGCGTAATATAATTTTAATGTTTTCATTTTACTAACGCACATTTTAAATTTATACAATTGTTTCTAAATAATAGTCCTATATATATAAGGCCTTATTTCAAATTATTATTTCTTATAGTAAAAACGAAACGTAACGTTCTTATTTAAACGAAATTATTCATTTTATTGTCTAAAAATTCATTCAGCCATTTCTTTATCCATTTCAAAAGATAATCAAAACTGATCGTAGCAACTGTTTTATTGAATTAATGTTATTCAACAGCATTTATTCTAATGCTTTTCATTTTCTTGGAGTCATTTAATCTGAACTGAATATAATTTTTACGTGCGCACACATGATAAATTTTGGTTCTCTTTAAATTTTCCATTTCCCTCACGTTTATGCTCAGCTGAACTGAGATGCTCAAAAATCTTCCAAAGGAGCTTTCTTTTTGCACTCTGCTGAACTCTTTTATTTTGGATTTAGCGTCACTTTTTAGTGCAGAAACGAAGGGGGTCGGGGGCGCAAAAGTCCCCAAAAGAAAATGAAGTAGAAACATCGGCCTCAGAAACCGTCGCGCAGTTTTCTTCCTTTTTATTAAGTGCCACTTGGAAAGGGGGTGTGAACCTCCCCCCCCGAGTGCCCGCTGTAGCGAAGACACATAGATGATGCACGACGGACCTTTTTCTGGCCGCCAAAGAAAAACAATAGAACCAAAATGTGCTGAAATGCAAGCTTTAAATACATACATAAAAAGCGAGGGCGATACTAATAGCAGATGTTAGCTAAGGCCTTAAGTTTATCCGCACAAACGGAAGGAAAGATGGGAAAAAAATTTCTCCCCCCTCAAAAAAGCAGAGAAAAAAATTTATTTTACGAATCGTGCTTGGCGCTTTTTTATATTCTTTTCATTTATTTATTTGGCTGGCTTTTCCCCCCGCATACATTGAAAACAACCGACGTGGCGCATTTTGACTGTGTAATGGATGCATAAGACCTCCCGCACTTAAAATGGATTTAGCCTAAAAGGCTTTTATTTCTCCAAACCCCTTTTTGAATTTTAGTTCGTTGTTATGTTTTTTTTTCTTTATCATTCTATTTTTGATTCTACCCCCTCCCACACTTCTTTTCCAGTTCAACTTTTACCCTCTCGTTTCGCCGCGCAAAGTTGAAGCATTTACCACTTTTGGCAATTTATCGCTTTTTTTTGTATTTGTTTGTTTTTAAATCCAAAACAGATTGAGGTATTTATTCTTACGCATTTGATGATATTTTTTACATAAGAGAAAAAAACATCCACGTGGAATAAAAATTTTTTATCAATAAGGATATATTGATAAAGTAAAAAAATAACAATCACTTTTACTTGGAATTTAATTTATATATTATTGAATTGATGAAAAAAAATCTAAAATTTGATAACTATTATTTTTATAATTTTTGTTTTTTCTTTTTCTTTTCATAAATGTTTCTTTTAACACTGTTAGAGGAAATATCTTATTTCACTCTAAATTTTAATTAAAAGTTTTTCCCAATGAAATAAATATCTCTTTCAAAACAACGCTTTATCCTCCTTACTATTTAAAAATGTTTGTAAAGATAAATGATAAAAACCATTTTTTTAATTGAAATGCTTATATTTTTTAAGTTAAGAATTTAGGTAGATTTGCTTGTCACTTAGTGTTTTCCGAATAATCACTATCACTTACGCTAACGGTGGGATTCGCGAACACACTGAGATAAACAGAAATCACAGAATTATGCATTCACTTACCAGGTCAGTATGCTAAATACTAGTATTTTAATAAATTAAAGGAACTTCCTAGTTTTTACTCTCGTAATGTAATGAAAAGTGGCAGATTAATAACAAGAAGTATTTCTTAGTAATAGTAAGGACGTTAGAAAAAAATCATTTTTTTACGAAATGAAAATTTTATGATTAATTCAAACTTTAATACGTTTCAAAAATATACTTTTATATCTTTTTAACAATCTACTATGTATAAAAATCTAAAATATCTTTTAAAATACTTAAAAAAAACATATTTCATTAATTCCGAATATATACTTATGAATTTTTATATATTGTAACATAACTAGAGTAAATAAAGGAAAATGTCTGTGTTGTTTTAAAAATTTCTCAAAAGGTTACTTAAGGATTCTTAAAAAAAATCATTAAAAATTAATATATTTTTTTTTAAAAAAAATTGTCAAAATTCACGCACGTTAATTTTGGAATAAATACTTAAAATTTTTAAAGGATATTCACATTATCGAAATTTTTACATACTTGTTAAAATTTTAACGAATCTGTAATCCATCGTTACTTCATTTTTTAGAAAACTTTCTAATAATTTTAGCTATTTGTTTCTGAAAATAACATTTCTTGAATAAATCTTTGTTTTATAACCATAAATTGTTTACATTGACGTTTATACCAATACCATAGTTAAAATTTGATTTTAAAATGTCTTACAAATCATTATCTAGATCACATAGTTTTTCAATGTAACACAAAATATATAAGCATACATAATTTTGTTCTTTTACTTAAGAGATATATAGAATGTTCTATATAAATGAAATCTAAGTCTGTTCACATAAAATGTCTTAAATGAAGATTAATACTATATCATTGGTATTTGTATGATCATCCTATTAGAGACAGTGGATTAAAACTTGTAATTTTGTCAGGTTATTTGAAATTTTTTTTTATATATTCAACAAAAATTATGTTAAAATAGTGGAAGCACATGATGAAAGCAGCCTTTCATCCCTTCAGTAGGTCGATAAACTGAGTACCAAGCATGCTTGGAAACTAAACACTGGGGTTTCGCGTTAGACTGACCACCTAATCGGGATATATGCTTCGCACCCCAGGGCCTCTCGGTCCGGAAAAAAGAGATGGGCTGTAGGCTTTGGCCCACATGGGCGGTCGTGCCACAGAGTTTAGTTTATATGTGAAACACACACACATGTAAGTTCATTACAAACGCTGAGAAATTTTCCAATGTTGCTTAAGAATTGCTTAAAGCCAAGGAAATCAACAGAGCTGGTCCTGGTAAGAAAATAAGAAATATTTAAAACTGCTTATAATGAATAAAATAAGTAAGCAAAATATGTAAAAAAACGCTGAAGGCTGCCAAACAGAGAGATTGTTATCAAAGACAACGCACCTTCAGTGAATACTTAAGCAATTTAGAAGATACTGTTAGTAGAACCAACACACACAAGAAAATTGACACTAGCATTTCAGTTCAGGTGTCATATAATCTTTAAGAACAGTTTCTTTTCAGGTTAATTTATTTTTGCAACACTTTTTCATTCGCACTTTAATCTGAACTTTCAAATTCGTGGTAGGATCACAGAAGTCGGAGAACTTAGTTGGAGAATATGTCCACGATCCCCAAGATTTTGAACCATTGCGGAGCAGTTACGAACAAATTATTTTAACTAACATTTCTCTTTCAATTCTTCTGTTAAAGATTGGATCGAATTTCATGAGAATTCCTAAACGAAATTTTTCTTTCAGATTATATGATCGCCTCGTGATTTTTATTTATTTATTTTTTTATATTTTACCCCGATTTCTGAATATGCTTTCAGTGTTCTATATACGTTTCAAATAAATAAACCTCCTAATATTCCTCCTGGTTACGATATCTAACATTTTACTAAAAATCTGATTAGATATTATTAAATTAAATGTAAAATAAAATTTTAAATATATTATTAAAAATTTTAATTTATTGTTTAGAAATTAATAACTAATTACACTTCTTCGTTTCCATTCGGAAATTCAAATTTTTCTCTTTTATTTATAAATCTTTAAAATTTGTATCTTTATTTTTATATTTAGATTTAATTAGAAATAATTTGCTTATTTTTAATCATTTTAATTATTTTTGAAATTAATAAATATTTATGATGCCATATGGTGTTAATTTGAGGAATCTTTGTAAGTCGCCAATGAAATAGTAGCAGAAGGATCACATGACATTGTGCTAAATTGACTCCACAACCCATCAGAAGCACCATAAGAAAATGATCCTCACTCATTATCTGCGGGATGTGCCATGAAAAGTATAAGAAACAACTGCCGATCTGGCTTGGTATTCTTTCTTACAAAGCGGATTTAAGTTTAATGAGTATTTTCTTGCGCATTTTCAATTAAATTAAAGCATTCTAAACTACTTATATTTAAATTATATTGGAGTTTTATTCATTTATCAAACATGAAAAAGTAAATGCATTGCGATAATGAGCATATTATTAAAATGAAATATGAACGAGTTTACTAGCTTATAAAGACATCATAATTCTTATTATCTAATTAGATTTCCTTTCGTCTCATTTCGCCATGCTTAAAAAGAGCTATCATCACTGGATCACCAGTGAAAAACACTGCATTTGATTTAGTTCCTCACCCAAAAGTCACTTTTGACATACAAAGAAGTAGTTAATTAGACTGGGAGTTGCAATTTAAAGTGCAGTCTGAACAACCACTGTCATAAACGCACAAGTAAGAATTGAACTCACGACTTATTTTGCACAAGACCAAAGTTTTTAACATTCACCAGGAATATTAAAACGTGCATTAAATAGCTACTCATTGTTTATTCCCTCTGTTGTCAAAAACCGGAAGTAGAATTATAGAAGCATTATTTTAATGGCATGCATTTAAAATTAATCATTTTATAAAATTGGCTAGTTAATGCTATAATCATTAACAACCATAAGAACCAAATACTGCGTATACTCAGAGAAACTCTACTCGTTACCATGGTAATCAATTGGCGAAATACCTGATATCGCGTAGTGTGTAGCGTATAACCAAAATCTTTTATAAGATACCTAAGCACCCGTCATGTTTTTGTCTTCCTAAAGAACTTGATTTAGAGAGATGCATTCATTTGACACAAAAAAGTCAACTTAAAAAGTACACGCGTCTATCATGACAGCGCCGAGCTGGCATCCGACTGGTTAGAGCTCATGCCTTCGGTTCAACAGTTCGTGAGTTTGAATCCCACCTTGAGCATGGATGTTTGTAGTGGTTCGGAATCCACTTTAAACCGTAGGTCCCGGTCTAATTAGCCCTCGTGTGCAAAAAATGACCGTTGAGTAACAAACAAACCAAACCAACCTATCATGACAGGCGTATGAATAAATTTTATAAGAAACACCTATCTCCTGTTATTTAACAATGGTTAGAATTGAACTTGTAACCTCCCACTTTGAAGAGTGTACGCCTACCATTATACCACAGTGGTAGGGTAATTGAAGAAGTATTTCTTTAAAATCCAAATTTTCATCAAAATTTAAGGATTTAGAAAAAATGCTTTTTTTGACATCTTTTGAGTAATATTTACAATTACGAAATATTCACTTCATTTGCTTTATTCGTAAATTTTGTTTTTAAATTCAAAAGAGAGGATTTCCATCATAATATAATGGAAAATTAACTTGTTTATACTTATTGACTTGCATTAACAGCATTGATTCCCATTGATAATATTCAATAATTGTTTATAATTTATCACTGCTGTGACATTCTCTTATGGAAATTATCAGTTTAAGAATTTAGCATTCACTGTGGGTAGAATTTTTTCAATTTGAGCTTTAATTTAGAACTAAATTCGGTAATACAAATCATGAAAAATGAAAATATTTTTCTTATTCTTACTTTAGCCTGTTAAGATAGCATCACTGCATGGATATTTTTAATGTAAAAGAAGCAACAATAAAGGCAAAACAGATAAAAAGAAAATTAATGTTATAAGAACTGATTTGATCGATCAAAATAAGTTTATTTTATACAAATTTTGTGTATTGGGTTGATACAAAAGAAATTCCAGTTTTTATGTGGTATTTTTTTTATCCGAAATGAAAATACTTTTTATCAATCCCATGTATAAGTATTTGTTTCATTTACATATTTAATATATTATAGGGCCGTGGTAGCCTAGTGGTTAGGGTATCGGCCTTCCATCCGGAAGGACAGGGTTCGATTCCCAATGCCGCCAAAGACCCACCGAATACATGCGATATACGTGCTCGTAAAATCTGTGGTCGGTCGTTGAGCAGTTACCATGGGTGCAATGGTCTGGAGAAAATTTCCTCCCCCTTCAGATCAATGTCAAAATTGAAAGAGTGGATTCTCTGGTGGTGCCATCTATCGGAGAATTTAAAAAAGAGCAAAGACGTACTTTCACCTTCATGGTGCTCTGATTAAAACGAAAGACGCTCCCTATTGACTTAAATTCGCATTGCCAAGGCATAGCGAGCTTGGCTTGTCCAAGTGTCATAAGTAACAACACAACAACATATATTATTGTTGCCAATGATATAGTTCATAAAAAACAATTTAAATGATACATAAAATATTAAAATAATATACTACCTCAAAGATATATATTTATTTTTGAATCATTATATTTTATTGGAGTATTAAGCCGACACATTTTAAAAAACTTCATTTTGCAGATTTTTATATTTGATATAAAGTATTTCTTTGGAAGCCAAAAGCTGTTTTAAAGAACATACACCGTCGACGCGACTTGACTTCACTGAATACAATTTCACAGTTAATGGCCCGTATTCATATTTCACAAGGGAGAAAACTCTGAAAATTCCTAAGCATCATTTTTGACGGATGAGCATGCAGAATACAGAAGCAAACATCTAACTTCCGTTTAATACTGGTTGGAATCGAACCTGGGCAATCCTCTAGAGTACACTTTTAACTCCCTGGTGAAGTGTATGCCATAACATTTCTAATTGCTGTAATAAGATATCATGATTCCTCTAAAATTTCTACTATTCTATTTACAGTTATAACATTTTATTTTAAATTTATTTATATAAAATGTTTATTTATTTTTTGCAACTTAATATTTTAAGTACAATACATTTTTTCTATTTCTTTTAAAGTTTAGTAAGGTTATGAATATTTATTAAATATTCAGATTTTTATTGAGACAAAAAAATTAAATACATTTAATTTTTAACTTTTTTTTATCTATAATCGCAAGTACAGTACGAAGACTTACATTTAAAATGCTGAATGAAAATATAAAATAATTGCATATTTTTTGTAGTTCTTATTTTCATTTTTATACTATCAAGAACACAATCTTTAATGATTATTAGACTTTTATAGCATATTAATCATTGTTATCCTTACTTACTCTCAAGGTATTATAGGCTTGGTGAAATTTTATAGATATGAATTATTTTAATGATAAAAATTATTTAATTCTTAATTCAACAGCATTTCTTAAATAATTTATATCTGTATAGCTAAAAATAAAATTTAGATTCAATATGTGATAGACAAATAAAATTTTCTTGGTTTTCATTTACAAAACAATAAAGCATGAAAAACTCAGTTTTTACAAAATGACTGAGGTTTTCAAGCTTAAAACTCCCCCATTTTGAAATGAAATCAAAACGGAGAGTATTTTTTACTCTCCGTTAAGGTAACCCCTGACTTGCGGTTCTAATCTGATTATTTAAGGGGGAAGAGAGAATTGCAAAAGAGTGGAAGAGTTAAAAAAGGGGTGGGGGATTAGAGAGGGTTGAGGTGCCACCGTAGAAAAACCGGAAGAAACTGTTAAAAGAATGGATAATACGAAAGGGTGAAGGGATAGAGAAATTCTAGTTTGGCGTGTTTGTGTTTTTTTAAGAATATATAGAGCACTTTTTTTCCTCTGAAAGTGAGTCGAATAAAAAATTACTTAAAATGGGACTTTCTTTTTTCTCTATCAGTAAAACTCAAGAGGATAAGATTGAAGCTGTTGAAGAATATTAATGACAAGAAAAGAGATTAAAAATAGCTATCTTTTCTTTAATTATTTTTTTCAAACTCTGACAAAATATAGATACCAGATCCAGTTAAGAATCAGTTTTAAATTTGAACTGATCCTTTTAACTAAGTGCTTATAACATTTCTAACAATTATTTGCTTACCTTTTTAGAACATCAGTCTATAGTTAAATCTGAAATTTCGAAAGGGTGAAGGATTCCTCGCGGGCAAAGAGCCTGGCTCTTTTATTCGCCCTCAATTGTGGCAGAGCTTCTAGAACCGCAATTTCCAGATTAGCAAGCGTTCACACTAGAGGTCTCACGTATTTCGAAGGCAGGAAAATCTTTGAGGTCTGCTCTAAATGTAAAACTAAGCAGGCTTCTTCTAATCACATCCTGGAGTGTTTGGGACTTTCCAGAAAGGAAATATACTCATTCTGGTACTCGATTTCCTTAGGGTCAATGGCCTGATAGATCCTGTCTGACTTCATCAGACATTTGGAGGATGAGCCACAACAACAACAATACAATTATTTGCTCAAATCCCTAATATCTAATATCTTATACGCTGCACCATCTTTAGTCAGTTCCACTAATAAAATAAAAAAGTAAATTTGGTATTTTTATTATATCAGACAAACAAATATACTTGCATGTTTTTCTGGGAGTAAGATAAGTTATGTATGAAGTTCCCGATTTCTAATATTATTTTAAGCCTGTATATTGTGTATAAAAGATACATATTGTGTATAAATGATACTTTATTCTGTACAAAAACGGTTTTCAAACGCACGACGTATGAAAAGTATGCCTTATTTCATATTTAGATTCAGTGACCAAATATATTTAAAATTATTATTAAAATCCAATACACTAAATAAAATTTTTTAGACCTGTGTGGTGTCTGTGGGTAAGAAACTTATCACTCTACCATCATTGTTTTCATAAAAGGATTAATTTGAATTGGGCAATTCATGGATTCAATTAATCCATAATTGCCAGAAGCATTCCTTCCGATGATGGAAATCTAACTTAAAAATATCTCCAATGATCATCCCAATATTGGAGAATGCAAAGGAAATACAAACAAAATGAAGGGTATTGAATATGTTTTTATACATATTGTGTATAAATGAGATATTTAAAAATATTATTTTCAAATAGTGGTTTGTTTTCCGATTTGCGATCACTTTTTGCATACGTTTTACTAAATGAAGATCAGAGCCTACAGTTTAAAGTAGATTCCGAACTTCTGCTAAAACATTCCCATCTCGACATGGAAAACGATCCTAGTAACTGTTGAGCTGAAAACTAGAAGGCTAACTATTCAGCTGCTGCCACTTCTGCAATCGAAAATCGATGAATAAATCCATTAAAATTATCACTTCAAAAGGGAATTCTATCTAATACGTTGCATTGACAGTATTTTAACAAATACAACATATTTCATATGATTTAGTTCAGAAACAGAATGTCACAGGAAGCTTCCATCTCTCCAAGAGTCACTTTCTTGTCAGCAAGCAAAGTATTTTTTGAGAAACCAGGAAGAAATGGATGGAGAAGGGAAAGAAAAAAACCATTAAAAATATTCACGTTCCATCCACTTAAGAATGCCCCCTTGACGGACACTGGCTAATCGATTAGGATTGGACAATGACAGATGATTCTGATTAAGGGCAATCCATCGCTCAACTTCCCCAGAAAACCTTCCTCATGAACTGACCCCTCCGTTCTCCCTCCCACGCTTCCTTATTCTTGCACGATTCCCGTTTCCGACAGAAAAGGCCCAGAGCTTTTAGATCAACAGCCCCACGCGATTCAATATTTGCCTATTATGCTCCTTCACTGTAACAAGGGCCTGGAGGTGAAAGTGACACCAGCGTTTGCCCCTTCACTTTAATGATGGAAATCTGACTAAATCCCCACCCACACTTCTTCGAATTCCGGAGCAGGGAAATAAAAAACGGAATTTGTGAAAGATACCTATTAGGTAATCTGTATATTTATGTTTGAATATTTTCTATATACATAGCGTATTTGTGAAGGTTGAGCATTTTCTTTTTATAGTGTGGATTTCAGAAAACTTGACAAACGATAATTGACAGCATTTTTCATTGTTATGTCTCTATTTGTCTTTCTTAACGAATCTTGCAAGAGAGAAAAAAAATATTTAGTTTGTTGTATTATAATGATATTATACATACAAAGCGCTTATAAATATTAACCACTGATTTTTTTTAAAGTTCGTTTAAGAAAATTTCTCAAACAATAATTGTCAGTATTTTTTTCTGTGACTTCTCAACTTGTTTTTTCAAACGTATTGTTTCCATAAATGAAAAAGATTTATGATTGTCGTAATGATGGTATTATGCTATTATCTGTGTATGTAATGAACTTATCAAGTAAATATTTTCTTAAAATTAAACTAAGGAAGCATTAAAAGGTAATTATTTCGTCTTAAAGCTTCAATTTATTTTACTTGATGAATTGTGAGCATAAAAAAAACTTATATTCAATATAAGTAAACTTATTTTCAATTATATTTAATATAAGTAAACTTATATTCAATTAGTTATGTCTTAATGATATTATCTATATATACAGATTACTTACATAAACATTTTTAACTACTTTTTTAAAACTTTAAAATAACTATCAAATAATAATCGACAGCAATTTTTTAAAATTATTTTCATAGTTAAAAGCAAGATATTTTATCGTATTTTTTAATATACATTGCGTGAATAAGTGAAAAAAATTCATATTCAAGTTAGTGGTTTTTCTCAGTTGGTATGGATGTATTTTGGAAAAATCTGAATTTGTGATTAGTAGCAAAATTACATCATATAATTATTCTAATCAAACAAATTTTAATAAGGATGGAGGGTAAGAAGAGCCCTTTTCATTATATATATTCTATTTTTGAATTCTATATTCCTGAATTGGCAATCAAGGATTATTTTGCATTCACAAAGATGAGCATTTACATGATAATTTATATCTTTAATATTTTTTTAAAAATACAGCTTAAATATAATACTGCTCATAACAGGGACTTATAAAAATATTAAAAATATCATCACAAGTTCCAATAGATGATCTTTATGGTATTATAATAATAAAGAAACCAAAATTGGCAATGGAATTATAATTGCTCTGGTCTTCACTTGAGCATTGATCCCCATCAAAAGTTTTGGTGTTTGATTGAGATTTAAAATCTACTTTAAGTTGTATATATATAAGTCTTAGTAAAATTAATTCTGTGTTTAAAAATAATCGTGAATTGAGAAATTAATTAACAACATATAAAGGTAATAATCTTCAAAATGATCTGAAAATGTTCTAAAAAGCTAAAATTATTGATTGTAATAATGAGGAAACTGAAAAATATAAATAATAACAATATTAATTGATAAAAAATAAATGAAAAATATAAACAAATTAATAATAGTTAAAGGTAATAATCCTTAAAAATGATCTGAAAATGTTCTAAAAAAACTAAAATTATTGATTGTAATAATGAGAAAACTGAAAAATAATAATTATTAAAATGAAGGCCTAATGATAATTTAATAAAACCCAACTGATAAATGTAATTATATTCTAATCATAATATAATACAATAACAATGTTCATATATAATATAATACAATAACAATGTTCATCATAATATAATACAATAACAAAATGTAACAAATTTTATTATTTCCCAAACAATCACTCACAAGTTATAGTAAAATTTTTAAAGATAGTATACTTATAATAATACACCGGAAGTTTATAAGATTTAATTTCTATACAACAGATAATCTCAGAATTCAAAATGTTGTAACATTCCCTCAAATTTACATCAACAATGATATAAAGGAAACCATAGTTATAAAGTTTATTACTTTCTTTTTTTTTTAGAATTTGAAAAGATTTGCAATGCAACTTCTTGCCATTAACATTTATTGTACTCTTCTTTTTTATTTTGAAATATTAATTATACGAGTTGAAGTCACTTTGAAACACAGATCTAATATAAGCTTTCAAATAATAATTTACCTAATGTTCATATAAATTCAACAGATTCGAAATATTCCGACTAGTTCAAGAATAGAAAAAGATTTTTATAGTTTCTCAGGGATTTATATATTAAATATCGAACCATTAAGCTTTCTGTGATGCTGTCACGAACCTGTCGACTTCAGGATAGTTCAATAACACAAAATACCTTCGTTTCTGACAACACATTTATTCCATATTAACATACACAAACATAAATTATTAACACAAACCTCAATTTTAGAGATTTTTCCACATTATTCAAAGATACATAGATTTTTCACCGCCCCGGAAGCGGGACTTCCGCTACCTCTAATAATCACAACAACCAACCGTAAAATCGAAAGTAATCGTTTCCGTTAAGTGTTTGATTTTCACACTCTCAAAAAAGCTTAATGAATTCTAAAGTCAAAAGATTTTTAAATAGTTCAAGGACAGAAGCATTTTCTTCTGATTTCTCAAAACGAGAGTAACTCGAGAATTGAAGCCATTATCTTCTGGAATTTTATTAAATGGCTAACTAATGCTGATATAAGCACTACGTATTCTTCAGAATCTAAATACTTTGAGAAATCATTTCTTCTGGTTTCAGATTTTAATTCAGTATCGAACTATTTAACTTTCAAATAAGCCCTTCAGATTTAAATGTTTTGTATAGTTTTAGGGCCCAAAACTATTCCTTTTCATTTTGGAACAGTTGGAGAACGAAAGTCACCACTGCTGTTTCAAACTATCGAATCTATTAAATTTGGTAATAAATATTTAATAAATAGTTCTGTTTCAAAACTATTTATTTAATATTTATTATCGAATTTGGAATAATTCGAGAATAGAAGCCATTTCTTTCTTATTTTGAAAGGCTTTTATTTAGAAATTTTTTAATATCTGTAAGAAAATTATTTCTGAAAGAGAAAATTTTGTTCTTTTGATTAATTCTAAATTACAAATACGTTATTTTAGATATCTAAAACAAATAAAACACAAAGTCTTTAATTTAAATATAATTTTTATAGTGTAAAATATACTAACAAATTTTTATCATGACAAATTGGTTTCGAAAAATTTAGATATTTTCTGCAAGCAACGAAATATTAATTAAATATTTTTACTAGCTAAGGATTTAAATCGTTATATAAATGATCATTTTAAATAAAAATTAAGCTAATTATAATTAGATAATTATTCTATCAATTTAAAAAAAGGAAAATTGATAAAGTTTCTTAGAAATTTAAAATAAAATTTCATATTAAAAAATATGAATTTTAAAAAAGAATAGCACATGAAAAATTCTTTTTTACTTTCAATTTATCTTCTTGGTTTAATTTTTTCTATTACAATTTTCCATTTTCCCGAGGACAATAATATATGATATGGCAATTTTGGGACTAAGTTGAATGAGTGTTTATATAATACTATTTTTGTATGTGTTGTAATTATAAATTATTTTATTACTTTTCTCCAAAGATATATTCTGTATCAAGTTTATATTATACTGACAAGTTCCTATCTTATTGACCCTGTCTTAATGTCAAGTTCATGTGCATTATTCATTTTTTACTTCCACCGGAGAGATCAATTTTCATATCATCATTTAAAATTTTGGTAATAAAATGTCTGCTAATAGAACAACTCACTTTCAAGCATGGAAAATCAAATCGTTGCTTACAAATTAGGCGTCCATTGGTAAAATTAACTAGCATTAAATTACTTTTTATTGAGAAATTGATTTATCCCATTTTCTATGACTTACATAAGGTTGAAATCTTAAATTTTTATAGCACTCCAAACATCTGTTTAGAAATTAGACTCGTTAGTAACAGTAAGATGTATTACTTTTTTTTTAAGGATTGGTTCAACTTATCTTCTATGGCTTATAATCTTTTGTAATCTTAAGCTCCAAAAATATATTTAAAAATTAGACATCTATTTGTAAAAGTAACTTGTGTTAAATTACAATATTTTACTGAAGAATTTTGGTTTATCATTCTTCTATGACTTATGAACTTTTGAAATCGTATGTTACTGTGACACTTCAAATTTTCAAACAAATAGGATGTTTGATTTAGGTAATATTTGAGATGGGTTCCTTTTTTGTGCTTCGACTAAGGTAAGATTTTTTTTTCTAATAATATGATTCCTTAGAAAAACGTTTTTGAAGTATGAAAGTAAGTTTAAAATATTTAATGCAAAAATATTCATTTAGCAAATTTCAATTTTGAACTTTTTTCATAAAATACACATAATTTTGGAAAAAAAATCAAAAAAATTATTTAATCAAATTTACAAAAAAATGTAAAATAAAAATATATTACTTGCCTTGATTTATTTATTTTCAAATTGTTTTTCTTTTTTTGTCTTAATCTATTTATTATAAAAGATGTGATTTAGCTTGCATAAGCAAATGCATTCTTATTTTATATAGTATTCTTTGCTAATTTGTTGCACAATTTTGCGTATGAATTTTTAATTCAAATTTAACTGTTACCTTAATACTTTAACAATATAAATATATTTTTCCTCAAATTGGACAAGGTGTTTTCCAAACTACTTAATTTTTAAGTATTTCTTAAAATTTGTAATGTTTCTAAATGTTTGTAGTTTTTCTATGAAGAAACAACAGCAACAACACTTTTCTTTATTCTAAAAGTAAATATTACTTTTACACATATAATATTTCTATTTTGGAATTATGTTTATAAATACTCACTATGAAGATTTATTCTTACGCTTATGTATTTGTGGATTCTTTAAATTATTTACCCATTTCTAGTTTTCTATAAATTAACTTAAAACAATTTCTTTGACACAAAATTTTCATAAAAATGTTACTTCATATACAGTCTTGAATAATTACCATATAGTTATCATTCTTATAAAATAACCGTATTAATATTATCTCTAATAACCAGTATTATTTAACGTGTTATCTAATTGCTTATAGTGAAATAGCATCTAATAGAAATATCCAACAGACATAATGTTAACTTTATTTCACTGTAATTCTTAATAATTATTGTAACAATAAATAAAATTTTAAGTAGTATCTATCAGTTATCAGTAATATATAACAACTACAGTAATATTGAGTAAAACTATTAATAAAATATGAGAAATAAAATTTAATAGTTATAATCATATAACTGAAATTAGTTAATAATAACATGTATCTCTAACAAATAACACTAACTAGCTACGAAATTAAGCTATTAATAATTACATATTAAGCTTACATGAACACCCTATTTCTGTTACAGTATCAAAAAAATTATTTCTTAAAGTTTTATATTTTTGGTATTTTCTAGAAATATGGATTATTGAGTGTTGCTAGTTTTAAATCACATTAGATATCAATTTTAAAATAAATTATTTTGGCTAACTGAAAATTAAATCATTAGACATTAATTATTAGACTTACAGAATTTCTTATGAAATTATATAACATAAAACAGTTTGGATGGAATGAAAGAATAAACACACACACACAGTAATATAAAATAATTACATAACTACTATTTCCAACGTAATATAATAAAATCTATTCAGAAAAATGTTTATTCTACCGTAAACATTCTTTCGTAAGAGCAGGTGATATTGGTTTTCGCCAAGTTGTAAAACGCTATGGGTGAGAAAATATTTTGGTTATAAAATATTTGCAGCAGTAGCTCACAGACACAAATTGGGATTTTTCTGTCAGCGGAGGTTTTACAGAAAAAGTAAATAATGTTTGCGTTAACTTTTTTTTTCCGATTTATTTTACGTGCTCAGACAGCTGCAATGTAGATTTTGATTATCATCTATTTCCGTAGGAAATGTTTTTTGGAGAAAATATAAAATAAGATTAAGGATACTTTAAGCTCTTGTTAGTATATATACATACATAAGAGAACATTTCTGCATAAATTTATTTTCAATTTCTACTTGTGAGCGAGAGAAAAGTATATTTGTTTTAAGTATTATTTAATGTTTATTTATTGTTTTAATATGCAAAGAAAAATACATGCTTTCGAGCAAAAGAAATGAAAGCTGTATTTTCTATTTGAATAATGTATCAAGTATGAATTCATCTTAATTTTTGTTTATTTGTAGTTAGGTTAGATTACGTTACATAGATTAGGTTTAACAAGGTCTAAATTAAATTAAGTTTATATTCTCTTATAGGCTTTTGGTTTATAATGTGAAAGTGTCTACGCCAATTATTGTAACAGATATAACATTTGGCTTGATTTTTTGATTATTTGAAATATCATACCATCTTAAATTGAAATTTTAATTTATCAAAGTAATTTAAAACTTAAAATTAATCAATAGTATCTTTCTAAGTGATGATTTGTATACAAAAAATAGCAAAGAATAAACTTTTTTCAAGGAATGTGCTTTTGCATAATTAGTTTATATTAGTTATATTAAACCAAATAATGAAGTCTGTTTCATATTAGAATGTTAAAACCTAAATCTTTTTAATATAAACAATGAACAATATAAAAATCTCTCGATAAAATATAAGTCATTTTACATTATTAGTTTAGCTTAGAGGAAGCTATAATAAATATGTTTCCTAAGCAAAAATTTCAACTCTAAAAGCATACTTAAAAGACTCTTTTAGGTATGCTTTTAGGTATTCGATACCTAAAGTATCTTTTAGGTATGATATAAACTACATCTGATTTCTACAAAAAATTACATGTAAATTTATTGTGAAATATATAAATAGAAATCACAATCAAATGAAAATATTAATATATTTATTTTAATTTTAAAAATATTATTTATTTTTCTTATGAAATAAAACGAATAAATTATTTTAAATTTTTAATATCAAAACAATTAGTGAAAATCCATCGAATAATTTTCAGAAAGTTCAAACATAAATATCAGATTTATCACATTCATACTTCTAAATAGTAAAGTGCTCTGATAATTCTTACTAACAGGCAATAATGATATAAGCATTATAATATTTTTAAAAGAGAGAGAGCACAATGTGGCATTTGTTTTTTAAAAATATTCTGCAAAAATGGAAGAATTCAACCTCGTAGGGTTCCTTTTATTGCAACACTAGAAAATGGTAAGAATGGCGAAGTTATTAAAGTTGCCGTGAAGTCCTCCACTTGGTGATAAAATTAGGAACATAATGTAGATAGTTATGAGTTTCTATTCTGAATTACGTAGGGTATGAAATGGTGAAATTTTTCTTACCATCAATAGTTTATATTATCTCCGAAGAAAGTTTAATAAACATGGAAGTTAATCCATAGCTAATTTTTCCCTGAAATTTCCTTAGGTTGAGGTATTTGACTCCACGTAGTCAATAGGGTAAGAACTGGAGTATGTTATATGGCATTTAAAATTCCTCTTAATCTAAAGAAGAGCTTTCATTGATATATTCACGGGTTGGCAATGGAGAAAATATGGAAAACTGCCAGGTGCATGAAAAAAGCAGAACTGTTATTGTTTCACGAGCATATTTCCCTTTACCTAGCCCCGAGTTGGATTTTGTCAGTTGAATAGAAACAGCTGGTCGGATACTTCGAAATTTTGAAGCAGGAACCAAGCAGAAGACCCCCAATATTTGACTTTCAACCCCAAATGTATCATTTTATTTGGAGGACATGGTGACCATGATCTATTTAACGTGTCCTAGCCGCATTGAGAGAACATGACGGATCTTCAGTTCAGTTTCCGATAATGAGGACGAAGTCCTAACGAATTTGGTCCCTAAGGCTCTTGAAAGCAGAATTGTAACATCTTTACGTCATTTTGCTTAATATTGGCTGAAATTGAGCCTTAGGCTTCCTATTGCAAATATCAGATTTTTACTATTAGGGAAAGGTAAATTATGCATCGCATTGTTGAATATTTATCATAGTAGCAAGTCAATGAATTGAAAACTTGATGAAAATTATTTGTGAGAATTAAGTCAATTATTGATTACTATGTAATTAGCCCATTCTAAGAAACTTAAGTGACTGGTCACAAATAAACTAGTGGTGTTTCACGAAATTTTATCATGAAATGACATAGCTCTGTCATTACATGTTGCAGTTCGTGGTACACAAAAATTCTGCTAGTAATCATTTATTTCCTACTTGACTATTTTTTATTTTATTTTCTAACAAGAGATTTTTAATTACAAAATGCTTACAAAGATGATGAATTGAAAAAGTCAATACGAAATGGAATCTTCATCATCATTTCATTTACAAGGAATCCATTCAATGATTTGGTGGCACTATCAATGACTCAAGGAAACAAAAAGCAGTAACATTTAAAATGATCTACGCATACACATTAAAATTTGATTAAAATAAATTATTATAATCATATTAAGAGACTTTTTTGTTAGATATTCACATTTTGATATATTTTATCCCTTTTAAGTCACATTTTATTCCTTGTCAACACAACACTCTCATTTTCATACAAAAACAGAACTGTGTTCTCGAACCAGGCAATGGTTATAGATCTCCCTTTTTAATCTGGAAGTGACCCCAACCCCTTCAACTGGCCATTATGCGCCCCGGAAGAGAGGGATGGAGCGGATGACTGATAAATATTTGGAATCCAAAGACAGGACAATCGAATTTGTGAACTGACCACCAACTATGGATGAGCAGTGCTGCAGTGGGAAGAACTCTCGCCGGCGTTGATTTATCGCGGTTTCTCAAAGGGCTGGAAACAGTTGACCGCGGGTCAGGCCCCATTACGTCCACTTCATAAATAAATACGAGGTTCGGATGACCGGGATGGTAGAGGGTCAGTCATTAGAAGAAATTAACGATCTGAAATCTGCAGTTGCTGACATATCGTGGCAGCTCGGTGAATCAGTTATCCCGAAGTCTGACACTAAGTTGATTATTTCGTTATTTGTATCTGAGCAAAGAGAACTAATGTTTATGTAACCATAAAAGCATTTTTCATGTTTATTTATCACTCCTTAATAGAAGTTAATAAATACCATTTTTCTGTGCTAAATTATCAAGCATAAAAAGCCAATTAATGTTGCTGAAGTTTCGAAGTTATTTGCAGAAAAAGAAATCTTGTGTTTTAAATCCAACTAAAATATTTTCTTATGGCATAAATGAAAATTGGGACATTATTTTGTGTATATAATTTAATAATAGGATATATTTATTGCATTATATATATATATATATATATATATATATATATATATATATATATATATATATATATATATATATATATATATATTGAATCCATTAACGGCGTGTTTAAAAAACTGTTATTGTTCTTATATTTTTATCCTCTTAAATATTGTAAATGAATCTAATTTCTCCAGTCTTTTATAATATTTATTGCAATTTTAAAAGAATAAGTATTTAGTTCCTTTATGTATTCCATTTAGAAACTTAAAATTGGGAAATAAATATTTATTTGTACCCATTATTTTTCAAGCACTCTATTCCATGAAGTTACATTTCAAAAGACTTAATTTTCTTAAAAACATGTTAACTTTATTTTATCTTCAATATGCTATTGGTAAGGAATTTTAAAAAGTAATCATTTCTATCTATTTAATAATATAAAATAATGTTGCATTTCTCTTTGCATATGGAGTATCAGAAGGAGAATAATTTACACTATCCTGGCAGCATATTATGTTACACAATTATTAAACAAATCCTATAACGGAAGGTTTAAATATGCTGAGAAATTTATCTGATAGATTTCCCTTGCATGTTTGGCTGAAGAGGAATTTTAGAAATATATCTCTTTACTTTTACATTTAATTCGAGAGAATGTTAAATTTCCTTACATATGGGAATTTCAAAATAAATGTTACACTGTTTTGCCACTATTTTTCAAGTTTCAGCTTCAAAATATTAGCTTATAAGAAAAAAAACTCAGAAAAAAATTAACTATAAAATTAAGTCGGGCAAATTTTTTGAAATGGTGTTAAGATAAGTTCACTGGAAACAGTGTTGAAGGAATAACTTAATCCACACTAGAGCAATGCTTAATATTATAGATAATAGTACTTAAAATGAAAGCAAAATATTAATCAGTAATCAACAAAAGGATCTTTCCCAATCCAGCATCAAATTTTCTTCGAAGTCAATCCAATATTCAATCGATGCTTCTGGAATGGTTCATAAGATATTCGAAACTGTAAGTCCTAATTAGATCCTGGTCCACTAGGAATTTGAAAGTTCATTAATCTGCATGTAAAATAGCTATATATTTCTGCAAGTTCTCGGCATCAAGTTATTAAAATAAGAAATCACTTGTGCAGAATAAATTGTTTGCAATTAATTTTATATGGTGAGGAATTTTTAGTTGGTTTGTCATGGTTGATTTCTTCTTCTGGAAAACTTGAAAGATGTTGAGCAGCCAGCTCAGTTCTTAGGCTGGTACGATTAATTCTCTAGTTTCCAGTTCAACAGCGCATGACTTTGATTCCACCTTCGATCATAAATGCTTATAGTGGTGCAGAATGCACTTTTTAATCTGTTGGTCCAGTTCAAATTATTCTTAGTGAACATATAGTGACTATGAAAAGAAAAATCAAAACATGTGAAGAGTCATTTAATTATTTTCTGGTCTCCATTCGTTTACAACACTAGAGTAAAATTAATGTGAAATCGCTATTTGCTATTAAAAAATTACTTTAGTGTATATTAGCTTGATATCACTTTATTAGGTTTTCATTTTTATTTTGCCTCATCAACAATCTCTTGTAATTCTTCATCGCGTTTTTATACGTCAACAATCAATCACGTTCAATCTTCTTCAATCAATCTTTCAATCAATGCATCGTTGTAGCTCGAACGTCTTCATAATTCAGTAAGAAGTTCTTGAAAGAATGTTTGCCTTTAGATTGCAGTTTTTGTGAAATATTTTGAGAAAACCTTTCTTCAAAGTATTTGACATTTCTATCAAGTTAATATTTCTATTCTATTAATAATACGATTAGAGTTCAAATAATTTTATGGACATTTTTAAATATATTCAAATTATTTATTATTGCTATTTTAAAAAAAACAAATTAATGCTTAAGCAAAAGTGTTACGCGAGAGTAAAAAATTTTTTAATAAGAAATAACTGTTGCCAACTTTTTTTCTATTATAATAATTTCTTGGAAGAATTTTAAAACGAATGTATGTTTTCTAAAAAAATTATCTAAAATTATAATATTATTTTTTTGCTATATTTTAATTAGAAAAAGAATCATTTTAACTGCAGTACTTACAATTTAATCCATTGAAATATTTGTAAACATCACTGTCATGAATCAGAAGTTTAACAAAACTCAATTAAAATTCGTAATAAAATATGAACT
The DNA here is from genome assembly GCA_037975125.1 of Latrodectus hesperus. NCBI lineage: Eukaryota > Metazoa > Arthropoda > Arachnida > Araneae > Theridiidae > Latrodectus > Latrodectus hesperus. Next base: position 56,548,298 of record CM075858.1, read on the forward strand.
ATAAACATTTGAAGTAAAAGTTTGACATTATCATACAAGTAGTAAACATTGCAAATGAAATTTAACAGTTTAGATAAGTAAAAGAATTTTATATTTCCTAATGAAATATAAGATCCATTAAAAATCATCAGTAATTCGTAAAATTACAACTGAAATCTGTGGTAAAATATAAGTTGTAAGCATTGAAAATGACAGTTTAGAACCGAAAGATTACTTAAGAGATTTATTATTTAAAATTGGTAAATAAAAATTGTGTTTTATAAATTTCACGTGCATTTTTAAAGTTGGAGTAACATAAGACCTTACGCATCATTACTGCTATAAAAATACAAGGGAATTTTAAAATTATTAAATTTCTTTGTTAAAAAAAAGTACTAAATAAATAATTAATAAAATGCAAAAAAATCAATGAAAGAAATGTTGCCAAAAAAGGGAACTCATTATATAATACCTATTTTATTACGAAATTATAAATGCAACACATAAGCGTTTAAAATACAGATAATGAGCTGACTAATTTATTCATGTCACTAAAACATTGAAATAATATAAGTGTTAAAAAATACTGAACATAAGTGGCTTAGTCTTTTAGCTCTCCATGGCACAGGTCCGAAGTTCGCTACTCGGGCCGTGACTCAGCCTTTCATCCTTCAGGGGGTCGATAAACTGAATTGCAAGCAGGCTTGGAAACTAAACACTGGGGGCTTCACGTTAGGCTGACACCTTAACGGAGACTTATGCTTCGCACCCCAAAGGCATGTTTTAAGAAATGCATTAATATTTTTGAAATTTTATTTTCAAATTTTTTAGTATATTTTAACAAACACAAAGACACAAACACACACACTTTGAAATAAAGGATAACAGACTGATCCAATTTTTTTTTCCCAAGGCAATTTCCATACCATTTTTTGGCGAGGAAAATCATTTATTCTCCCTAAAACAACGACATAAATTTATATTTTAAAAATGTCATGAACTTCTCTTCTTAACATGATATATTCATGTATCGAACTCACTACTTTTCGGTGACGGAAGGGACGTTTTCTCCCAGTAGATTCCCGCTATCCCTTAACTTCTGTTTGCATATAACTGCAATTCCCTAACTTTCTTTATTTAAACCTCTAACAGAAAGCTATTTTTTGACCAAAGAACGTTTTCTTCTAAAGGTTAAGTGATATTATAAATATGAGAAACATTCATTTTTAACAATTATGATGTTAAATGCAACGTGTAACTTATCATGGTCTAGTGTTAAGCTAGTGTTCTTTGAAGTAGAACAGCCCGCTTTTGATCCCAACCACTAATGAATAACAAGAGATAAATGTGGGGCTTTTGGGCTAAGCAAGTGTATTTGTAGGGGTTTGTGCTTGAGAGTTTTCGGGTTTCCACCCGTGCGTTACAGGAGTACAATGCATTATCTTTGAAAAGTTTTCTCCAGGTGGCAATAGTGTTCGGAGGATATAAAAAAAGTTTTGCAACAGTATCCTCCGCTTGACTATAAAACACAATAGTTGAATTTAAACAAATAATTTAACAACAGCATATAAAAAGTTTTCCTTTGATTTAAATGAAATTCATTATTATATTAATCATTGTGGTTCCTAATCTTCAATAAATTTTTTGCTTTTAAGTGGAAGATTTTACGATAGACAAGCTGTCGCGTTAACAAACTATTACTTATTTTTAACTCAAATTAAAAAATAAACAGATCCTTTATTGTTATAAACTTGTTACATATGATTTGAAGTAACTACGTATGAAGTTCTAGGTCAGTTATATAATATGATGATATTAATCATGCATCTATTCTACTTTACTTCCTATTTTTGTTAAACAGGAGAACAACAATCAGTGTGAGAGGAAATGATGAAAAGTTTGAAAACATTCAGGGAACTCTGCACCTTATTTTTTGCTTTCGCATTCCTCAAAAAATATGTGGCGGAATATATGAAAGTGTTATCAAAACCATTAATTAAATATAAGATTGTCAGTTGCGTTTTATGTACGACAATGCGCCAAAACCGAACATAATGCTGCCGACCCTCCCCCAAGCCACGAATCATGAAGCCTGAATGGAGCACGGTCAGCCAAAATCTGTCATTCAGCGAGAGTGTGACAGAGAAGGAGACAAATTTCTTCAATAATGGCCGGGCGGAAGCTGACCCCGAGGTTCCGAAACTCTCCTCCCTTGTCCCTCCCACGCAGTTCCGACCCCCTTAGTGATCCCACTCCCTCCTCAATCATATCTTTTCAATACATGCAATTCTACATCATTGTGATATAAAACGATTTGAGGGACTATCGAGAATGGTAAGTAATAATCTCTTTCGAGGATCTGCAAACATCAGCCAAAGCTATCGCCAATGTTATTAAATTAATTGTGGAAAGCCTCTGACATAATTGGCGACTTCGTAACTAGTGAAATATATTAACTCATTGCTAAGAAAAGCCTGATGTATTATGAGCGAACAAAAAGAAATGTGGTAACCCAAACATTAATTTACTTTTCTGTTATGATCCATAGTTTCACTAATAGCCATGGATTTTACAGTTCAGGAATTCTAAAGGTAGCTGAAGCTTATTATATAGGTCGGGTTCGTAATGCCCTCCAAGTGAAATAATACCACTGGGGTAGCAGATCATGTATTGGGGGTATCTCCTACCTAATCACTGATTCTAAATTATGATAACTCCCATCCGGCTATTTTCATCGAATCGGTAGAGTCCAATCCTAGGCTAGATATAGATAACTATGATAATGCAACAACAACAGTTTATATGAATTATCCATAAATGAAAGGTTTACAAAAAAGAATTGTCCCAAAGAAAAAATTATATTACAAAATAAAATTCCATTCGAAAACTATGATATCAATTTTCGCTGAAAACTCAGTGAATTCTATTTGCTCAAAGTTGTTGAAAAGTTTCTTTCAATAAACGAAAATGGTTATAGGTTTTTATAGTTTCTTAATAATCTGATATGATTTAGAACTAGGCTAATTAAAGCTTTTGGGTTGCAACCGGAGCTTAAAAGCTTTCGATAAAACTGTTGTAAGACGAAAATTGTTGTAAGATATGTGAATATCTCATCGGTATTTTTCGGGAAAACTATTCGTAGATATAATCATATTTACGTGTCGTTAGGGAGAACACCAAACAACTTTTCAAGCATCTAACTCGACAGATGCGCTGAGCGCAAACATCGAATCGAAATGTGCCATTATAGTATAATCGATTATTGAACCTTTTACTTCGAGAATGTGATCCTGCCATTAGGCTACCGTGAACTGCTTAGATTGGGATTTAAGTTTAGCCCAGACGAACAGAGAAAATATGTATCTACTTAGAATGACATGGTTTTGAGTGATTCTTAATTTACTGGGACAGTTTTAGCGAACTTTATTTTCTAGCCTTGCTTTATCACATTGTTAAAGGTAAAAGGCCCTGTGTTTGTTACTAATCCCTGTGTAAGATGGACATAGCGATTTTGTTTTATCCAAGTTCATCTAAGATGAGTGCTTTAAAGTTTTCCTGTTTTTCTTCTTTGTAACAACTGAACATTCTCCACGATCCCATAAAAGTCCCTCCAAAAGAGGCAAAGTACTTAGTAGCTCAAAATGTTGCACAACAGTTTTTAACGGGTTATTCACTACGACGTTTCAAACATCCATTCCTTTGTTGAGAGCTGAATTCATGTATTGTTGAACTCAAGATCATAACGCTAACCATTCAACTTTAGTTCTGCAATTTAAGATTGCGTGATAAATAAGAATCATATCAAACTTGTAATTATATTTTCCTTACTTCAAAAAGTTCAAAAGGGAAAAAAGAACAATCAATTTATTGATTTTCTTACGATTACGCGATATCCTTAATCAGATTGAAATTATTGTGATTTTTAAACTAAAAAATAAATATTTTAAAAAATATCTGCATAATTAAGCAACAAACTGCTTTTACAAGAAAAATTTAGAATGCAAATCTTAAAAATTACTTAATAATTAAACAAAAATTCTCTCTTTAAATCAAAAAAATCTAATATAATATAGTTTTTTTATTTCATCTGTCCTAAAGAATGCGTTTACATGAAACTGCATATAGATAGATAGATATTATATACGTATATATTATTTTATAGCATATATGAAAAGATGTTATTAACTACAATAATTTTTATATAAATGGAAGATATTAAACACAGTTTTCGCTGTATATATCTGGTTTAGGATTATGGACAAAAGTTGAAGGAGACCTAAGCTCCTGTAGAGCAGAAAAAAATTTAAGGGAGAGAGCGAGACAGAGACTCTCCTCCCACATCCAAAAGTTAATCTATCAAACATTTATGAAAGATCAACCTCCTGTCGCTGGCAAAAATAAAACAAATTGTTGAATAGGCAGTCGACAAATGATTGCGACTATAAATCTCTTATACCGTTCTTTTCACTCCCCCGCCACGTCTCTTGTGGAGGAGGAAATTGTCGGACAGGCACCCTCTTCAGAATATGGATCCTTTTGAATTGCTTTATTAGTCTCTTTTTTTTCATCCTTTGGATGGATCGGCCATTATTGGATAATCGCAGCATAGAGGAACCTAATAAAAAACTTCTCGTCTGTTTATCCGCTGAGACGATGGTACCCTCTGCTAGGTAGTCAGTATTATTTGTTGTACTGACATTATGACACCATAAAAATAAATCTCTACCTCGAAAAGTTGGTAGGCTTGATGTCAGTTTACTAGCTCCAGTTTTCTTTATCTGAACTGTCTTGCTTTACATACGACTCTTGAAAAAGTAATTGTACTTAAGATATTTTTAATCTTGTTATAATAACGGTTTTTTCCACCCATTCATCTGAAATAGGATGTCAAAGAAGAGATGTTTGTTTTCTAATTTGTTAGTGTACATGAAATAAAGATTACAAAAAATTATATTAGGTTGGCCAGTGTTAGTCTGGTGGTGGAAGACTTTTTCTTCAGTTAGGAGAGTAGCGGGTTTATACTTGATGTTTTATGGTACCCGATTCTTTTTCGTTAGTAAGATGATGTTTTAAAAAGAAGGGTGCCAACTCAAAGGTTGACCTCATCTTCTTATCTCTGATCAAAACTGCGGTGCGATTGATTAGTGTCAGTAATTACTTAGTGTTTACAAATGATGGATGGAAACATACTGTCATGACAATTTAATCTATAATGAAAATGGGGTGATTATTTGAGGTGATAAAACATATAATTCTCATATCTTTAAAAAAGTGTGTTTTATATTTGATTCCACTGAAAAAGCTGTTGTGATGGCAGAGCTATGACTTTTAATCATTCTTTAAATCTAATGTCTTTCCATTCGTGTAATGTGGAAGTGTGGGTGTGAGGTGCTTATACACAAGTCTATTTTGTCACTTGATAGCGATTTAAAATTAGGAGTTGTTTGCTGTATTTAGTGTTATTTATGCAGTAGAAATAGGCAGCCAAAAGCAAGCACATTGAAATAACTAAACAATAATAGCTATTTTTAAGATGTAACATTCTATAAATCATCAAAAGATTTTTATGACTTCGAATCACTACCAGTTGACGAAGTCCACTATCCTGTTTCCTTCTCTCTTTGTTCTTTCATCTACAGATTAAAATAGAGAATGTATTTCCTTAAGATTTTTGGATACAAACATTACATGAGACGTTTGACCTGAATGGGCACTATAGAATTATAGTTAGGTGAGTCATCAAAAACAGAAAAGAGTATTCAATGGTGTTACAGCATTCAAATTTTAGAGATTTAATAAAAATAAGAAGTTAATGCATTTTTTTGTAATAAGATTTATTTCATTGAAAATACTTTTATAAGAATTTAATAAACATTTTTTTTTCAAATAGACTTATTTATTTTTTGATAAGCTTGAATAGTGAACTATCAATCTCTTTAATCTTCCTGGCACATTCTTGATTAAAGTATTTAATCAGCTTTAATATTCTGAACTTTGAACACCGCGTGGTGCATAATTTGAAAGTCATCGTAAGTCATGTAAACACACTCATGGGTTACTCTTTATGGAAAACTTTTCATAAATATTGGATTATATTTAGGTATTAGAGGAAAGGAAACTTAGAACATTCTCAAGTATCTACATAGACAAATAATATGCAGAAAGTGGAAATACAACTACTATCTCCCATTGCTGAAGAGACACAAGGATTGAATCGAAAAATTGCATTCCAAAGAAAACAATCCTACCTCAAGACAGTATGTCCGATACAGAATTTATTGAAATCGATCTAGAACCACGAAAGAAACTAAAAGTATTTTGCAGAATGTATTTCAAATTTATATTTACCATTAATTGTTGGTCGCAAAACCAACATTGGATCTAATGAAGTTTTAAGTTTCGCAGATGTATTTTGCAAGACAATTTTTGACAATGTTATCAAATCACTATTTATCTGGTGCGATTGTGAAGCTTTTGTTATCAACTTCTGCGACTCACTTTGGTGAGATGCTGTTCAGAGTTTGCTTTTTCATTTTGGTGATTTGGAATTGAATCTCGAAGTTCGCAGTGATAAAGTTGCCACTTTTTAGAAACGTGAAATGAATGGAGTGAAACATGCTTTAAAGTGAATTCCAAACCTCTATAAACAGTTAAGTCCAAGAGGGGACGGAACACAAGAGCTGTTGAACTAAAGGCCAGATTGCTAACCATTCAGCTGATATTGAACCTCGAAGGAAAAGTAGGAAATTTTCACAAGTAGACTTCATCAATCTATTGAAAATTCATTTATTTAATGTTTTAAAATTTGTATATTTAGTTGAATGGTCTCGCCTTCTATTTTCGTTTGAAAAGTCTAGATTCAAATCTCGTATGACATGGACTTTAATACATATTAATGTCTTCTGCAGATTATGGCTTACTTTATATTACAGCTGCACATTTTTTAAAAGGATTTTACATTCGCCATCAGCAAAAATTACTCATTATTCAATTTTGGAGTAATGTTTTTTTTCAAGTATACACAAACTGTTAAAGATAAATCTTGAAAATTTAAGAAGAGGCAAAACTCAATAATAGCAGTTAAAAATAAGTGTGATTGTGCTATTAAATAATTGTTTGTAAAAATTCTCTTCTTTTAAAATTAATGCTCTTATCTATTCAAATTATTTAATAAAATAATTCTTTCTTTACTTTTATTTTAAAGTTTAATAGAAATTCAAAATTATTTTTTTAGCTTTTACAGCTTAAAATATTTTAATAGCAAAAAAGGAAAAAAGTTTCTGCATACAGCTGCACAGACAATTCTCTGAAACATGTTTCGAATAAAAAAATATACTTTTTTGGCTATGTAGAGAGGGGGCTGCTCATAAAAAATCACACATTTAAAAAATATAAATTAGGAACAATGAAAGAAGAATAAAAATTGCCGAAAGAAACGACATAAGGGGTTGTGAAGGTACTTTTTTACATTTAATCTGCCGAAACTGTTTTTCTTTAGTGCTTTTTCCACCGAAAGTGAATTTAATGGAATTATTTTTTTCTTCCTCTTTTTTCTTTTGTGCTCAAAATTTTATTTCTGATAATTTTCTTTATCTCTTTCCCGCTAATGGAGTAAGAGGGGCTGGCTCTTGACCGAAACAAAAGAGTTTTTTTTTCTTTGTCTTCCTCCCTTAAGAAGCGGGCATTTCTTTTGGTAGTATTACGCGTAATTAGGAGATAAAAATTAGAAACTTAATTAATTAAATCCGTATATTATGATGCCATTAGCAAGCTTTGTTTCCATGAGTATGTTGTGTCCATAGTTTGTTTTGCTTAATGTGAATTTTTTCTCCATTTCGTAGTCTGTTCTTGAGATGTTAAATGCACATAGGATAAAAATGCTAAAATTTTTGTCTGTCGGTCCCAGCTTTAGATGATAGCACTTATAGAATTTTTTCTATTTGTTATTATAAAAAAATGTTCTTTTTTAGTTTTAAAACTTTCAAAGCATTGTTCTGAAGTATTCGATGATAAAAAAAGACGCAAAATAAGATATAGCATGGACATATTATACACCCACATACACCTTGGGAATATGTATAAAATCCCGCCAATTGTGAAATAAAATAACTCCAAATAAAATGATTTTCACCTCATTACTAAACAAATTATGCACCAAATACATGTCAAATTTTAATATTTTATTTAATTAAAATATTGTATTAAATTAATAAACAAATACATGGTTTTTAACATTCCTTGAAGAAATGCAAATATTTTACCATTGTATTTCTTCAAGGAGGATTTTATTTCTAATAGTTTTTTCAATGTTTTATATACTACAAGTTGTGAAAACTTTAGATTTCCAATTTAAGCACTTTATTTTTTATATTATATTTTGTTATAGCAAAGAACACTTTTCGAGCACTATGCTAGAAAACTTTTAGCTCACAAACAACATCAGTCAATAAATTTTGATATATTGATGCAATCATTTTGATAGATCTTGTATGAATATTGATAAAAAAAAGTCTCTTACTGATGAAATCTCCATCTTTTGATGTGGAGAGCATGGCAAAATTCCGCATAGATCCAAGAGCAAAATAAGTATATCATACAAATCCATTGATTGATGAATGAAGTTAATTGACAAAAGAGGAGATATAGAATGACCTTTGCCAGTGAAATGATCGTAATCTCTGGGAAACTGCGATGTTAAATAAATTGATTACAGATGTTAGAATAATGAATTAAAATGTGATTTTAAATGATAAATATTATTAACACGCATTGATAATCATTTTTGTCTCGGTACAACCAAGTCTAAAATTTTGAATTAAACTAAGTATCAATATTTGGTAGCCTCATTTTCTCCAAAATACTTCGCACTAGCAAAATACATTGTGAAACTTTTGACTAGTACACCTTCTCAACACAAATTTTTACTGTGACAGGAATAAATTATTCTACAAAAATATATGTACAATAAAATCGATCAAAAATTTGAATGATTATTTACAAAAACATATTTATTGTGAGTCGCAAATAAAAACTTACGCAAGCCCCCACAAACACAACATCCCTAATACAACCTATTTTTTTCCATTGTATTTTATCACCGAAAATAGGTTGTGCATTTTATCTTCAAAATTTAGATTGATAGCATGCGTCTGTCAAAATTTCCAATTTGTCATCATCAAGTCGACACACTGCGTGAATCGCTCCCACATTTCAAGAATTGCGTTTATTGTGATTTGAGAGAGCTTTTTCAAGTGCCACCAAAGAATAGGAAGAATCAATGCCCAACTCATCCGCTCGCCAAAAAATTTCCGTCGAATTTAGGAAACATCTCGCCAAAATATCATGTCCTCCGAACAAAGTATATATACCATGTAGTCTATTGAAAAAACCAGAAACGAGAGGGGAAAAAAATAAGACCGATAGTATATAGATAATAATAAAAAAAACACCTAAAAATCGCTCTCTTCGTATATATATTCATATTAAAAAAAAGCAACTCAATATATCTCCATGTTCCATCGACTGCGGCACAATCGAATGATTTCCCAAAATGTGGGGGGCCAGAATAATGGAGACATTTTTGTTATCCTGCTTCAGAATTTTTCATCGTTAGCAAGGGGAAATACTGGGGATGAATAGGCGAAAGTTGACGAATCGGGGCAATAGGTTCGCCTTCCTTTCTGAAGAGGGCCAAACTGCTGGGGCCATTGTGACTTCTCTGTACAGAGTCCTCCGTGTAACAACTGCAATTCATCAAAAAGCGGTTTGGGCTTGTTGAAAAGACTCTCTCCTAGTCGAAGATGGCTCTTTCTTTCTAGGAGAGAGCCATCTCTGGCTCTAAGTCAAGAGTACAGCTTTTTTTTTTATCTATCCTGATGTCCTCTCTTGTGAACCAGAGTGGACAGACATTAAGTTTTAATGGTCGCCAACTTCAATAAGAGCAGTGGTCCATGATTTCGAACTCTCCCTCTTGATGTTCATTTTTTTATTCCTTTTTTTGTCCGACTTGGAACACCCCCACCCCAATGATTTCCATTTTTTCCCTTCCTTTCTTTTTTTCCCCCACATGGTTTTATTTTTGCTTCGCACTCATAATGATAACCATCGTCGCTTTCTTTTATGGCTTCGGTCCACAAGCGATTTGCTTCGGTCTCTGAGGCGAGAAGGGCAATATGTTACGGGGGTGTTTGTGCGACTGAATATGAAAGATCGCACTGTCTCTTCTGTCGAGGCTATTTCGAGATGATTCTGACCAGCTACTCTTGGCGAAGTTATGTTTTCTGGAGTGAAAACGAATTGTTTCTTTTTCCTTCCCATGCGAAATATAAAAAAAATTACAAATAAAACATACTAAGACTATTCAAACTTGGAGTTAAATGAATGATGATTCTTACTGTGATAAAATATATCTACGCAAATAATAATTTTGAAATTAAAGAAAACAGTTTCGAAAAATCATGAATTACAGATATTGAGTAATACAAGTTAGAATATTATGTTAGTAAGAAGATTGAACCTCCCCCCAAACTCTGTGTCATAACAGCCCATGTGGGACAAGGTCTACAGTGCCCATGTCTGTTTTCGTGACCAAGAAGCCCTGGGGTGCGAAACATGTTCCTATTAGGTGGTCAGCCTAATGTGAACACCCCCCTCCAGTGTTTAGTTCCCAAGCATGTTTGGTACTCAGTTTATCGACCTACTGAAGGGATGAAAGGTTGAGTCAACCTAGCCCAGCCCGAGGGTCGAACCTCGGACCTATGCTTTTGGAGCGTGAAACACTATCACTAAAGTAAGAAAATTAATAACATAAAAATTAAAAGATTTTTTTAGCATATAGTCTTTTCTAATGATATTCATAACCATGCTTATGCTCGTGGCAAAAACAGTAAAACCGGAAAAATACCTACTTGAAAATACATCAAACGTTTACTTTACCTTGATGATAAGAATACGTTCTTCAGAGTGGAAGACCTCAGGTGTGATCCCAGCAATTTTTAGATAAAAAGCTAGTTGATTCTTTGCAGATACTTTTACACATAAGGGCTGAAGAACCAGAGAACTTAAGTAGAATTCAAAGCATACTATAGTTATCATCTTATGAGGTGGGATTTTTAACACCACATATCAAACTGTTAATCACATTCGCTTACTTACTTGGCTGTTGAAAGAGGAGTGAATGCAACATTTCTGTTTTCGGAATGCTCTTCTGTCTTTGTGAAGACTTTGAATTATTTCCAGTTTCCATCCAAGAAATACGAAAATATGACCCAATATCTCTGAAAAGTCTATATGGAAGGTAACAATACTCTGTAAATGTTTTAAAAAATATCTTATATGAGACACAAAGTTCAATTGTTAAGCTTTCCACTAAACGGCATCAAATATAGCAAAAAATATAAGAGTAATTTCATTTTCTTATATTAATGTTTAACTCTATAGTTATGATGTAAAAATTTATTGATATTACAACTTTTATATTGCATTAGTTTCATCTTACTTCATTGTTAGCATGTAGATATATGTAGTTTTAGCATCTAAGTTTTGATGTTTTTTAAAAATTTTAAATATTTATAATATTATTTATTTTTATCAAAACTGGATGAATAAATACTCCTTTTTTTACATTTTATGATTTTAAATCATTTAAGAATTCATAATTTCAATAAAATCTACACTTACTTACCGACGAGTTAGAAACTTCTGAAATTTTCCTTTAAATGCTTGCTAAGGATAGAATATGCAACTTTTTTGACATGGGTTACACAATAATACAATCAGGAATAATGTTTAAGAGACAATTCATTATAGATTAAGTAAAAGAAGAAAAATGACAAATCATTCTCCACTTGAAACGAACTTATTGTGGATGCCTGGTTAGAGGGGCCTTGATTTCAAAATCAGCGAATCATATAAGGTTTTCAAAAGCAGAAATATCTAAGGTTTTTAAAAGTTGGAAAATCTGAACCTTCAGTCCTTGTCTAGCCTATTTATGTGCGGGTCGAATATGATTTTCCAAACTCTGGGTCGACGTCACTAGGACGAAATATACAACAGAGCAAGGACCCTTCTGTGCTTCAAATGACCAAAATCATCAATCAAGGCTCTACCTAACAGATATCAGCATGATCCATGTGCAGAGAATTATAGATGATAGGAATGCACAGTCAAGTATTTGAGAGAAAACCATTCATTTCTGCCGGGAATTGATATATTCGTTTGCAATGATATTTGGAAAGAAGATACTGGACGTTTGAGGGCTGAAAACGAGTAATGTTGTTGTTGTTGTTACTTAGGACACTTGGACAAGCCAAGATCACTATGCTTTGGCTATGTGAATTTGAGTCAATAGGAAGCGTCTTTCGCTTTAATCAGAGCACCACGAAGGTGAAAGTATGACTTTGCTCTTCAAATCTTCCGATAGATGGCACCATCAGAGGATCCACTCCCTCAATTATAGCATTTATCTGAAGGGAGAGGAAATTTTCTCCAGACCATTGCACCCATGGTAACTGCTACATGACCGACTACAGGACTTTCTATTCCACAGATTTAACTAGCACGTATATTGAGTAATGTGGTTGGATGAAACATGGTCCGCTTTCGCCATTTGGACAGGAACTCTCCGAATCCATGAATCCATGTTGCCTTACTTGCATTGTGCAAGTGCCCGTTAGAAGTATCGTGCATGTTTCACCACCCCCAAATCAATCCTCATCATAATCAAAAATGAAATGGGAAATAATCTCCCAGAACTGGAAATCTAAATCAATTATATGCTAGAGAAAAGACTGAAGGAGCAATGGTAATGTAGAGGAAAAAATTTATTTTTCACCCAGTTTCTTTAAATTTGAATTTAACAGTCAGTTCTAATGCTCATTTCCATAACCATTTCCTATTAGATGGGAAGCGTTTTCCTAGAACAGAGAAAAGTTACTATCTCACAAAAAGACAGAATTGCATTTGCCAACATCATGCATTATTTTTTTCACCAAAGATGTGAATTAAATTTGGAAATGGCTTAATTTCGTATTATCATTTAGATTAGATCTAGGCTCCAAACCAAATGGTTAGCAGCTCATGAGTTTGAATCCCGTCTTGAGTTTGGATGTTTGCAGTGGTCCGAAATCCACATTTAACTATAAATTCCGATCTAATAAGCCCTTCTGAGTAAAAAATGACTGTTGAGTGACAAGAAAACCTATTAAATTAAAGAAATGTCTACCCTGAACAAAAAAATCTGAATCCACTACATTACGGTAAAGGTAGGAAGACCTAGACCAATGCAATATTTCCTTTTCATTATGCTTCTATCAAAAATTTTATGTCCAGTCACCATTTTCATTCCTCATCTATATCATCATCTTTTATTAAATATAAAATGTTTAACAAGAATAGGAAATCTGAATTAATTACGTCACAGACAATGCAGGAAGACCTCTGACAAAATCATGCAAAATTGCTTTTTCACAGTGTGTTTTCATTGAACATAAGGAATTCTTCCACAGTTTTTAAGTTTCTCATCTCATCATATAAAATAGGAAATTTCTTCCAGAAAAAAATCTGAATCAACTGCATCATGAAAAAGATAGGAGTACCTAGAACAAAGTCATACAAAAAATGATTTTTTATTATGTGTCCATCAAATGTAAGAAATTCTACCACTGTTGTAGATTACTCATCTACATCATCATCTCCAAAGAAGCAAAGTAATATTTCTATGAATGCAAAATCATATGAATTGTGTGTGTGGACAAATGGCAAGTATGAACTATGAAAATATATACGTATAATGACATTTAAAACCGTTTAATTATTTTTCACAGAGTATCAAATATCTTTTCTCATCATTTATTAACAGGAATAACAATGAATTTCATTAACAAATTGATAATGAGGGTAACTAGTCTGCTTTCTCTTCAGAGGCTGATGTTCAGAATCGTTGTGAACACTGAAGAACGATTCGCTAATTGGTTTGTCACTCAAAGGTCATTTTTTGCACACGAGAGATAATTAAACTGGAATTTACTGTTTAAAATAGATTCCTAACCACTACAAACATCCAAGGACAAGGTGAGATTTTAACCCACAAATTCTTGAACCGAAAACAAAAGCACTAACCATTAGACGGCCAGCTCGGCACCCGTTCTTTGAAGAACACAATTATTATCACTTATCACAAGAAATATATAAATTACAATATAAATTATTTCGACACTGAAACTTTGTAATGAATTCACTTTACAATATCAATTTCTTAATATTGTAACTAGAATTCTGATTTCGTATGTATGTGATCACAAGTAATGTTAACAAATCTCACAGATGTGGCCAATAATGACGTTCTTCTCGACTTTAGTGTGATTCATACATCTTTTTGGCTATGACAATCTTTAATCTCACTTATCCCTTTTTAATTCAAGTATCTCTTTTAGGTCACCATCTTCGAATCAACAATGTTTAGGTAACTTCACCACATTTTATCAACGTTACAACTATTTGTGGGAAATTTCATCAATACGTCGCACTTTTTCAAGACACTCTTTACTTGACAATAGCCATTTTCAGACAATTTTATCAAGTTTTGTGCTGCTTTGGGGAAATAACATGTTCCCATGTTATTTATAACTGTTATGTGGAATATGTTACTCGATTAATGTGTTATTTACATCTGATATCTCTCGCACTGGTTCTGGTCTCAAAATGTTCCTTCTTAAAAACTTTACACTTTTAGTAAACTAATGGCAGACTTTCTTTTAAATATAATTCCTTTAAATTATGCATCATGAAATTGTGTAGAAGGGATGACTTTTATACTTCTATTCGGGTTCGTGTATTAAAACCATGGACTAGTACTAAGTTTATTAGAGTCGGACCACATCAACACACGTTGCTTCCTTGCTTTCCGGGAGGATTTTTCACAAAAGAAACATGGAAAAATCTCAAGCATCAACCTTTTCAGACATTCATGCAGAAAGGAAATCTGTAATAACCAATAGCCTTCAGTTGCTCAATAGGAGCTGGTATTGAAGTTGGGGTCTTTCACTCCGCACTAAATTCTGTCCTAAAACTAACCTAAAGGAGAATTCTCATCCCTTACACAATTTAGGGTCAGATGGCTGCATGGTTGTCAGAAATGCAACATTTATCAACAGTTATGCAAAAATATAATTTTAAAAATAGTTGGTTAGTAAGATGACTGAGAAGGCATTAATCTCTAGTAGAGAATCCATCAGATTCAATTTTTGACACGCAGTCAAAAACCATCATACAAATAGATTTTCATCTATGGAAGGACTACACATGTTAATCTACTGTTGGTCCTGATGGCATTCCATTGTTGTGGTGTAGAAATTTAGAGAGCTAACTCCGGTATCGACTTCGTCATTTGAATGGGATTTATAATTATGTGGTTTGGCAATAGTGAGCGACTGTGTTTATCAAAAACTAACATAAAAAGAGAAAGAGAAAAAAACATAATAATAATAACCTAATTAACAAAATAGTTACTCAGCACTATTTATTCAACTATAAAGTGATTTTAAACCCTGTATGTACGAGAAATTAAAGTGACGAAAATTCTTTTGCTATTTTTCTCATCGAAAATACAAGATTTTGAGAAAACATGTATTTTTAATATGTATCATTTTTATTAAACATTGGAGAGTAAAAAAAAATGTTTGTTGGAAATTTTCAGTTTACAAAGTGTCAAAATCTCACAAAAAAGTTATTTTTGAAAGCTACGCACAGAGTATGAGAAAAAAATTAGGTCGAGTTTTCTTTTTCGAACATAAGGGAACCTACTTGGAAGAACAAAATAATTAATAACTTATTTTTCCTCAAGAGATTATCTTTTCAACCTCTCTAAAAGCGTAGTGTCAGTTACTTTATTATCACTTTGACATGTTCACTCCACGAAACTTCAATAAAGGATTCATTAAGAAAAAGTGTATCAAAGTTTATTTTAAAAATGCCACCCTAATGTCAAAATGATGCTATCGATTTTGTGATTTTTGCAACATTTTTTTTATATACTTCTCTTATTTCTTTAGAACTCATTTATTAAACATAAGAATTTTTTCATGCGAAAAAGTGCCTATCACATAGAAACACAATTTTCTTTTATAATTTCCTTTCTAAATTTGGTTTCTTGACAAATATTGTTGTAAATTGGTTGTATATTAAAGAATTCAACTGAAATTGCTGTTGTTTAAACTACTTTTTACTTTTTAAATGATTTAAAAAATATTTTATTTTATATTATTTAAATTACGCCTTAAAATATTGTTTAGAAATGATATTTAAATGTAAAGTAGAAGTTAAAAATCTGCGTTATACACAATAGCTTAAACTAAATCGAATGTCAAACTCTAAACAAAGAGATAAAGTAGTGGGAGTTATTCAAAAGAAAAGAAAAAAGGATTAAGGTTGGTTTTATTGACATTTTACAATCATTTTAACAAGAGGGGGCTAATTTCATCGAAAGTCTGCAGTATGAATTAAATTTTGTACCATTAGATGAAATATTTAGATTCGTCCTGAGATCTGCTGATAAACGCAATCAAGAAGCCTGCACAAGAACATTCTGCTGCAGTACCTATTCTTACAATAAGGCTGCGTGGATACTATTACTGGCAGATAGAATTCTTTAACCGTTATTCCGAGCACAGTGTAGAATATATATGATATAAATACACTAGTGTTACATTCCTAATATAACGTAACAAAATCAATAGTATAGCTCTATTTTTTTTAAATTTCACATCAAGCTTTTACAACAGGATAAAATCACAAGCCTCATGCTTCTCATTATTTTAAATACATCACGTGTCTTGTATCTCATCAAGCATATTTAGAATCATTTATATATATTTGTGTGTGTGTGTGTCCGTTAAAAGCCTAAAACTTTATTATATAAAAAAGAGAAAATAATGAGTAGAAAGATGTGAGGTTTGGAACAAGAGATCACAAAAAAATGGCATTTCATTTAGAACCACCAAGCAAAATCTGAAATCATTGTTGAAGTACTCTTTGAAAAATAGTGTCTGAAATATTGTTAGAAAATGTGTGCATAGTGTTGGAGAGCATTACTTTATTCTTTCATACAATGAAGTCATCTTTGCATTAAATAAAAGAGGCGTATTATCTGTAATCAGCTCTATTCATGATGGGGTATCAGCACATCATGCCAATTCTATGAAGAGATTCCAATCATTAGTCAAGGCAGTGTGATCAGTAGACTTTGCAAAAACTCATGGCCTTCATGATCACCAGACCTACATTTCACCGATATATATATTTGTGGCGTTATTTATTATTATTATTTAAAAGCACATGCATATCATTTTTCCCTCAATATTTCCTATATATATAAACTCAAACTTTCTATCTACCTTAAATTTGCTACAATTTCTTCTGACATGTTGCAGCTGTGGGACAGGTGCTGTGAGTGACTAAAGTGTATTGAACTCTTGTTATGGCAGGATTAAATGAATCTCTACTATTTGTAGGTTTATTATAGAATATTTTGATCTTAAATATCATATAATTGTATACTACAGAATACTTTGGTAGATGGTAATCATATGACTACACTGATATGAAAGACGAAAGACACTTTTCCTCTCTTATTTCTTTTACTCAAAACATGCAATGATATTATTGTGTAGCTGTTGAAATCAATGTCATGTTTGAGTAAGAAAACTCCAATTTTAATTAGATTGAAGTTAGTAATATACTAAGGATTGTACTATACTTTTATTAACATTAATTTTTTGATTGACGCAATTAAGTTAAAAGCTCAAATTTTGTTATCTTTTAACATCAAATCACTCTGGGGAAAAAATTAAACATACTCTACTATTGCTACCAACGCAAAAATATCTCAATAATAAATAAAACATAATCTGTTCTTTGATCTATTCATTTCAATTAAGCGAAATTAAATGTTATTTATATCACGCCAACCCATTTATATGATTAAATAATATTTTATAGTATTATAACGTTATTGAAAACCTTATAATTTCAATTAATAACAAAATAAAAGAAAACGATTTAATTTATTTCTGTTATCATTGCCTAGCTAACTACAAGTGCTGGTTCTAGATCTATTGGTAACTCTTCATGACAAAACATTAAAATTAACTATAAGAGTTGCTGATTTCAGAAGAGTTTTTACTAAAACAGACTATTCAAAAATATCTCAGTTTATATGCTTTAAGTGTAAATTGAATACAAGACAACTTTTGGCAGCATAAATATGCATAGCTAAATAGTTAAATCACAACTGTTTTGAATATGAAACGAAATCCCTTCCTACTGCTACCTTCTTGATAGTTATTTGCAGTTAAACTAGGAGTGGCAAGCCTGGTTCTAACGATTATCCTTGCAATTATAAACCGACCATTCAAACATAACTCCTTTGGCGATCAATTAAAGGAAATCCATGCAATTTCAAATTTATTCTATTTCTTTGTAAATGTTACTTTCTTTCTTGCAAATTAATCTCTAATAAGTTTATTTTATATTAATTTTTTAAAACATTGTAAAGTCATATCAAAAAGTTAATTACCTAAAATTTACTGTAAAAACTCTTTGGTTGCTAATGGCCAACTACTGATGAAGAATTATTAACGCTTCTGACATAAGAATGTTATATTCGCTCACGTAATTTTTTTCACGAAATAACGATCAGTAAAAATCGTAACTCAAACGATTTTTATTGTATTACCAAAAAGAAAATTAATCTTAAATATTTTCCTGTTTCTAAAATAAAAAGAAACCTCAACTTCCAAAAATTCTGACTGGCAGTTTCTAAAAAATACCGCAGAGCAATCCGCCGCATTGAATACCATGCTCCAAATAAATTGCAATTTTCATTTCTCGAATGGCAACACGTGGAGCGGAGGCTGGCTGAATCAAATTCCTATCTCATCATAGCCAATCGGGAGCGCTGACAGGAGGGAGTCGAGGAACAATTATTCGACGGGTTCAGGCGAGAATTAATTACGCAAATGGCGCGGAATTGTCATCGATCGCCAAGTACGGGGTGGCGATTAAACCCTTCCTGTCACCAGTGATTCATGTCATGAGAGACCAGGATTGTAACTTAATTGAAGTTTGATATGAGCAGCTTTAAATGCTAATTATAACGGACATTGTAAAGGGGGAAAAAAGAAATGATTGGCGGAAAATTCAATTTTTCTTTTCAGCCAAAAGCGTTTTTAAAAACGGGTTTTAACCGAGAATGAAAGGATTCCAATCCAAATTAATTTATTCATTCTTTAAATTAATTTAAGGTTTTCTTTTATTGGTGTAAAACAAATTTATTTTTACGCCTACATCTTCAAACGAAGGTGATCAACGATAAATGCTTTTGCTTTTTTACTTTCTGATTTGTTTGTAAGCATTTTAGATGCGTGCATGTCTTGTAAGTTTAATTTGATTGGACCAGAAATTGAAACGCAGCCAACATTATATGAAGTAATATTTTATTTTCGAAACGTTCCACAAAATAATATGAGTGAATAATTTTGAACACAAGAGAATGTATTGCTAATTGCAAAAAGGTTTAACTATTAAAACTAATAATAATAAACCACATAGATTATGAAATTAATGTTTTATGTCAATATAAATAATACTTCCGTTGGAAATACGGAAATAATTTACTCAAAAAATATTTTATAAGTTATTAAATTAAGCTATTAGTTGTTTATTATTTTCTGATTTGATTATAAATCGAATATGGTAACGATTGTTTTGTAGTTTTACTATTTACATTGATAATATAAGAAATAATCAGCACAATTCCAAAAAAGTCATTATAAGCATTTTACCAGAACAAATAACAAGTCCTCTCCCATTACCTCAAATCGAATACCTATAATCGATAAATCAAAACTATGATTATATAAGAATTATTTAATTTTCGCATATTATCTCTCTCTCTTCCAATAGTTATCCAAATTCAATTATTGTCAATAACTTTTTATAATACAACATGGTACAGTTTATAATACCTAAAACATTTCATTTTAGTATCCTCAATAGAAAGTATTAAATTCATTTCTAATTTTTGTTTCATATAGCACAAATATTATACATTGCGTATAGACAGTAATTTACAGTACATTGTTGCGTTATTGTATTGATCAGTTAGTACAAGTGCATGTGTTTAATGTATGTATATGTATTTAAGATACTGTATATATTTGTTATTTCTTTTTTTCATTTATTTCAATAGATTGTTTCATTTACAATTTTATTGTTTTTAATAATTGAGTTTCTATACTCAAAATTATTTTGAATATACAGAAATTCCATATTTTGGTTTTGATAAAATATATATATACTTATTTAAATAAAATTAAAAATGGCATAATGTTAGACAGTATTTGAATACTTCATTTTGCGTGATTTTTTTATTGTAAACTTGTTAACTGTAGCTTTGAGCGTTACAGAACTCTTTTGAAATGCACCAACAATTCTAATCTATATTATCTGTAGCAGCTTGTCACTGCCAGATGTACTACGTAATGCATGATAACTAAAGAGTATTGACCAAGCATATATCTCAATATTTATTAAAAATTATTCCAACTTTTGTGATGACCGTTATTATTTCTATTGATATTTACTTCTGAATTTAGAACAACATATAATTATTATATGTTAAATACTCTAAAAATTTTAACTTCAAAATATAGTGAGTGACGGATCTTAAGGTTAGAGTAAAAGGAAAAGTGTAGCATATAAAATGGTATATGGTTTTATTATGTATGATTGAAGGTACATTGAACGCTTTTTTAATATTCAAAGTCTAAAATTGAAATTTTCCATGCTTAGTTATTTTATGAAAAAAAGAATCATTTTTGTTTTTTCTGATACCACTACAGGTAATAATTTTCTCCTTTTAGTATAAACACATTTATAAAATTTCGTTTTCAAGCTTAAAAGCAAATAAATATCTTATTTTAATACTTTTAGATGAACTACTAAAATTTTTTAGAACTTGGCATCTCCAAGTTTGACTTGGACTTTATCTAAGGCACATAATGTCCCGATGACTCGTTTGATTTCTGATATTTCTATGAACACCAAGGTGAATTTTTACAATAAACAATATCTACTAAGACATCGAATAATTATCTATGGTCCATAATGGCCTGATAGGAAATTGCTGAAATCAAGAGGTAGTGGTAGTTTTTATGATGTTGTTGTTATTGTTATTGTTGCTCTATTGTTGTTATTTTAATGTACATCAAAAATTGAAATTTGCAGCTTTCAAATATTTCTGGATATTTTATTCAATCTTTTAATTATTCCCAAATGTTTTCAAACCAATATAATAGCTCAATGGTTAGCCTTCAGATCTTTAATTTGAAGGCTCAAAATTTCGTACTTTGAACATAATCTTTTACATGCATATTTGAATGCTAGAAATTTATTTAAAATTGTAGGTCGTAATCTAGTTTACAAAGTAAGTATAAAAAATAACAGTATAATAAATTACTTTGTTTTAAATGTTAAGATATTAGGAGGAAAAGATTCATTTTTCTTGCTACAGATTTGATCAGTTTTATTGGCTATTTATGGCAATTTTCTTGGTATTTTGTGTGCAATCTAGTGAGTCACGTCGTCCAGTTAAATAAGGATATATAATCACAGAGTAAATTTATAGCCAATTTGTATATTAAATTTTAGAAGATACTTCGTTGCTTTTCCGTTATTGGAACCAGATTTGTTGAACATTTTCCTGAAATCACGAGGAGTTAAAAAGTAGTTCCCACTTTGCTTTGCCAAAAATTTTATACGGTTTCATTGGAATTTTTTATATGATAATATATATTATTTAATACATATTTATAAAATTTCTGCTTGATCAGAGATTTGGATATAGATAATTTTTATGTTTTCCTGCTTTTTTTTGTTCTTACACTCGGATTAGAACTGGGAATGATTCGAGAGACTCTCAGAATTTAAAAATCTCTCTTGTATTTAATTCAAAAGTGAGAAAATATTGACTCTTTTTTTTCTAAACTTATCACCCATATACTTGTTAACTGTGCCATGAGCTTTAAACTGTTTCACTCAAGATTTTTAAGGTTTAACCCTTCCTGGTCTGGAGATAGTCTCAATAATCAGCTTCTCGATACAAGAAAGGAATAAGAGAACACTGAAATTGAAAAAAAAAAAAACTTTTTGAAAACAGGACATCTTCGAAGTTGAGAGGGAGGATGCTTCAACACTCCCTGCACCCATTATATGAATGAAAGTAGTGGATGGTTGAAGACCTTAGAAGCATGTAGACCATTTCCGTAATGCATTTTATTCCATTTATCTAATATCGATTGAGGCATGCTTTTTGCATTGCGCCTTTCTTCCGCTCCTTTTGAGGAAACTGGCGCATACTTTTCAGGAAGGAGGACCGCTTCTGTGACAGGTCCTCTGAGTTAAGGGAAATTAGTTTAGCTCCAACTTTCTTCAAAAGGAAAAGTTTTTGAGTGCATGGATCTTATGGTTATGCACTCTTTCTTTATCTCCGTATTAAACGTTATATATATATATATATATATATATATATATATATATATATATATATATATATATATATATATATATATATATATATATTGAATAAATTTACATTTTTTTGCACTTCAATGTTTGTTTTATACTTAGTTCTTTTTTTTGTAATAATGATATACTCGATTTAAAATATAGCTTTTTGTAACTGAAAAAGTAATAAACATAAATTTTCTGATCGTTTAAATTGAGAAGCTCTTTATTTATAAATATTGTAGACCTTTTAACAAATTTTATTTCTATCAGTTTTATATTTGTCAATCTGTACTGCATAAGTTTGAAATTTGTATTTCGAGATATGAGTTTTATGCTTGAGATTATTTATCCTTTTGTATATTTCTAACGAAAGTATAGCCTACGTAAGCAGTATATTCAATTATACTTGATATGATGTAAGTTAGATTTTTCGGTTTTCTTAAACCGAATAATTCTATATTTATAGATTCTAGGCTTTTTAATGAATTTTATTTCTATCAGATTTATTTAGATTATAATCTGTGAGGCAAAATATTAGCATATTTCTTATATTTCATGACTAATTTTCTTTCCTTTATACTTATTATTATTATTTATTTTTTTAATTATATCGTATACCAAGCATCTTACTATATTTCAGATGGCATAAATTTTATTTCTAGATATCTTAAATTAAGTAATTCTACACTTATTGACAGATTACGTAGGATTCTTATAAAAATCAGTTTCGACCAATTAAATAAATTTTATTTTTATCCTACAGTTCTGTATAATTTTCACATTTCTTTTGACTTTTAATATTTGCTTTATACTAAGTTTTGTGTTTCCTTTGTTTTACTACTGAAAATATATTCTAGTACCAATAACCTAGTATACCTGTGATGTGGAAGAAACCAAAATATTCCAACTCTAAAATGAGTGATTCAGTATATATTAAAAAACTACAAATTATTAGTCATATAAATTCTATTTCTTTTAATTACATTTCTATATCTCAGTATTTCTATGTCTTTATATTCTCATATCAATGTTCTTTTCAAAACTACTTTTTTTATTCTGCTTAAAAAGAAATTGTACCCTACATACAGTATATTCTGTATTGCCTGAAATGCAATAAAAATTTCCCGATTCTTTAAATTGAGTTGGTTTGTATTCTTTATTAAATTTTAATTATGTTAATGAACTTTTTATTTTTATTAAAAGAAAATACCTATAAAAATATTTAGTTAAAATATCCGTGAAATTTCAATTTTTAAATTTCACAAAATTTCTTGAATTTTTCTACTTTTCAGTTCAGAATTTTTTAATTTTCGTATTTATCAATAAATTTTATTTATTTTCAATGAAAAATCCATAAAAGTTTTTCGACGAAATACCCAGGATTTTTTTCCTAAATTTCGGAGAAATTTTTGAATAACCTCATCGCTTATTTTATATTCCAATTAATTTTATAACTTTCCTGTATTGTGCGATTTATTATAGTAAATGTTTATTTATTGGCAGGCTTAATGGATTTCAACATATAAACTTTAATTGTTTAATATTCTAAATAACACAAAAATAGAAAGCATAATGGCGTAGAGCATCGCTTATTGCTTCAGATTACACTAATAATCTTACTTCCATCATTATTTTCCAATTAATTTCTTAATTTTTCTTTGTTGAGTTTCAGTTCAATAAGTGTTTCAATAACTGGTGTGTTTCAGTTTCAATTTATAAACTAATTATTCAGGATTTTTTAAACAGTACAAAAATAAAGTCCATGATTCCACAATAGATCAAAGCATATTGTTTTCGACTGAAATTATAATTTTAGTTAATTTTGTTCTAATAAATTTCCTTCCTTTCCTTTGTTGAGATTAATTCCGATTTCAACCGGTTTCAATAGATGATTGCTTGGTATGCTAAATTATACAGGAATCAAAATTATGATGCCGCACCAACATGACAACGAAACCTCGCATATAGCTTCTGGTTGAAAATATTATTTCATTGCTAAAATTATGTGTTCTAATTAATTACATCATTTTACTTTGCTTTCATTCCAATAATTATTTCAAAAAATGACATGCTCAGTTTTAATTTATGAATAAAATGCTCTGCATTATTAATTTATTTTATTTACTACATTACATATATTCAGACTTGTATGCTTGATTATTGAGATCCGCTTGTAAGTATTCGTTGATAATAGGACAAATAGCACAATGACAGATGTACAACCACAGAAGATAACGAAGAAAACACCCAGGGCCACGGTGGGAATCGAACCCATACTCCTACGCTCTTAAGCGATTAGCGGAGTGATGCTTTGACCACTCAGCCATGGAGCGCCCTGCATTATTAATAAAACAAAAGTAAAAAGTTACATGACACAAATAAGTGCTGATAATTACTTCCGATTGGATTTATAATCCTATTGCTGGTGTTCATATTCCAATTAATTTCGGAATTTTTCCTTTCTTGTTGTTCAATATGTATTCCAATAACCGGTATGCTTAATTTTAATTTGTGAGCTAATTGCTTCGTACTCAAACTAAAATAAAAACAAAAATGACGTCACAATAGAATGCCATACTTTGCTTCTTTGATTGAATTACGTCCGCCTTTTTGCTAGTGTTATATATATATTCCAATTATAGTTTCCCAGTTCTTTCATAAAATGTATATTCTAATAATTATTCCATCCACAGATGAACTAATTGCTTGTTATTTTAAATACTATAAAATACGTGATTCTGCAAGAGAGAGGGGTGTTTTGCGTCCGACAGAGCTCGCGATATCGTCTGACTCGGAATACATATATAGATGGACGGCATGGACCTCCCAAATGGCCGATGTCCGAGGAGTTTATTGCAGGTGGGGACCCGGGCGCAATCGACCGCGGCCCATCCTGTAGGCCATGGGCCATTAGGCCGACACAACCCACTGAGATACGATACCTTTTTATCATCGGGTGGGGGACTCAACAAAATAACACACTGAAGCAAAACCTACTGAAAACGCGGAATTGCCATTTTTGCGGGGGTATCGCCGATTGCGGAATATCACTCATATTTCTTCGAGCAATGTCCAGTGTTTTGAGCCGCCTGTGTTACACCCTTTATTTTGTGTGCCCCTTATTTCTTGCCGTGTGAGCGGAGAGTGCAATTTTATTGCCAAAGCATCTTTTGGTCGGAGGACGTTTTTTTCCGCTGGATGGAGATTCTTGAGTTATTGGCTGTATACTGCCTTATTGTATGTGGTGCGCGGCCAGTTTATGTTGTGCCCGAGTGAGATATGTGGTCAGAACTGATGTTTTTTTTAAATGCGAGTTTGCTATTGGTTTTTGTGCTCGAAGTGGAAGTGGTAGTTATTTCTTTTTATTCTTACATCTTCTTTCAAACATATGTATTGTTAGAGAGGTGATTATGTGCATATTATGTTCGCTGGGATAAAGAAATTCAAGTTATTGCTCATTATTCAAGTATAAAAAGAAATGTGTTCTGCTCCATTTAAAAATCGAAATGAAGAAAAAGTAATTTCTTCATGCGGTTCACAGTTTTGTAAGATTAAAATGTTTTCTTGGAGGGGAAATTCCTTGTCGGATTGCTATTTAAAAAGGTTTGTGAACTTTTTATTTAAAAATGATAATACTTTTTAAAATTCTTAGGGAAAATATCTTAGTAAAGCAGCCAAAAATGCCATTACAAACTATTATCAACACAATCATGTAACTTTCGTATTTTTTCCTTTACATTTTGGCAACATTCAGATGTAATTTTTATAACTATTATACTCATGTATTGAATACCTAGACTTATAATTTTCCTAATTGTTTTCTTAACATATTGAGGCATGCAATTTTTCTAATTATTTTTTTATCACATATTGTCAAGATTGACATATAATTTTAATAATTTTTTGCATCATACACATTGACAATACAGACACAAAAATTCACTGAATGTTTTCTTCACATATTGAAAATACATTCACGAAAATTTTCTAATTGAGCATAAGCATTAATTTTTCTAATCGTTTTCTTCATATGTTGGAAACATAGGCTTATAATAAACGTTGATTATATTGGAAACAAAAGCCAAAATTGAAAGACACTGTAACATCAAGTGAAAAATAAAAAACGTATTTTAGAGATTTAAATAAATAATTCAATTTTGTTTTCCATCGTAATAAATTTACAAAGTTTTAAAATTTTAATAATCAACATCACTACAAATATCACAAAAGTTATTAATATATATTAAGATTTCGCGATACAAATCGGTTCAGATATTTCACGAATTTTTATTTTCTCTGAAGATTATATAAGAATAATATTAAAAGGAAACTATTGACAATGCATAGTTTTTAAATGCTTCCCTCAGGTATTGAAAACATAAACATAACTATACATATTTATAATATTCTGAAACAAGTCCTAAATTGTAGGATACCATATAATATTTAACAAATGTATTTTAAAAGTTTAGTAATAATGCATCTGTTGTGTCAACAGAACAAATTTACAAAATTTTAGAATGAGAATAATCAAAATCATGAAAGATATTTCTAAAATTTAAATTTTACACTAACATTTCGTACACAAATCTAAAGTTTTGCTTCTGCAAATTTGTGCAAATTTTGCACAAATTGATTCACTTTTTGTTTATTATTACTTATATCGATAACTTCAAGACTATATTGGGACATTCAAACAAACTTAATTTATAATGGTTGGTTTGGTTTGGTTTGTTTGTCGCTCAACGGTCATTTTTTTGCACACGAGGGCTAATTAGACCGGGACTTACGGTTTAAAGTGGAATCCGAACCACTACAAACATCCATGCCCAAGGTGGGATTCGAACCCACGAACTGTTGAACCAAAGGCAAGAGCGCTAACCATTCGGATGCCAGCTCGGCTAATTTATAATGACATTTTAAGAAATGTATTGTTTGAAATTATTATTTAAAACCTAATTTATTGTGACATTTTTTCATAGTTAAAGAGAAATTTAATTTATATCTATTATTCAATCTGTCTGTTTATTTAAACAAAGGCAAATATTTTATTAAAGGAATGATACAATTGATTTAGTTTGTAACAATGAACACAACATTTTTAGCAATACATTAAATTTCCAACAGTAAATTTTCTCGTGATTATTTAGAAAAGTATATTTAAAAAAAACACTAGAAGCAATCCCTATCGTTTTCAAGAACAAAATTACATTCGTAGTAGATATTCATTAATGGAAAAATAACAATAATATCCTTTTAAATTTCACGTATTTTGAATCTCATCATTTTATTCTCTTCCAAGCAAATATGTATTAGATTCTAAATATATACCTACTTCGCATTAACAAAGTTAACTGTCAACTGTAAAACCTGTAAAACGAGGTAAATTGTTTAAACAGTATGTAAATTTAAACTTCTGCCATGAGTTGAGTTCCACATTTATTGATGAAAGTGGTAACTGTGAAGTTCTCTAACATTACCCCACAGTAACTATGATACATTAGATCCAGAGGTAAATTTAACGCTCTTACACCTACTCAATACGATTTCCCGCAAGATCCCTTATTTTCTGCGAAAGCGACCTTCTTAGCAAGCTATCCTTGATATTTCTTAATCATATTATATGCTGCATTCCTTTACCGAAAAGCATCTACACAGGAAATTAATTTCTAAATTAAAGTTTGTTTGTTATTTAAAATTTTTCTCCAACTGATGAAATTTTTGAACATTTTATTATTATCAATATCAGAGCACTTGGCTGTTCCTGAATGCAAATGATGCTACAGCTTGGCGAAGAAAGGCGTTACTCTCCTATTGATAATCGAACCAAACTAAGATAATCGGATTGAGAAGTCATACAGACGTTAAATTTTCCAAATGTTGTAGAATCCGATCGACTTGCTTATGTAACATGGGTAAAGGAAAAGACACCAAATAAGGTATCGACTTCATTAATTGACAGTGTTTAAAATTACGAGAAGATTGATTTGATTGGTTCCTTTGGCAGAAACATGGCGCCAGAGACATTACGCAAAAATAATCCAAATGAACCTACACTTTGTACGATGATTATAATAAATATAAATGTTTATTTTTAAAGGCAAAAATTTAAAAAAACTAATATTAAAATCCATAACAAATTATGAATGTTTTAAAAATATCATTTGTATTAACATTCTAAAATTCAGTTGTTCTAATTTTTATACCTAATAAAATTCAATTTAAATAATAAAAACTTTAGATTTGTTAGTCAGATTTCTCTCATTTAAAAGTTACATTAAATGATTCAAAGTATTTAGCTGTAAAATTTTATTGTATTAATTATAATACTGATTTTTCTGTTTTAGTATTTTTTTTCTATAATACTTTTATTAAATGAAACAGTGTTTTCCTTAAAAAAAAAGTGCTTAATTTCTTATTCTGTACGATTTTTTCAATACATTCAAAAAATTGTCTCTTAGGATATACATTATAAGTTATCATTATGCTTATTTGATAAGTGTAAGTTTAAATAATAATTTTTTAAAAATTACTTTAGATTCTTTGAATTGAAAGAATTTACTCCAGCATAATTTATCGTGTGACCATTAGCAATAAAAATTTAAATAATGCATTCAATTTTTTCGAAGGAGTGTCCATCCAAAATGTATTTGTAATTAATATATATGTACTTTTTTTTCGGAAGAAATAGCACATCAGCCTAAAAGGGCACTCAAGATTCAATTACGAGCTGTATCACAGCGAACAAAGTAGTCGCAAAATCTTGATCTTTTATCCTGACACTTAAAAGTAGAAATGCATCAACCTTTGCTAGTTATTTAATGGAATAAACTAATAATTTTCTTCGAAGCAAATCTAGTTTTAATCTATTGGCTCTAAGGCATCAATATCGCATGACGCTTATCACGCGATCCTTAATTTATTGAAATTTTATAGGTAATTTTAATTAACAATAAAATCTCTCCAAATTAATAATTATTTCAACAAAGAATTCATCTAAATACCATCAAGAATATTCGGCATAAGCAAGTAGTTGAGTCAAAGATCTCAAAGTGAAATATCTTGGGTTCGATCACTGTTACTTCAAAAAATGAGGTATAGGTGTCTCACTTGTATTTTTGCATGCAAATCTGTGTGGTTGGATGTTGTGGAGTTTTTTGACTATCACTTTTGCAACAGTTGAATATGGTTCATTATCTTTGAAAAGTTTTTCAGGAAAATAATAATATTAGAGTAATAATAATACGCCTAACAAACTTTCATCATTTAGGCTACCTACTAGACGGTGTTAGGCTCATCATGGCCTAAAATTGGAATGCACTGTTTACTTTTAAAGGTTTACGATTTAATGCTAGTCACTGCTGTGAATATTAGAAAAAAAGAATTAAAAAGCCTTGCAAATTATTTAAGTGCAATTAAGCTTTGCTATAACGCATCTATAAATAATTGTTTGTAATATTTTGTATCTTTATCATAATTTGCAATTTTTAGCAGATACATAATATGTCGTTTCATAGAAATAGTCATCATAGAAAATTTTAGAAATTAAATGAAAATATGTTAAAAAATTAAAGAAATATGAGTGACCAAAATGAAAATTAAAAAATAAATTGCGGTATTATTAAAGGTAGCATCGCTGTATAAGAAAATCGAAGTTAAAAAAATATGTAAGGAAAGAATGCAAATGTCTGAGGCAACAGTTACAGTTAAGAACTCCATCGCCACCAAAGCTGCGAAGTTTACTGCTCAAAAAATGACAAAGTTTGCCTGCTACTCCTGCTCATTTTAAACTTCGGGAATTTCTAAGTTGAGTAATCTGCATAAATGTATAAATGCCCCACATGTTTTACGTCCCCAACCCCTTCTTCTTTTTCAGGAGAGAAATGGGATCGAGGCTATTCAAAATTCATTTGCGGAAAAATTTATCACCCCTGGCGACAAATTGGTCCCAATTTGAATAATGTTTGCAGTAAGTGCCCTCAAATTCTGCCGCCAAAAAAATTAAACCATTTGTTGTGCTGCTGCATAATTTATTTTCAGATGTTGGGTGATGTGTTCTTTTTTTTAAAAAAAAATCTGTGTATGACTTGAAATACATTAGTACAGCGCTATTAAAAAAGCATGTTTTGTGCAACATTTAACATAAAACGCGCTACTTAAATGTTAATATAGATTTGATAGTAGGAAACTTCTGTAACAGGTGACAAATTGAATTGCTTACTTTCTTTTCTAATTTTAAGAATTATGGATTCAGCTCCAATTGTAGTCAAGTCGTTTATTTGATGAAATTATAATAAAATATCGCTTGGGAAAATTTTAAGCGCTCAAACTATCGTTTGCTTCTGATTCTTATCATTTTTAGTTTTTCGTTACCAAGATCATGGGTTGAAATTTAGCGTAAAAGTTTCTGGGAAGTCTAATTTCGTTATCTCTCATTCAGAAGTAAAAATTACATGTAATGTGAAATACAAAATAATCCAATTGTTCAATTACAGTCAATAAATAACGTTAGGAAAAATTTATTGTCGTTGTTATTTCAATCTTTTGTTATTTTTTTTTAAAAAGATTGTATTAAAATAATCCAATTGTTCAATTACAGTCAATAAATAAACGTTAGGAAAATTTTATTATCGTTGTTATTTCAATCTTTTTTTATTTTTTTTTCTAATAACAAGTTGTTTGCAATAATAAAATATAATTCAGGTTAAGTAAATTTTAGAATATCGAAATTTAGATGAAAAAAATATTAAAATTAAGTAATATAGGAAAATAGATTAAAAAAATACTCATCTAGTTTTGACCAGAATAAAATGAAAAGATTAAATTAGGTTATGTATGTTTCCTGCTATGTATTTCTATCGACCACTATTAAGCACTGTCAACCACTTCGTAATTTTGGAATCATATGAAGTGACTAGGCCAACACCTGTGCTTGTATTCTCCTCTTCAAGTCTCTTAAGAATGGGGACATGAGAACCTACAAGAAAGATTTTGATCATGTTTTTGACAGTGTCCATGACTAAATAAAACTTGTTTATTAAAATCAAATAAACATATCTCTTATTCTAGAATCAAATAAATAAATATTGAAAAAATAAAAATCTGTTCAACAACAATTAAAAATTTGAAATATATATTTATAACGTGAGTTTTTATTAAAAAAGATTCAAAATAACGTACTTAATTTTTAAAGAAATTGCTAAAAAAAATTAGTAATTAGTAATAAGATTAGTGATTTCATCATAAAGTATCCCAATTAAGAAGATTAAGGCACTTCTCCGTACGCGAAAGTACTACATGAAGCTTAATATTAAAATAAAAAAAATAAAGTAATCAGAAGTGAAAGTACTCTGTGCGAAAGTATGCACATCTAGACATGAAATTACATGACACAGGATGACTCACACTTTAAAGATAAGCTTAATGAATCAGCTTAATTAAGACGCTCATAAGCTACTAAGCCTCTTCGCGCAGTAATTGTTTGCACTGGGATTAAAGGGCGTGATCGACTCTAATGCAGCTTAGTGTTTGCTTAACTGAGTCGCTTAGTTGCTAAATCTCCACAAAGTATCTCTCGTTGTGCAAATCTTTGGCACTTCTCAAGTATAAAGGGACGGAGTTCTTAACGATTATTGAAAATTTCAGCTTCATTCTGTTTAATTAAATTTTTTTTTCTTGTAAAATGAAAGAACAAGTAAATATGAAGAGCTTGAGATGTTATTTTAAACATTAAATATAAACAAATTTATGATTATTTCAAATTAATACGATCGCATTTCTTAATCAGAAATGTATAATATTGCACAGTTAATGTAAAATTTATTCAATAGTAAATTGATTTGAAACCTACATAAGTCACAAATGCTTATGATTTTGTTATTATAAAAAATATGAGTATAAATCGAAAATAATTTAGATTTTTAAAACTGCGTGTAACATTTTTAATAATTTATAAGCAGTTCTTATTTACTAGTGATAATAAAACACAAATTAAAGTGTTAATTATTATGAACATTGCATGCTTTTTTTAAAAACGATATAAATTGTTTAATTTCTAGTAAAGACATATTCAGAAATATATGCGATTTTTTTTTGTATGAATTTATAAATACGAAGGCTGAAAATTTAAATAATAAGAAAAAATTCATCTTACACAAAATAGAAATAATATTCGAATATATTAATATAGAAGTCAGACTGTTTCAAATATTTATCAGTTAGTTGAAAACTTCTTCTGGGAGTAATTTGGTTTGAATAGAGAAAATTTGAATTCAATAGATATGAATACGAGATATAAGCTTACAATTATAAGCAACTTGTCAATACGATTTAGAACTAGTTAGATAATTATTAATATCGACTCTAAATTACGGATCAATTATAGTCCCCTTAATCACGTATGTAGGTAAAAACAGTGCTAGTTTAGATGTCAACCTCGTTTCTTGATCGTGGCTCAAATGACAATTTGGAGGTTTTACGGATTCTCGCATATTAGAATACTCTAATTACCAAGATAAAACTTAAAAGAATTGTTGAATAGTAGGTACCTATACGTATTTTTAATAAGAATCTTGATGGAAATTAATAATCAAATTGAATAATTCAAATGAATTAAAATCAAATTAATTAAAACGGAAATCTTTTTTTTAAATTGCGCCACCCCATTTTATGATAACTTATTTCCATAGTGCTCTAGTTCTTGTTGCCGAGCTTCGAATAGTTAATGCTTTGTTCAGCTGTTCAAGATTCTGTAGGTCCAATTCCCACTTCCGAAATGGTCATTTGAAATGACTTGGAATTCACTTTAAATTTTAGTTCTCAGACTAATTAGCTATCGTTTAGACACCGCACAAAGAATAGCCTAAAGATCGAAGAACTTGTGTAAGGAATTTTAGTATCTATCACTCAAATTGTCTTCCGGAAGGACTTTTCATGGGTACTGGGCTGTCGGAAGATAGGAAACCAGAAACACACGCTAGCACCCACCCCAACAGGCATGTATGTCAACCAGCCACTTCACTTTTCTGAATTTCAATGGAGTGAAGAAGTGTACGCTTGAACTGACACCTTCCATCCCATGGCACACCTCATTGGAGAATCATAATAGGGGGCTCTACAGAGCTTTTAACGTGTATAAACCTTTTCATCTTGGTGATCTTTGGCGTGGTCATGTACAAAACTCTATCTTCTGGACAAGATAGCTTTCTTAACCTTGCTTCCAAAGTTTCCGTATTCTTGAATATAATGCAGTCAATCTGAAGCAAAATTTAAGAGTAAAAATAAAAAGTGTTTTCTTAAATTACAAGTAATTAAAACAATTATTGGAATTCAAACTTGAATACAGGTAATTTTGAAAGAAATTTAGAGATATTAATTAAAAAATTTTCTTTAAAAATTTCTTATGAATGATAAGGATTTTTTATGTGAATATTATTTTTAATATTCGAATGCTCAATTTTTTATAAAAAAAAAGACTATAAAAACTTACTCTTACCATTTTCTCAACAAGAATTTTATAAAAATCTATATATTTAATAAATGCTTTAAAATTTTAGTATCATTTAAAAATACTCTTGATGAAAAATTTTACGATTCTTTAAATAGGATACACAAAAATATAATAATACTTGATTATAATATTGCTGTCTGCATTATTTTCACTAGAAAGAATATATATTTTATAGAAAGAACTATAAAATATATAATTAAGAAAACTTTTGTTATGTTTAATATATACTCGTATTCACATACATTTCATTATAATTTTTTAAAATCTAAGCAGATGAAGAAAACTATCAATTTAATTGCAAAAATATCGTTGAAAATTGCAGATTTTTTTGAAATTATAATTATGTAAATCTCTCTAAACAGGAAGAATAATTGTAAAAATGCCTATACTACTTGCTATTTAAATATTGAATTTTCAACTTTAACGAAAAATATTCCATGTCAAACAAATTATCAAATGGATACTTAGTTGAAAAAGTTTGTTAAATGAATTCTGTACAAAATAAAGTTTCTATCTTAGTCCAATATTTTATGCCCATATAGGCACTTTTATTTAAGTAATTTAAAAGCTGATTACTTTAAAAATATAGACAGTTAAGGAATCAATGAACATAATTAAATTCATGAGATAAATAATAAAGAAGATTATTGCGCACATTTATAAATAAATACTTTATGACTCATTATTCTACAATTTTCTGAATGCAGTCATCTTTTCCAAACAGAATTATTTTTTATGAGACTTATGCAGAAAAATATGCAAACGGAGTAATATTTTCCATTTTCTCAACAAGAATTCTCTGTAAAATGTTATATTAAACACATTATTATATGTTTTTCTTTGACTTCCATTTCATTTTACACTATCAGAAACTCAATAAATTAAACATCAATTAACTTACTTAGGACAATCTCAGTTGGTTAACAGGAATTTGATTAAAATTAAAATACACCTACATATCGGAAAACAATGTAAATTTATGATTAAATATATATATATATATATATATATATATATATATATATATATATATATATATATATATATATATATATATATATATATATATATATATATATATATATATATATATATATATATATATTTAATTAGTGCCGTTATTTGAACATTTTAACAGCTTTTAAAATAGGTCTTTGGATTAAAATTACGAGATCGTTTGCTGTAGTAGTGGGCAGAAATAATTGACGTTATTTATATTATGCATGAAAGTATGAATAATAAGAACAAGGTTCTTTTAAATATTTTAATATTCCTTTAAACTCCTTTAATTTAACATTCCTTAAAAAATGGTTTGAATTTAGAATACACAATGTGTGTTTGGTAGTGTTAAAATACATAAATTTTATAATTGCATTAAATGAATAGCTTGTTTTCTCCCAATATATTCGGATATTTAAGATGTTGTCAGAAAATTCTGCAAAAATTAAATTTTAACTTTATGGAATTAATAAAGTTTTGAGTCAATACTTTTTGATTTCCAATCCTTAATACTATGAATTTTTCATATTTGAAATTTAATAATTTGGATAGGGAAATAGGGAATATCTCCAAATAATATTGATATCAAAATCGCATCTAGTGCCATCTAGTGTCTATAACGTGAGATATTTCGAAAAGTACTACACGATAAAACGTTATCCAAGTTCCCCACACAATCCATTATTTTAAATATCTATTATATTTTATTTTTGAAATTTCATTTATATTCAAATTGATCTTTTAAGATAATAGATTATTTAAGAAAAAATGATAAAATTTGACATAACAATTTGCCATCCTTTCTAAGCTACACATACAAACTGTATTTGAGAATTTGGTATTAATATAGGTGAAAGATTACATGCAAATAACGTATAAATTGAACAAAATTTTATATATTAAAGACATTTTTCATAAAAAGCTAACGTATTTTATTACACACTAATTAGTCAGTAAAATCATGATGTAATTAAAAAATTGAAAATCCTAGAGAAATTACATATTTTAAACTCAAGAGGACGCAAAAACTTTGCAGAATTTATAGTTCATAATTTTACAACCAAGAAAAGAAGTTACGGTTAAACTTAAAGTTATACAAAGGGGCGAATCCTACAGTTATGTTCCACGTAAAACATGAAAAGAGAACAGGGAATAAAAGATAAAGTATTCTACTCCAAACTAAACTCGTAAAATCAGATGCAGTTGTAAAATTATGCTTTTGATGTAAATTTCTGTGAATGTTTATTACAGAATATATAACTTCCAGTTTGTAAGAATACGTATTCCTTCAATATACACTGCAAACAGAAAATGTAATACTTATTCAATTATAGGAAAAATTGTAAATTATATGAAAAATTTAAATGTCTTGTTTATTATTTATATGGTACACATAAAAAACACTGTGTCAATATATATATGAATACATCCTCTAATTTATTTTACTTTTACAACAGCAATATAAGTGAAGTGAAATTTAAATTAATTACAAAACAACCATCTATCAAAAATTATTAAATTACATGAATTTAACAAATCTATTAAGATCAACATGTGAGTTATGTGAGACACTTTTGGTTTAAACGGTCTGCTTATCGAAGTCCTTAAACACAACCAACCATATTATATTTTAGATCTACGATCGAGTGACGATGTCGATACCTGAGCTAATGGGCTTGCTGTATACAATATTCCGTACTAATAGAGGAACATAGCATCCAACGATATTTTTCAACAAGAATCAGGGCTCACAACTCCTATATATATATATCCCTTATTATTCCTTACTAATTTTATTTTAATCATTTATTAAACCTATTAGCAATTTGACTTCTAAGATGCAAATGATCATAGCGACTATTTACAGATATCAGTTTAAATCCTCGCATGTTTCGAATCTGTTTCATTGAATGCGCAGCACTTTAAATTTGATTTTAATTGCTTTTCGCGCATACTTAAAATAGTCTCGTATTCCTTGCTACATCACATTTTATTTCACTGTTTGATTGGTTTCAGTAATCATTTGATGCTTATCATGGAAGTGTTTATTGCACCATTTGGTTTTCATTGACACCATATTTACAGATATCAGCATTTATCTCCCCGTTTTTCGAATGTCGGATCCTTTTGAAAAACCACGTTTTAAATTTATTTCAAGCAACTTCTCACGAACTTTTGAATGTCCTTCATAAAAGGGGGGGGGACAGGACCCGATGATGGATCATATTTCCACAGGGTGGCACTTCTATTTTGGGGAAGTCAATATTTGCAAATCAAGAATCACTGCACCCAAGCTGGATTCAAAAGATTCGTGTTTGCCCAGAGAAAATCCGGCGCTTGCTAACATGTGTTGAGGGTACATTGTTCTCGCGTAAAAATGTCACCTCAAAAGGAATATAAGCTGTTTCTGGAAGGTCTGTGTTTGCTTGCTGACTAATCTGTGGAGAAATCTTCTGTCACGTCCTTCGCTCTGTGGTTATTGTGCCGAGCTGTTCACGCCTAGAGGAAATATTTGAATTCCCTGAAGAAACCTCTGATATAAGTATAAGAATAAAATCTATTGGAAAATAACTTTTTAGGTTTGTGAATTCCAATACTCGAAACAATTCTTTGAAAAGTTTCTTTTTTTATATTTTTCAGTGCAACAGTGTATAAAAATTAAGGAAGCAAATTTGTGACTCTATTATAAATTTGAAAATTAGCAATATTTTTTTCATTGTTTAGTCAAAATATTGTCATTCTCATTTCATTTTTCATAAAAATATCTTTCCTATTTTTGTTATATATATATATATATTCCAACGGCGGGGACACTTGGGTGACGAACCCTATGCCACAAGGCCAGAAACTGCTACTCATTTGTCGTTACCCAACGGGCACCTGTGAACCAAGTCACGGAAGCGAATAGCGTTACTCGCACCATACCATCACAAACCCGTTTATAGGGTGGGCTATATTCATACTTTATCACAGAAGAAAGAACAGAGAAACATAAAGAGAACAGAAAAAGAAAGTAACATCCAAGCCCGAGCCGGGATTCGAACGCAGAACCCATAGCTCAAGAGTCAGGAACGCTAACCACTCAGCCACCGGTCGGGGTATAAATATATATATATATATATATATATTATATATATATATATATATATATATATATAAATTATATATATATATATATATATATATATATATATATATATAAATTATATATATATATATATATATATTTGAAAATTAACCAAAACATTTGATATTGTAAGTCGTTTTTTAATAAATATATATTTCTTCTTTTATCATGAAATTCATACATATATAATGTTCAAAAAGTAATATAAAAGCTAAAAAAAAAAATATTAAAATGGGGAAAAGTCGTAAGAATTATAATCTGACTGTTAAAATTGGATTTAGTTTTGGAAAATAGCTTCAGACGTTAGTTAAAATTATTTTTAAAGTTTCTATATGTCTGAGTTAATTTTTTAAAATCTTTATATACAACAAAATATTTTCAATGCGACATTGAATAAAAATACGATCTAATTGAAAATAAAACTCATAACTTTTAACTTTGACATTTTAAAATATATTTTAATGAAATTTAGTCATGATAATTAACATTATCAACCATTTTTCTTCATATTTGAATCAGATTCTCATATATGCATATTCTTCAAACCAAATGTTGAAGGGATTTGAAATGCATTTAGTTCATTTTCCAATCAATTTTCTAGTTCCCTCATGTAAGCCAATTTGGCGGAATCTGCAATTTAAAGTGGATTTTAAATTACAATAAGCATCCATACTCGATGTAGGATTCAAACTCGCACACTGAAAAACTGTTAACCTGTAGAAGGCCAAAGCGTTAACCCTTCATCTGTCTGCTAGGCACAGAAATATGAAAAATCTTTAAGAGATTATATACTTAAATGTCTATATTACTTTAGATTTTTATCTTCCTAGTCCAAATAAGTGGTAAATTATGATATAAAGAAATATTTCAATCAATATCAAAAATTTTATATATCATTATATAAGCAACAGAATATAAAACATTCTCTGAAAATTTTCCCAAATTCTATGTTAAATTAATTCTGATTAAATTTCTACCTGAAAATTGATTCAAATATTATGAAAAGTTTCACGGAAAAAATAAATTACACATTACTTGTTAATTTATTTACATTAGATTGTTACCGGACTATTTTATCAAACAGAATGGCAACAGGTATCTAGTTGTCATCGAATGACAACAATAATAAGAAACATTCCACTCGTACATTCTCCTTCCAGTTGATTTCCAGAGTCCATGACATAAGCTGCGAAAATGTTATCCTCTTCAGTTTAATGTTATGTTTTGCGTTCTATCTTTTATATATAATTTTGGACTGTTATTTTTTGTTGTGCTCTGTTCATGTGTATATTTTAATAAATAATTTTCAGAGAAAGCCTAGTTTTATTCCACGAACGGTTACAAAATTAAATTTTTTCTATATTCTGTAAAATAAAAATAAAAATTGCATGAGATTCAAGAGTAATTGAATTATGCATTAAAAAAATCCCTTCATAAAATTTAATATTCAGAGAAAAAAAATAGCATTTTCTTTGTAAGCATTCACATAAATAAATATATTTTCCTTCTTGTTAATTTATAGGTTCGATTTTGATTACCAGCCTAGCTGAGGATATTTGCAGTAGCTCAGAATCTAATTTAAATTACAATTTTTGATTGAATTAGGCTTTGTTTGCAAAAAAAAAAAATGACCGTAAATTTTAAACCAAATGAATTTTCGCATTTACAATGATACTAGTTGTTTTTTATGTTGTGATTATCTATACGGTAATAAAAATCAAATGATTAAGTTTTTTATATTGATAATGAATTCATTTTTCAAAATAAATCGTTGGTTATTAAAATAAGTTTCCAACAGCTCGTTTCTACAATCGAAGTTGCTAAGTATCCTCAACTGATAGATAATTTTGAACACCAACACAATCAAAGTTGCTAAGTATCCTCAGCTGATAGATAATTTTGAACACCAACACAATCGAAGTTGCTAAGTATCCTCAACTAATAGATAATTTTGAACACCAACACAATCGAAGTTGCTAAGTATTCTCAGCTGATAAACAATTTTGAACACCAACACATTCGAAGTTGCTAAGTATCCTCAACTGATAGATAATTTTGAACACCAAAATGGAGGAATATTAGACACCTTGATACATCGACATGTATAAGTCTTTTTAATACAATAATTCTTTGGCTGAATCAGGTATTGAAGCCATTACTCTCCAGCCATGAGAGCCTTCTCCACCAGACTCTTCAATTCCATCCTAAATTAAAATGATGCCAGAGATTCAAGTTAAGATCAAATTAGTGCCTTCACTCGAATTTGACGAAGACCAGGAAACATTTTTATTACAAAGTTTACATGAAAGAAAAAATATCCATCATAAAAGCACTTTTAAATTAGTCAACACTAAATTTATATAAGTTCCTGTAATCATTTGTTCTTCATTTGATAATTTAATAGGATTTTCTTTTTATTTTTATCTCAAGCATTTCTATTAGAATAATTTGATATACATACACTTTAAATTTTAAAGGCTTATTTTATGAAAATAAGTAATTTGCAGATATTGATGGAATAATTAATTTACCCCTGAATAATCCTAATATGGATGTAATTTAATCATTTTAATCTAATTGACTTAATATTGGCCGTCTTTTTAGTAAACCTGATTGTTGCTTTTTACATTGTTTAAAGTAACATTGTTATGCATCTCTCTCTTAATTGAATTTCAATTTTCAGATTCCGTTTATTGACATTTTGAATATCAAATTGTTTACATAAATAAATAACTTTTATTCCTATAAATAGCGCTTGTTAATGAAATTTTAAGGGATTTAATAACTGATCAAGCATACACCCCACTCATACATCTCTTTGTATGGTGCATAATAAGATATCCATAAAATTATGTTAAATTACAGGAAATTCAAACATTTAAGGGGAATATTTCAATCAAAGTTGTTTTAATTTTTCTTTCTTTAGTTAAGACAAAATAATTAAAAATCTGGGAATTACTATTGAAGATAAATAATATACAATTAATACTATTAGTTTGAACCAGCATAGACTGACTGGGAAAGATTTAAGTTTAGTTTTGGAAGGTTGTAGATTCGATGTTTGATCCAAAAGAGCCCCATCGTGCTTCACCAGAGTCCAGTGTCACTCAAAAGGAACTTGTCAACTCATAGAGACAAGTGTTTTGACTACATTGTTGATCTGACCACTTTGATGGCCAATGATTTTTTGGAAGGTATAAATAATTTCATGTACAAAAAGCAGAAGTTTCAATATTTGGCTAAGGAAATGAGAGTCTTGTTTATAAGACCTGTGGTTGCAAATATTTTTCAGGGTATAGTCATCGATGTGGCTTGGAGAATTATAGATCTGCTCAGATGTCGACACCACCACTTGGCCATATTTCAAAATTATAAAGGTGTTAGTTAGTTTAGTAGTTTTGGTTGTGATATAGAAATCTGCCATAACTATACATCACAATGCTTAATTTAACCAAACCCAACTTATGTCAGCAATTTAATTTCTTCTGGTTTACTGTTTAACAGCTGAATTTATCGTTTAAGTCATTAACATACAAAAGAACATAAAATAATTACAAATAGCCTACGCATGCACACTTTTGCCGCCGCCGCGTCAGTCTCGTTATTTAATAGCCACACCTCGTATATCAAATTATTTACATAAATAAATAACTTTTATTCCTATAAATAACGTTTGCTAATGAAATTTTAAGGGATTTAATAACTGATCAAGCATACACCCCACTCAATACATCTCTTTGTATGGTGCATAATAAGATATCCATAAAATTATGTTAAATTACAGGAAATTCAAACATTTAAGGGGAATATTTCAATCAAAGTTGTTTTAATTTTTATTTCTTTAATTAAGACAAAATAATTAAAAATCTGGGAATTACTATTGAAGATAAATAATATACAATTAATACTATTAGTTTGAACCAGCATAGACTGATTGGGAAAGGTTTAAGTTTAGTTTTGGAAGGTTGTAGATTCGATGCTTGATCCAACGGAGCCCCATCGTGCTTCGCCAGAGTCCAGTGTCACTCAAAAGGAACTTGTCAACTCATAGAGACAAGTGTTTTGACTACATTGTTGATCTGACCACTTTAATGGCCAATGATTTTCTGGAAGGTATAAATGATTTCATGTACAAAAAGCAGAGGTTTCAATACCTGGCTAAGGAAATGAGAGTCTTGTTTATAAAGCCTGTGGTTGCAAATATTTTTCAGGGTATAGTCATCGATGTGGCTTGGAGAATTATAGATCTGCTCAGGTGTCGACACCACCATTTGGCCATATTTCAAAATTATAAAGGTGTTAGTTAGTTTAGTAGTTTTGGTTGTGATATAGAAATCTATATATCGCCAAAACTATATATCACAATGCTTAATTTAACCAAACCCAACTTATGTCAGCCATTTAATTTCTTCTTGTTTACTGCTTAATCAGCTGAATTTATTGTTGAAGTCATTAACATACAAAAGAACATAAAATAATTACAAATAGCCTGATATGAAAAAAACATTCTGATAAACTTTGAATTTATATAATATGTAAAATAATCACACGCGAAAATATATTCATTTCAGAAATTTCCACAGTAAATATAGTCAAAGCTTTTCTTCAATTTAGTCGTAAAATAAAGTTTACATGATGAAAATATTTAAATATTACAAATTTCCCTTAGATTGAGCTTCATTTATCTCTCAAAGTCTAATGGAGTTCATGATTATATAGGTGAAAATAACAACCTCTCGTTTTTTTCCCGTAAATGAAAATATAAAATGCAATACCACTCCTGTATATATAATATTCTAATTCATTTTACCCTTTACGGTCTTAAATAAACTTAAGAAAAATTGGCTGTTAGAAATTATATTACACTGCTCTCCTTGAACATAAACGATCGCACCCGTAAGAACCTGTTTCCCATTTTTTTCCTCCTTTTCCTACCACCTACCGAAGGGCATCTAAGCTCCTGATTAGCGGGATCTGCACTCCTAACACTTTGGGGCGCACGCCCCATTATAAAACCCGGGCGCCGCCAAAGAAAAACGAATCGAAAAAAAAGTCGGAAGCTCGGATTCATCCATCTTTTGTGACGTAGGATAAGACGGGTATTAGTAAGAACAGCCCTCGAAATCAATCTGCGGCGATTCGAGTGGAAAGTCTGGGGAACAGTGGGATCCTGGGGTACACTAGTACTCATTAATCTCTCAACGGGCAACCCACCTGACCGATCTTTCAGTGGAGTTGATAAATTCATCGCCAAGTTCGGATAAAAAACAGATTTCATGCCATTATGCTGGTGAATCCGTCATCTATTTGATTATCAGCTTAAGAATTTTGATAATTTCTCAAATATTTTCATCCTTGTCAG
Organism: Latrodectus hesperus; assembly: GCA_037975125.1. Taxonomy (NCBI): domain Eukaryota; kingdom Metazoa; phylum Arthropoda; class Arachnida; order Araneae; family Theridiidae; genus Latrodectus; species Latrodectus hesperus. The sequence goes on from CM075858.1 coordinate 56,591,837, forward strand.
AATGTTTTTTGAACAGAATAGCATCTAGTACGAAGTATATTGTAATAATTATAATATGTGATGAAAAAAATTGAGGCATTCAAAGAAATTCATTCAGAATAATTGTTGCAAATTAAAATTTTGTAATAAAGAAAATCAAGACATCATTTATATTGCCTTCAGAAATAAAATGATCTATTTGGTGAATACATAAACAAGCAGAACTTAATGGGAAAAAATCAGTTTGATGTATTAATTATTTGCCATAATACTGGCTATAAGATACAGTTGTCTACGTACAAAACTATTTTATAATAAAAAGTAAACCAATATATCATGAAAAAAGTTTACATTTTCTAAGAAAGTGAAAGGTAAAGCGTCATATTAAAAAGTCATGCTATAAAAGAGATAAAGAAATCACCACATTTGATAACAAGAATGTTTGCTATTTACGTGTTATTCGATCTATCATTTTGGACAAAATAATTATGTCGCTAAATAATGCTAATTTTCCTTTTTTATTTTCTTTTTCCTTTAAAAATATATGTATCGAGCGATTATCTATATATTCATTGAAAAAAAAAGGGATAAAAATTTCATTTTTAATATGTATTATACCAATTTATATTAATAAATTGAAAATATGCATAACTCTAAAAATAAACATTAAACATGATCGTAAATATAATAAATAATATAAAACGTGGCACCGGTGAAAAAACTTCAATATTTAAAGACATATTTCTTTCTAGAAGTGATCGATGGAATGATACGTAAATAGTGAATTTTTTATCGCATTCAAAACTAAATTACCGTCATTAGTGGACACAGAAATAGTTAAACCCTCAGTGAACTCAAAAAAATGCTTGAGATTTTAAATACTTGTCAAAATACTGGATATATGAAACTGGTGTGTCAGATGTAAACCCTATTATAATTACCAAGCAAATCAATATATAACAAAAATATTGAAGAATTAAAGGAAAGAAAAAATGATTATACGTCACACACCACACATCTATATCTATCGATCTATCTATCTGTCTCTCTCTCTCTCTCTCTCTCTCTCTCTCTCTCTCTCTCTCTATATATATATATATATATATATATATATATATATATATATATATATATATATATATATATATATATATATATATATATATATATATATATATATATATATATATATATATATATATATATATATATATATATATATATATATATATATATATATATATATATATATATATATATATATATATATATATATATATATATATATATATATATATATATATATATATATATATATATATATATATATATATATATATATATATATATATATATATATATATATATATATATATATACATATATATATATATATATATACATATACATATATATATATATATATATATATATATATATATACATATATATATATATATATATATATATATATATATATATATATATATATATATATATATATATATATATATATATATATATATATATATATATATATATGTATATATATATATGTAAAGCTATGTAGTAAAAGAATGTAGAAATATTTTTTCCAGAACCCGTTAACATAACAGGAGACTTTAGGGAAGGAGGTTTTAAGAATGACCCAAAAATTAACAGTTGTGGTTGTCACTGCGATGTGTATACTCCTCACAAAACAGAGTTGTCAGCAACTATCTTCAAATTTCTACTCAAATATCATTCTTGATAGAAAGCAGTTATTTAAAAAAAAGTATAAGTGGAAAAAAGATGACATTACTAAACATCTACGTTTTACACAGTGGTCTTCAATAGTTAGTGATTCGACTCCCAATTCGTGAATGAATATTTTCAATATATGCATTACAGATATCCATTATAAATAAATAAATTAATTTTCCATATTCCCCATTAGTTTTGTCAAATTAACATTTTAAATTTAACAATTTATCGTCAAACTAGCAATGTTAATATTGTTATCATATGTTTATACACAATGCAAAATAAAACTTCGAAAATTAAAATAGAAATTAAGGAGATTCATCGATCATTTTTGAGATACATAAATGTATTTTATATGTTAACGAGTCAGACTAGGAATAATAAATACTAAGCACATACGACGTATTATCATTTACAAAATAATTGATAATTAATTTCAAAGCATAGCAAAAACTTAGGAGATAAGAACGTACACTGACCTCCACAAGTAAAGAAACAACCGGTTTTCTGTGAATAATGTACAAGTTATGGGAAGTAGAAACACCAAATTTTTGGATGACATGTACACAAAACAGATATGTATTGATGGCAACCTAGAAGTTTATATAAGAAACACGCATATATGATTTACAATAAAAAAAAGCAATCTCGCTGAAAAAGTCTATTCCTGAAGGAGATAACAATCACCGCTTTAAGTGGTGAAATGTCATAGAAATATAACAAAAAGGAGTTTTAATAAGCTTCCCATGTAGAGCTTTAATGAATTGGTGGCATCAACTTTCCATGCTATCAATTAAGTTATCGGTTACCGATATGAGAAGCGAAAACCAGACACAGAATAAGCCATTTTCCACCTTTACTAACAGACCTTGGAAGAAGACTTAAAGTAGAAACCTGTCTACCAAGATGGTCTCACAGATACCCTTTGGAATTCAGGTGTAGAGATTGAGCTGGCCATTCCATTCATTCCAAACCAACACCCTCAAAATATTTCTTAACAACTACAGCTCGATGAGGACCTGCGTTATGATCCATCGGAATAGAATTATTGCAAATTGCAGCAGCATATGGTCAATCATATGGATCAAGAATCTCATCCTGATATCTCCTACCAATCACAGTTGCTCCGTAGAACACATGCAGGTAAGTGTGAGGATTGAGCGAGACCCCTTGCCAAAACCATTATTCCACCACCGTGGTAACTCTGTCTTTTCACAGTTTATGATTGATGATATATGATGTTTTGTTCCCTCCAGATCAACGCAAATCCTAAATCGCTCTCCAGTATGAATTTATAAAATCTCGTTTGTAACTCATTTGCAAAAAGTACAGAAGCATGTCGCTGTCTAGTCCTGGAAACATATTCTCTTACACGAGACAAGCAGGCTCTTCCTTGTCATCCGGTGTAAGGTACACACACAACTGGTCACCTTGCATAGAGATCTGCATAGTGAAGATACCATACTAGAGGATATTTTTCTGTCTGAGTTACAGAGTGGTCTACAACAAGTTGCGGTACATAAATGATATCTTACCTTCAGACCGAAAGAGCTATAAAACGTTTTTCTGCTAGTGATGTACCAATTGATCGGCCTGGAACATGTCTTTTGACTCAGAAGCTTCGGTTTGATATTCATTCCAGAAACTGTGAACCTTATTGCGAGACACATTAAAGCGCCTAGAAGAATTAGCCTATAATATCCCCATTTCCATCTGTGCATTTCCATTTCCATCTGTGATCTTAAAGAATCGGACAAAGACTTTTCTCAAACATTGTGGCACCCTACTGACTATTTTCAAGGAATCTTCTGACAAAAAAATGAAAATCAATGAAAGTTACATGCGTAATTACAAACGCCTAATGTTCGCAAATTTTCTGTCACTCATATATATCTGTTCTTTTTCAATAAAAGAAAGTGGTAGCTTTTGCACAAATTTACATAAGATCATTATCATTTATATAAACTATAAATTTTATTTTCAGTAGTATTTTTATAGTGAGTTTCCCGCGAAAACATGCTGTTCCTTAACTTTTCGAAGACTATGTATATCAAGGTTTTTGTGTTTGCCGTTTCACAGTCAATTTTTACACACTAAAGTCAGACGAAAATCTTCATAACGAAGATTGGAATTAAATTCATAACCAGTTGAACTGAAATTCAAAAAGGCTAACCAATGATTAGACTCCTCAGTGAATCTTTGCTTAAGGAAACTCAAGAACTTTTACTGGTATCCGTTTAATGCATGGGATTATATTATTCAACGGAACCAGTGCTGACATTCACATTTCTTAAATTAATGGTACGTGGATACACTGGGGAATAGCAATAATATGCGAGTCACATTTCTCTGATATGTGATTTTATTTACTTAGAAAAGGGTCATTGAGTCCCCTCTAAATTGACAAACCAGTCACACTATGCAAGTACTTATAAAAAAATTAACATTTCACAGTGAATAGCTAAACAGCTGAAGATTATTGCAAGACCTTTTTAAATCTACCTTATTGCCTACGAATTTTTCATTGACTGTCTACTGTAATACCAAGCTAAAAGAATGGAAACACAGAAAATTCTCAAGCACTCATCCTAACAAAGCCATGCAAGAAACAAAAGCTCAATGCTCAATTCCAAATTTCACCATGATCTAGATATAGAATCACATTCGATTTTAACCACTCTTGAATGCAAGTAATAGAATTTAAGATTCTGTTTCGGGCACCCACGCCTATGAACTGATTGCTTAAATGGTAATGTTCAGTATTGGTAAAATAATTAGAACATCCACGCCTATTGGGTGCGCTTGTGTTTTACAGGTTTTCTTCTATGCACAGGGATTCGTGACCTAATAAGAATTTTCTCCGAAAATAAAAGAAGATAGCTGTTTAAATATCTAGCAATAGTTTTCGGTTCAAATGCCTTTAAGCAGGCTGTCGGCTGAGCGGGGTGGCACACCCATTACCCCTATTTTAGCAGTGGCCAGGATCGAACCCGGTACCTTTCTCACCGAAAAAAGTGAAATTCGAAAACTTGAGATTATATCAACGACGTTAACTTCACCGTTAATTTCATTACTTGCATAAATGTTTCTAATAAATTTCTCAAATGCATAGAATCACATGACTTCGAAATTATGCTTCGCAAGTGATTATTCAATTGAACACATTTTCTCAAATTTACAGGATAATTAATATTTTAGTGATGTAGCTAAGATGATATAAGTACATCACTATCGACAGTGTGACTGACAATTTTGTTTAAACAAACAGTTATTTTTCCAGAAGAGAATTTAATAAAAAGCGTAAAGCATAAACCTATTCTAATGCGTACTCCATTGTTCAAATATTCGATAATTTTTCATATACAATCCCCTTTTCCAGAACTCTTAATTCTATATAAATGCTCCATATATATATATATATATATATATATATATATATATATATATATATATATATATATATATACATTAAAAACTGGCCAAGCTCTGAAAGATGAGAGGACTTACATTAGCACTATAGCACTAATAGAGAAATTTGAAAGTGACTTATATTCTCAGTCTTATATTGAAAACTAAATCACATATGAGAAAAAATTTAACTGTGAGGTTCTAGAACAATATTGACCAAATATCTTACGCAGAGGCATGCGAAGAAAAAACACACAATGCATATTGGTTTTTATAGAATTTCCGATACTGTTAGGCAATGTAAAGTGTCAGAGATACTTTTGAATTTTGGAAAACGAAGTAATAACATTTACATACATACCGATGCAGGTGCGTTCCGGACTGAACCTTTAGTTTAACGGGTTTGGAATACTCGTACATCACCAAGTGCCTTGTAATTCGGAACCAGGTGACGAGGTCACACCTAAGTTAGCACCCTCCTCTCCACATCCAAGCCACACCAGTGGAAGGACTTTAGACGTTTTTTTATAATTATAACTGTAGTTTAATCATAATTTAAACGGGTGGCAACACGACTTTATTGGGTGTAAAATTTTTAAACATTTAAAGCCTTTTATTGATATTTTATTTTCTGAGAATGAATATTTTCAATTGATATTTTGTGTGACGTTTCCACAGATAATAGGGAAATATATTACTGTTTTTATAAAAAAATAAACAATCTGCACTAGCCACTTCAAATGTTTGTAGTATTAATATTAAGAATATATCAACTATCAAAAGTAAATATTAAGAAATTTCAAGAAATGTTCTATATATTTATTAATATACTTTTTTAAGATATGAATTATGCGCTTTTTGTTTTTGTTTTAATTTTTATTTATGTATGTAAAAATATCGACTTTTATTTACTGCGAGGTAACTCATGTGATGCTTATGAAAAAAATTAAATAGTTTATATAATTTGATTAGTTTAGTTTTTAAATAAATAAAAAAGAGTAAATAGAAGAAGTTAATTTAATAATGCTGTAAATGATAAAATATTTTTATTAGTTCTTTATGAAAATATTTCTTTTCGTACAATCATGCTTTATTTCGAATTCATTAAAATATTCCATAACAATATTCCACTAACAGAAAATATAATTGTGAAAAACACAAGATAGAAAACAATATTCACTAGTAATATATTTTTAAAATATGAATTTGATATTTTTTTTATTTCTGTATAAATGTTTGTCTACATATGCATCTCCTTATTGAATTGCGAGGTAATTCCTAATGAAAACAATAAAAATAACTGGATTATAAAACGTTAATTTGATAATGATATTCAATATAATGCATTTTTCCAAAAATCCTTTGACATTTTTTTGAAGATTCTTTATTTTGAATATCATTTCCTTTCTCTGTCTTAACATTCAATTTATTTTTATCATCTGCTGAAAGAATTGTTTCTGAGTCAATGAGAATATAATTTGCCTTTTCTTTAATATAAATCAAAATTACATAAGAAAACTAAGAATATTTATTAAAAAATTCACTAAATCTGTTTCATATATTATTAAATTATTATTTCGCTGCGAATCAAATTAAATTAATGATGCAATTCGTATTTATTTATTTCTCTTTTTTATTTCAAAATCAAAATAATTTAATTACGTGATATTTATTATCATTTTATATGGCTCGTCTTATAACTAAGTTTATTTTTATCGTCTGCACCAGGAATTATTTTACAGCTTTGTATATCGTTTTCACCTTTATATATAAACAGAAATAGAAAATAATTGCTTTAATAAATTTACCCCAATTACCATAAATTATACATTAATTCAATCGTGTATTTATTTTCGATTTATAGCGCTCTTCTTATAATTCAACTTATTTTTATCGTTTGCAGCAGGAATTATCTCTTTCAGCCAAGTAAAAATATAGTCTACTTTTTCTTTACATAAAGAAAAATTAAAAGTATTCATATTTATAAATTTGCAAATTACCATACAATATGCGTGGATATATTTTAACTCCAATTAGATTTGTTTGGTTCCTTTCGGCTCACACATGAGCCACTCTGGCTCTGAGCTCCATTGGTCTGCAGTGGCGAAAATACACAGATGGGACACCTCCTTTAAGCTTGATAAATAGAATTTTGATGGTGTTTTCGGCGAAGAATTCAAATCTGGAAGTAGGTTTCTGCTCGTTCCTCTCTCCACTCTCTGTACTCGAATTATATTAAGAGAGGTATTAGAGTATTTCGATTCGGAAACATCCTCAAGGGATTCTCCCTCCCTTCCTCTTCGTGCATTTTCTCCCCACTCATAAGCAGCGAGGGTGTTTTTATAGTGGCTTTTCAACCGCGCTTAAGGTAATGGAATAGCAGGTGCTAAAATACCGAAGGTTTCTGTGTTGGGGAAGCACTTATCCATTAACGTTAGATAGCTTGTTCTAAAAAGAAAACGAGGAAGTAATTTTTCATTATTCATAATGCGTCCTGGTAGTCTGAAAAATCCCAAAATAACGCGTAACAGCAATTGCGACAGAATCTCCGAATCTGCATTTTTGTATGGGGATATTCTCAGGTTTTGCAGGGAAATTCGTTGAGGGATTTTCTTCGCTTAACGTTGTATTTGGAAATTTTTCTTGTTTTACTTTTTCCACTGAAAAATAAATCGCGTGCCATTGAATGTATTAAATATATAAAATTCAAACTGTAATCTTTTGTTTTAAATACTATAAGTGTAATATTTTAAATATTACACTTATAGTATTTAAATAGTAATATTTTATTAAATTTTATTAAATTTATTAAATAGTAATAATTATATAGTAATATTTTAAATATTACACTAATAGCATTTAAAATTATTTTTATTACACTAATAGTATTTAATATTAATTTGTTTTATTTTAAATACTTAGTGTAATAAATCGCGTGCCATTGAATCTATTAAATACATAAAATTCAAATTGTAATCTTTTATTTTAAATAATAAATATATATTTATGAAATAAAATACATTTTTGAGTTTAATTATTGGAATTTAAACTATTATCTTTATATGAAACAATAGTTTAGATTACAATAATTAAAAACAAAAGCTAAAATAAAATAAGTAATTTATTAATTACTTATTTATAAGTTATAGTAAAATGGCTGAAGCAATTTAATATTTAGCAAAACATAAAGAATTGAAGATAATAGGAAACTTATACCATTTATTCATAAAATAACTTCCTTATATCTTGTGAAGCTTTCATTGACTTTCTGCTTCCTTTCACAAGCTTTATAAAAGATTTTGCTAGCAGAAGGAAAGTGTCGAGCATAATTAACCTTAAAGACCAGGATTACAATCACAATAGCCAATATGTTTACTTGCTAGAATAGGTGTGAAATTAATTACTGTCTTCATATTCTTAGTGTGATAGCATTAGATTATTGAAAGAAACATACAGCGTTTTGGATCTATATAAAAATCCATTTTATTAATGTCTATATTTTTTATGAAATGTTAAACGTCAAAATGTTCCACGTATTTAACCAGTGCTCTTAATATATATCTAAAAATTCTTTGCAAAAAAAAAAAAAAAAAAAAAAAACTTAAGATGATAGAAATATGAATTTATAAAATTTCATACCATTTTAGTTCATTTTTTGAGACCAGAAGAATTCTTGATAATTAATAAATAAATAAAATGTTTTATTAATTTAAGTATTTTATTAAAAGGAATTCATCCTCACAACAAAGAAATAACGTAATTTGTAAACTCTCACATTAGAATAATTATAGCAATATTTATTTTTTATCGTTTTCATTTTGTTGCCAGATAAATTTTAGTAATCTTTACTTAGAATTTTTTGAGAAAAAGAATCAATGTTTTTTTTAAATTTTAAAATTGATAAATAAAAATGCAGTTTAATAATAATATTTAAAAAATCAGTAAAAATAAAATTTTATTCCTGTAATGTTATTTTTAAACAGGAATCATATTAAAATATATATTGTAAATGTCAGAAAATATCTCAACAAACAATCGAACTTTATTTTAAAAATTAATTCATTGATTAGAAAATTACAACAGAAAATTTAATATAATTTCAATGGAAATTAGCATTTTTAATTAATTTTCAATCAACTAAAGCTATTGCCTTCAGAATAAATCAGTATGACTGTTTTGAAATTAAATTTAAAATCAAAATAAATACAGCTTAATATACATATTTAATCAATAAGTTAAAAATTTGCGAAGATTTATTTTTGAGCTTTCATTTGTTTTTCTGCACGATTGTACAAAAGTGATAATATTTTGAACTGCAAAATAGTAAAAAAAGTGCTTTAATTTAAGAATATAATTTTTTCTGTAGCTGAATAATTTGTATTTTAATGATGCGAAGACAATGATTTCAGATTATAAAAATTTTTTAATTATTTACTACATAAAAAATTATGTTGTGAGGGTTAATCAAAAAATTTTATGTAGCTAAAATTGATTTCTAAATATATTTTTAAAATCGAAATTAGATTTTAAATCATTGCATTCTTAATAATGCAAGACTGTTATGCATGAAAAATTTTTAATTCATGAATAATGCTTAAAATACTTACAACTTGTCACTAAAATTTTATAAAATTCATCATTTAATTAAAATCTTTTTAATTAAATGACGAATTATATTAAATTTTATTGTCAGATTTAGATATTTTTTATTGACAGAATTAGACAAAATTTAGAACAAATTTGAAGAATTTTTTTTAAATCAAATCAAATTTGAACTAATTTGTTAAAAAATATGCATTCAACAAAATAATTCCAACTTTGAAATTATATTTTAAGTTATTACACTCATAATAATACTAGAAACACATGGAAAAATTTTAATTCATGAATATTATCTTATGAAACTCGCAGTTTATCGATAATATTTATATGAAAATTTATTATTAAACAGAACATTTTTCGAAGCAATAAGCTCAAAAAGTAAATGGCAACACATTTATAAATTTTAAGTCTACAGTAATTTTTAAGTAAATTTTAAAAATGGTTTGTTGTTTTAAGCGACACTATGTGGAGAAAGTTATATACCTCAAGACCGGTAGACCATTTGGTTTCAAAACTGAAATCGCAAACCGTTGTTCTGAGTGAATTTATGTTAATAAAAATATCCCTCACAAAATTAAGAATTCAAATAAAAAAAGGATTTTTACGACTTTTTCTCTCGCAGACTATATTTACAGAGAAGAAGTTAAGATGGTTCTGAATGTTTAAATAAGATTATTAAACTTCTACATTGCTGGCCACCCAAAATGGAACACCCTGAGAAAATCACACGAAATGCACATCATACGTTTGCGAAACATACGTACATCATTGGGACTCTAGTGTCACCTGCAAGTGCAATATAAAAGAACAAGAGAGTTTTCCGACCTGAAATATGGCAATTGTTTTTTTTTGTGCATTTTTTGCATAAGCTGTTAAATTATGACATATAAAAGATATTGAGCGTCTTTCCAGTAAGTTTCTGAATTTGGCCAAGGAAGCATAGCAGCCTAAAGAGATTGTGGATTATCCTTCAGAGAAATGGACGAAACCAAGCAACTGCGATGCGGATCTGTAATCCCTTGATACAGGAGGGAGAGTCAGATAGACGTAAAAGGGCGTTAACCCTTTGACTGATGATATTCATATTGTGCGCAAGGTAATATGGGTCTTTCAGCCACATCACGAACCACGCCACAACAGACTAGCGTCTGCTGCACATCATTTGGTGTCAATTCATTCCATTCGACGTCGTTCGCAACTAAGTGGAATGCTGCAAAATGTCGGTTGTTTAATTTGCCCTTGACTTTATATAGCAGGGGTTTGCGCAGCAAATAGTGCGACAAACAGTAGACATGGACAATGGAATAGAACGACGTATCGACGAATCCTACTTGTGACTATAAAACCATGGTGGTCGGATTCGAATTTGGAGACACCGCGGTGAGAAATTGCAGAACTATTGTGTTATGCTTCGCCACATTAATCCTCTCCACACAGTATCATGGTTTGGAGTGGTATGGAATTTCACTTCCGCATCCCTCTAGTATGCATTGCCAATACACCACACTGAATAGCAAGTACTACTTCTCTGAGATGTTGGAGACCATGATATATCCATATATTTCAACGGCGGGAACCTGGATGACGAACCCTATAGCACAACAAGGCCAGAAACTGCTACTCATTTGTCGTTATCCAGCGGGCATCTGTGAACCAAGTCTCGGAGGCGAGTAGCGTTGTCCGCGATATACCACCACAAACCCGATTATAAGGGTGGGCTATATTCATATATCATCACAAAAGAAATGACAGAGAAACGCAAAGAGAAGAGAGAAAGAAAGTAACATCCATGCCCGAACCGGGATTCGAACCCGGGACCTACAGCTCAAGAGTCAGCTCGCTAACCACTTAGCCATCGGTCGGTTTTATATATGTGTGTGCGTGGGGGGAGGGGATCTATCATTTCATTGTCAGGAAATAAATAAACATTGTTTAAATTATTTAATTATGGTTTTCAAATAAAAAAAGCTATTTACATATTTACAAGTGAATATCAAATCAAAATCAAAAATCATTTTAGTTCAATTCAAAGGTAATTATGAGTTTTTACGTCTTTACATCGCTTCAGCTCGGCTCTCATCGTCGTTCTTTCTCTTTCTTCTGCATGTCCGGCGGCAGACTTCATATGAATGGCCCTCTGGGGACGCTTTCAATATTCCACACACACACACACACATATATACATAATTTTTTACTGTATATATATATATATATATATATATATATATATATATATATATATATATATATATATATATATATATATATATATATATATATATATATGTATGTATGTATATATATTATAAAGTAAAAAATTGTATTTCAAATATAAAACATATTTTACGGGGAAATATCTTTTGGTTGATGAAATAACTGTAAAGAAAAATACCATCGTGAGAAATAAGACACTTAAAATTAAACGTTAAAATTACCATTATGTTTTGATTTAAATTGTTTAATGGATTACATTATAATAATTTGCGTTATAAAAATCCATCCAAATAATAATATATTATATCATGGGTATTTTTTTTTAATAAATGAAGAAATGGATGGACATTTAAAATTACATCTTAAAATTACAAAGCATTTTCAATAGTTTAACAACTTTTGGTCGGAGAAATGAATACATTGAAAAATTTTATAATGATGGATTTAAAAATTTGAAAGTGGAGCTCAACATAGCATTGACATTTTGCTTAAAATTTTAATTAAATAGCATCAAATCTAATTGGCGCTAAAAATCTTATTCCTTAAATAAATAACTAATTACGTTAATAAATATTTCAAGTAAATGAAAATTAAAGAAACATAACTATGTCATTCGTTATAGAATTTGTTAATCATTAGTCACAAAATATCTTTAACAACTTTTGATTGAGAAAATTAGAGTACAGAAAAATTTTGTCATTTTGAACTGACATGTTTCTGACATAACATCTAAGTTCTTTTTAAATCTAGCGTAACCTTCACACTTAGTCTATAATATATGATGGAACTGAAAGAAGATCATATGCAATCAATAATGATGTAATAATAACAAATTTTTCATTGATGAGAATTAAATAAAATTTAATTCGTTAACATTACCAAAAAATTTAGAAGTGAAATGTTTCCTGATTGTTGAAAATTATCATTGGGATCATGGACTCTTGAAGCTAAACCTCGTAACTTTTATAATCTACATAAGAAAATTTATAATTACTATAACTTTAATTACCGGAACTCCGTCGGAAATTTGTAATAATTTCCGTAAAATTATTTATTGAATTAAGAAGTAGCTAAATATTTCTTTACGTTCACTTACAAATTTCAATGATAGATGTTTATCTGTATAAATGGATACTTAAGTACTTTTAATAAATTTAGGTATTAAAGAAATTTATACTTAAAGATTAGATTTTGGATAATAAAGATTAGGTATTATGCAGAAACTTAATCAATATAAAGTTATATTTTTGTAACAAATTAATTATAAAGTATTTCTATAATTACTCTTCACATATATAAAGCAATAAAACACTTTTAACTATAAAATAATTTTGATTTTATGAAAAGTTTTTAAAAACGATATAAATAATTTATCCGCATCAATTGGAATAAATCAGTATTTAACTCAAATATTTAATCATTCATGTATGATAAAACTATTTTGGGTGGTTTTTTAAAAAGTATTTGGTTTTTCATCATAGTAAGGGATTTCTTGTAAATAAATGTTATACACATGTAATTATAAATGAATTTAGATGTCTGAAACTATATATTTATCATTTGTTAAAAATTATTAATAGAATTACATTATATTAATTGATTTATAGTATTCTCAAAAAATATTTTGTTATCAATGTATATTTTAAAAATCTAAAAATATTTTGTTTATTTAAATTGTACTTTAAAATAGATTTCTTGTTGAAGAAATTTAAAAATCGTAAAGTTATGAAACATTTTTGACAGTGAAGTATCTTTCGGTAGTATAAATAATTATACAGAAAAATTTATCGTGATGAATTTACAGACTTGAAATAAAATTATGACATAAAATGTATAACTTATTTAAGATTATTTATTGAATTAAAATTTTAATTAGTGAAACTCTAAATCCTACACATTCAATAAAATTAATTAATAATTGAATTTTTTATTGTAAGTAAGAATTTAAGAAATATAATTATTTTTAAATTTATAAAATATTTTTTAACAGTGAAAAAATTTTTTAGATCTGAGAATTTTGTTGTGTAAATTTTGGCCCGTGAAAATAAACTAGCAAGTAACATTTCTTTAAAAGTATCAATTGAATTACGGTAATTACAAAATTAAGGACATTAATTACTTTAAATTTATAAGATATTTTTCAAATAGTAAATTTTTTGATCTGAGGAATATAATTTCTTAGAAAACTTTTGTCTTGGTGAATTTAGATGTTTCTTGAAATTTAATTGCAACTTAACACTTATATTTCATTGAAAATTGTTTATTAGATTGCAATACTATTAGACTGGCGTAAAATTCTTACTCATTCAATAACATATTATATTAAAAGAAAATTTTTAATTAAATAATTATAGTTATAAGGAAGCTAAATACTGAATATCTATCAAATTACGGTATTGTTTATGCGTACAGAAATTGAAGTAGAATTAAATATAACATGCATTCAATTTTTCATATTTACTGGTTAGTTAACCATAAAAGTACTGGTATTTCAGTTTTGGCAAAATTCAAAAGAGAGTAGCTATTTATTTTTAAATTGTAATATTATGTATCGAAAACTGGAATTTAAAGAGTTGCCCGGTAGCTTAATAGTAGCGCTTCCAAGACACTTGTCCCAGGTTCGATTCTCAGACAAGTCAAGATCGACTCAGCCTTTCATACCTATAATGGTTCAATAACTAAGTACCAAATATGCTTGGGAACTAAACACTGAGGTTTTCGAGTTAGACTGACCACTTAACTGGAGCATATACTTCGCACCTCAGGGTCCTCTGTCAGGAAAACGGATATGGACACTGTAGGCCTTGACCCACATGGGCTATCGTGACACAGATTTAGTTTTTAGTTTAGAAATTTAAAGAGTAACAAAAATATTTATACATTCAAATGCTAAATTTATTTGCAATTATTTTCGAAGTTGAATGTGGTTTTAAATTATTTTAATAAATCCTATCTTTTCAGGGTTTTAATTTCAGATTGTACTCAGATTCTCAATTAAGTTTATTCTCATACGTTCATTTAAAACACAAAACAAGAATTATCGTTTATTTGTCTTACTCTTAAACATAACATTACGGATATAATTAAGGCATTATTCTAAAGATTAAGCCGTTATCCAAAGAATTTTCATATTATTTTTTCACCATTCTTCTTCTTCTGCTACCCGAGACTTTATTTCAATACTACCTTCTAGAGACAAATAAAAAAAGCAGCCACAAAACCGATAGAAGACCGAAGAAGAATGCAAGCGGAGGTTGGTCAATAACTACACTTCAATAACTCTTCCGCCGGTAGAGCCAAGAACTCGATAAGTCTATCGAAGACAAAACACAAACGCCGTAACTTCTTCCTTCTCTGGGCCCTAACTTCCGTTTAATTACCTTGACCAGTGGCGACAACTATAAGCAAATGGGTAAATCTCCCTCGCCAGGCAACAACTGGCTGGATCATCAGAAACTAGGCGAGTGCAACATCTGCCCCTTGGCTACGTAGATATATTGCTATGTAAAAAAGAAATGGCGACATCTTTTGTTCTTGCGAGTGGGGATACTTATTCACTCGTGGCCGAATCGTGGCATCTTAGTAGTGAAAGCCGACTCTTAGGAATGTGTAATAATGGATTTATAGACGCAACATTAATTTCAGTTCGATGTTGTTGAATTTAAAGGCATATATACAATACTTTATGCATTAATTCGTATAAAATCAAAATTTTAGAACAAATATTCTAGGCTTACAGAGCATAAAATTTCTAAGCCACCATGGGCTAATTCTAACAACTTTAGCGTATTGATTTTATGGTTAATAGAAGTTATTTTTGCAATTTTTTGCAGTTAATTATTATCAATATTATTATTACTGCTCAGAAATTAGATGTAAATAATAATTAATTAATTATTATAATTTATCAACATTTCTTTCTATTCATCTTAGTTAGTTCTTCATATTCATCTTAGTATATAGTATATTTTAGAAATTACCATTTAATTTTGATGGAAATCAAATAAAACGTTTTTTAAAGGGAAATGCGACTCAGAATTTATAAGGTTATCAATTTAATATAAAGATATTCAACTAAAATAATGAGTTGCATTAGCATTTGTAGAAACGAAACATGTAGAATTCGTTTTTCTCGAAATGAAAGTAATGTCTGAATTTCGTAAATTAAGAGGAAAAAATATGAATTTATGTAGTTAAATCGCTTATATATTTATCATTTTATATAACTTAAAGGTACTTTATTTTAATTCCTTTCATTTTTATTCTTTTAAAACTTTATTTTTGCATAAAATTCGCAAAAATGTTTAATTTTATTGCTAAATATTTTAATTTCCTCTTGCGACAGTATCAAAAAATGCCTACAAAAACTTTCTGAACAGAACACCGACAGTGGTAAGTACTGAATAAAAATTGTTCTCTCAAAGTCTTTATCCTTCATTTTTTAAACTTGTACTAGTAAGGCTGAGAAATGTTCCAACTTTGTCTGTGGGTCGCTGCGGGAAGGGAGAAGACTAACCAGTCAGGAACCGCAGGGTATTCGGGAAAACAGGGATTTTTTTAAGGCTTCCAGAGATTTGAGGTGCTCCGAAAGATACGAATGGCCGCGATAATCTACGCATAAATAACCGGATACTTTTCCTCATCAATCACTGATTTTGACCAACAATATTGCCAGCCATGGGCACTTGGCGGCTTTTATCGCTGAAATTGGCGAAATATATTTGCAAGAATTTTTCATATTTAGAAAGAAAATTATTGAAATATATTTTTACACTTGAAAAAAATTATAAATCTAAGATTAATATTATATTTATAATCTTTCAAATTAACGACATTTATTTGGAGTTGATTTATGAAAATATGAAATTCATCACAGCCTGGAAGCATAGCATTCTTTAGAATTAAAGGTCTCGGGTTCGAATCTAGAGGCTTGACATGATGATGAAACATTTCAAGATGATGGTCTTTATTCGAAAGTCATTCAAAGAAAATATGAATCAATATATATATTAATAGGGCAGTGCTCTTCAAAATGGAATATCCCTGGTTCGAATCCAACTAATTTTTATATAAATTATAATTCTTCGAAACAATGGCACACGAAACTTATTTAACGAAAAATGAGAATTATCAAGGGATAGGATCGTGCTCTTCAAAATAGAAGGTTTCAGGTTCAAATACAACTACTGTTGAATTACGCGAGAGAATGTTGCATTTCTGTTTACTCCACATAGGTCAGTGAATATACACATAGGTATTTGAATATATATATATATTTACAAAGAAATAAAATTATGATAAGAATATTAGATATTTGAATTTAATTCATAACTTTTACTGTTTGTTTTCTTTATTCTCTCAACATGTATGTTATAATTGCATTTTTCAAAGAGTGAGACATCATAATTTGCTTAAAAATCTTCTAGAAGAATTATTATCATACAATGCGAAATGTTTCCAATGTACAAAGCTTTGTTTTCAATTTCTAATTAGCTCTAGACTCTCAACGTAAACGCAGAAACGGATTAACATTCCGTATTTCATATACAATAAATGTTGAGGTTTGTCAGTATTACCATATTTATTGTACCCGCAGTATCGTATACTGTATGTATGCAGTACAGTTTCATTTATTCATAAACAAAGTATTTGACAATACATGCAGCATATTTAATCTGAAATTACTGTGACCAAATGAAGATCATCGTCTTTGGAGAGGAAATTCAGGAATTTCTTTTCAAATTCTGATGAAAATGGGTGTATTGTTTTTGCATGTGCATCTATACATATATTTCTAGATGCGTGCTTCAGAATTTTCTAGTTTTCTCCCTCGTGACCAATAAATACGACCTACTATTTTTGTGAAGTCCACCCAGAAGATAATGCGCTTTGAGTTTTCAAATACCTGAGAACATTTTTCTTTAGGTAAACTATTAACTCAGAACTGTTACACTATTTGTTGTCAAAATTGATGATTGGTTATTATAAACTGACTTCTTCAGTTTCTTTTTTAACAGTAATAGGAATACGGTAATTTTCATTCTCATATATTTTTATGAATCGTATGAAATACTATTAAAACTTTTATCACTTAGATTTAATTTAATAATTCCAATAAATGAGGGCACTTTCTATATTATAATTCTCTAGATTTTTTATTTTTTTTAGTTTTCATTAATAAATATAGAAGCATTTTATAATTCTCTGAAAAAAAATTTTTTCTCATAGAATTACAAATATTGCCGTTCTTTTTAGTGGTTTATAAATAATTTTTCTAAAAATTGACGTAAAAAAAATGGAAAACAATCTTGCTGTTTTGAGAGCTTTCGAGATTTTTACTGGCCCTTTCTTTAATAAAGGTTTTGAAAAGTATCAATTGGATTAAATTACTGTAAAATGTTATGCACTTAGTTGTACTTAATATAAACATAGTAAAATTTGTAAAAAAAATCATAAGAACTTACCTAATTTGCAGTAATTTGCATACTCCTTTTTTAAATATTTTTTTCCTTTGAAAAAAATTTAAATAAAACTTGAACAATACCCACTGTTTGGGTATTAAAAAGTGAATATAAATCAAGAGTTCCAAATTTAAAATATCCTTATTAATAATTTTTTCCGGAATGTATTAACTTGTATCGTCAAAATAAATAATTTATATGATAATATATTATTTTAAATTCCATTCATACATTAAAAAAAATTAATTTAAATATAATAATGGAAATTTTATTCCCTTACATACACTGAAATCAATTTGCGATTTCCATTTCTGTTAAGAATTTAAATATTAAATATGTTTATAAAAAATGTCTCTTTTTTAACACTGGTAAAGAAATAAATGATCGAATGCTATCTTCTTTTTAATAGCTATCTGATATTTAATTTCCTTAAAAAATTTCGATAAATAATGTACCATATTCATATATTATAAAGAAAGGAATTGATAAAATTTGCATGTGAACACACCAAAAGAAAGTAGAAATGTAACCTTAATTTTATTATTGCTTAAGACTTTTCAAGGATCGAACCTAAGACTTCCACCCCACACACAGTGCTACTAATATAACATAACGAGTTCTTCAAATTTATTATTTTTAATTGTAAATAAACAATTAACAAGTTTCTAAGAATTCGGAAAATTTTTAGAATTGTACTTGAATTAAAATTAAGCTTTCTCAATCTTTTAACTGAAAGTACTTATCCTTTTGAATATATTTTTTACGAAACATCATTTTATTGATACTAATACCTATTTACGATATCACTTAAATTGTTAGTCATTTTTATATTCAGAAATAATTCAGAACAATTGATATAATTTTATAAATATGCATAATCAATAATATTGAAAAAACTGAAAAAGAAATTTGTGCGTTTTTATCATTATATTTTAAGACTATTAAAGTATGCGACACAATATTATCTAGTTCTTTTTATAACTTAAAACTCTATAGAATTGTATTAATTTCTCTAATTTTGTGTTTTTCTATAATTTTTTATTTAAAAATTATATTAAGAAATTATTTTTTTAATTTGCTTAAATAGTAAAAATAAAAATATTAATTATATGAAAAAACCCTAAATATTTGAAACACATTATGTGAATATTAAAAATATTTTTTAACATGCATTTGCG
Organism: Latrodectus hesperus; assembly: GCA_037975125.1. Taxonomy (NCBI): domain Eukaryota; kingdom Metazoa; phylum Arthropoda; class Arachnida; order Araneae; family Theridiidae; genus Latrodectus; species Latrodectus hesperus. The sequence continues at coordinate 56,611,422 of CM075858.1, forward strand.
AAGAAAATTGGATCCAAATGAATTAATGATGCGAATAAAACGAAAAGTGCTTAGAATATTTCATTATTAAGTGTGAAATTTTAATGTAAATATAAATGTTTTAAATTATGAAAATATAATTAATTAGAAAAATAAATTTAAGAAATAAATTTTATGGAACTTGGAAATAAATTTAAACAATTTAACATTAGATTATAAACTAATGTTTACGTTTTTCTAAAAATTGTGAAATTGATAGCATGTTTCATAAGAGATTTGATAAACTGAAACATATCAGAAATTAAAATTATGCTTAACAAATAATATGGTTGATAATGAACTTCATACTAATCTATTTTCTGTTTCCAAAATAAAATGATTATATAATTTTATTTAGTTTTCCTATAGTTCAAATTTTAAGCTATTTCTATTTTCTAATATTTTAATATTTATTTTCTAAGATTGTGACTTATGTATTCTATTAAGAAGTTACCTTTCAAAATTTATTTACAAAAATTTGACAAAACACACACACACAGTATTAAATTACATATCAAGCGCTTTTTATTGTATTTGGTTACTTTAAATCCCACTCCCAGAAAAAGTTCGAGATTTTATGTCCGATTTGGCGACTTTCTTTTTTATCCCGCCGTGAAGAGTGGCAACCCCATACTTCTGAAATCTTTGAGTGGCTCGAAACTGGCTCCTATAGGCCGCTGATTGATGAGGGATACAAATCCGGGAAATTTGTCAGGGGGTGTCCAACGCCAGGATAAACCACATGGAACCTCCTGTTCCGGTAATTGAGAAAGATTGGCGGATCGGTGCGGAAACACGGTGTGGTCAGCAGCACACCAATTTTCCTTTTCTTACGTGCAGTGAATATTTTTCTTCAACCGATGCAAAAGTGCTTTAATTAGATATGGTCATCTTAAACATATCACACATAAAAAACATATCAATATTTTATGTATATACAAAATTTGCGCAAAATCAACGAGTTAAAATATTGCAAGAAGATTCTTCAAAATATTAATCACAATAATCAAATATTTCAAACAAAATACACGAGGAAAAAAGAACATAAATTCAAAAATGAAGGAACCCGGTGTATGTGCGTGCGTGCGCGCATAAGGTAATCTCTTTCGTTATTGAAATATTTCTGCAGGTGAATTTCCAAAGAATTAAATGCTTCAAGTTATTCATTTCTTGGAATCGACGAAAAAATGCATTTACGGATCGTTAATTTCATCTTTGGAATGAAAATATGCTGTCTTTTTCATCCTTTACCTTAACCCATTTCATTTTTTAAATTAAAAAAAATTAAACTGACATATTAATCTGTATGTTAGCTTAATTCTTCTTTAGCTTAAAAAATATCCAAAGTCATGTATAGCTAGATTAGGTAAATAATATGAAGGTTCTCTGTTCATTTATTGTGATTTTGTTCAAAAAATTCACCTGAAACTCTTGCTGAATGAGAAGTTGAGTGATTAAGATGAAGTAAGAGTTCTCTAACTTCCACTTTTTAAAGAATATTCAGGAAGATATTTAGTAGAATACTCCTGTCTTATCAGTTTGATGGTTCTGGACAATTCTTTACTTCTGAGAAAAGTACTATACTTGATTTCTTTTATTAACACCTTATCTTTTCAATATTTTGTTCATTGGAACATCTTCAAATACTTCATTTTCTTGGCGTGCTGGAACATCAAAAGGAGCATGCATGTTACTTCACTAGGTATTACAATTATTGAAATATAATGTCTATTTTTATAAGTAATCTCTTTACTGATTCTAATATCAGTGTTCAGTTAGAATATCAGGAGAAAAAACGTCTAACTCTTCTTTTCATATTGAATCATAATAGCATAAGATGGAAGTTTATTTCTACTTAGTATTTATAGGCGCTGGATGCATTCTTCTTGATTTAATGCTTCTGTGAAACTATAGCACTACAATATTCTGGCACCAATTCCGTTTTTTTAATTAATTTATTTATTTATTTATTTATTGCTTAGAATTTATTTATGGTTAAACGACGAATAATAAGATTACAGAAAATCATCTGCTGTGAAAAAATAATTCACACTTACAAATATAATCGTTTTTTACCATTTCTCAATTAAGGAAATTACAAATTTTTCAGACTGATTCAGTAGATATGAATGAGTGGTTGTAGTTATACATAAATCGCTGTATATGTTGCATAAATTATATTTTAAGAGTATTTTAAAAATTCTCTTTAAAACAAGTGTTGATATTTGTATGTATCATTCTGAATTCCATCTTAAATCCATTTACTATTTTCCCTTTGATTAATCAAGCTTTTTTAGGGATATTAATTTTTCTAATCGAAAGTTATATTTAAGTTTAATAATTTTAATTTTGTTCACATAATAGAACAACTATTTTACTTTTAATTTGTTTTATTCGCTACTATATACTATTTATTTTATTCTTAAATTTTTTTATCCGTTGAATAATTCCCGCTTCTTAAAGTGATATCTATTTTGATAAAACATAATCTTTTCAATATTGAAAAAATAAATTAGAAAATAAATTTAAACAACAATTTGTAGTATATGTTTTACATTGGAATAAAAAAATCCCAACAAACATGAAAACAAGTGCAAATATTTGTTTATAAATAAGAACTTATATTCAATTTTTATTGTGAAATATATACAACTAATAGAACTAATTATCAATATTACATTTTTTAAACCTTCAAGTATAGATTTTAAGAATTAAAATGTAAAGAATACAATATTTATTATTTTTAAATGATATATACATACAACAATATGATAACTTATTTCAAGGGATTTGAGTTTAATATATTTTATTTAAAAAAATTCAGTTTAATATCGTTCAGACAGAAATAATTTTTTTATATTTCAAATTTATTGAACAATAATGTAATTGCATTCAAAAAGTTTCAATAACTATTTTTTCTTCTTATCAGTGTACTAAAAGGAAAGAACAATCTGATTAAAAGTTATTCAATACTGTGAAAAATATTAAATATTTTTTAAGTAATCTGAAACCAAAATCATCAAAATATTTCTTATAAAACAGAAGCAAACAAAGCAGAATTGCTTTGATATTTTCTTTTATTCTTTTGAATTATGTTCAAATTTATTTATATTTCTGTCTATAAATTTTATATAAAAAAATCTTATTTATATTTGTTTTTCTGGATTTAGTTTTAGATGTTTTCATATTTTATTTATTTTTAACAAAACTTAATACCCAAAGAGGTAATAACTAAGAAGTATTTAAAGTTAATAGAGCATTTAAGATTGATTTTAAATTTGTACTTAATTTATGGACTGTTATATAAAATTAGATTTTTAATAAACATTTTCTCTTATAATATAATTTGATGGATAGCACATATTTCTTTCAAACAATGTATTATTTGAAGAAATTGGTTTTTAATTTCAAAATAATTCACATTAAAATTAATTAAATCATTAAATTTAATGATAGCGAAATTTTCTATTAACACTCATAAACTATTTTGTATTGTTAAATATTTATAACTCTCTCTATTATACATAATTGTGTATTCCTTATAACTTACATTTATATAAAGTTTGTATCTTATGTATGAATACTTTTCGATGCTTTTCTTCTTTTTTTAATATATATTTTTGATAATGTTTACTTTTTTACTTTACCAAAAATCAAATTTACGACGTATGATTAGCATATACATTCCACATTGCTTAATTCATAGTAAAAATTATATTATGAAATTTGTAATAAGTTAATTTTAAATATATAATTAATATTATGTTAAAAAATTTAATAAAATAAATAGTTATTTTCGAAAAGGTAGTAAGTAATTAAAATTTTTTCGACTTTCATAAAAAACAATGAATAATTTACCGATATTGTAAAAAATACAAGCTTTCTCCAAATTATGTTATTTTATAAAGCCTTTAGTTTTAATAAACATTTATATAAATAAATCATTTTTAGATACAATCATGTTCATTTATATATGTTAACATATTTTTATATTATATTGTTTAACATTTATTCTAGAAGAATTAACTAAAATTCTATTAACATTTCTTCAGAATTAACTAAAATTTTATTACATTAAATAAAATTTTTGCCATGAATGGTGATTGGGGGTTGAGGTGGATGCTTGAAAGTTTTCCAGTTTTCCTGCCTTGCCACCATTACACTTTGTTCAGCAGGATGAAACCCGGAAATGATCGTTCTAAAAGTAATCCTATCATTTTCCAAGTGATTTTACTAGAAATTATTTTCCGTAACATAAAAAACGAAACAAGTAGTATTATTATAATAAGATGTTAAGAATAAATTTAAGAACATTTAACATGATTAAGACCATTTATAATAAGATGTTAAGAAGGATCTATTTGGTATCGGACTGAAATTGAAAATAAAATTAAAAATATGAAATGAAAAATAAAAATTAACAAATGATGAAAATAAAATTAAGAGTTTGTTTATTTTAATATAATTGAAATGCTAAAGATTGAATATATATGATTAATTATAAAATGAGTAATTAATTGCAAAAAGAACTCGTTGCAAAAATTTCTATTTTTTTCCTTAATTGAAGTTATTGTCTGATAAAATATGCATGTATATATGAAAATAATTTACTCTTTTTAATAAAAGATGAATTTTTCTATTAAAGTGCTATTTGGAGTTATTATCTAGGAAGATTTCTTTATAAAAAGATTTCATAAAAAAGTTTTCTGTATTTAACAATTTTGA